>OY757910.1:111622967-111697967 GCA_963585895.1 Sepioteuthis lessoniana | reverse complement strand
ACCCAGTTGGCTGAGGCTGTACAATACACAAACTGCATCTCTGCAGAAAGGTAAGACTCCCCAATGATGGTCCTGTATATGACACTAACCTGCATCTGATGGTAAGGCTCCAGTCCTGGAGCTTTCAGGAATGGGGAGTACCTCTTCACTGCTACTAATCATTGGCCCACTTTGACCCAGAGTGGTAGTACTGGTTAGGGTTCTATTTATGGGTCAAATAGAACTTTAATTATTTACTGTATGCAAAACCATTTAAGTGTGTGCAAACAAATGATTACAATTGAATTGATTGTTTGTTTGCTTTTTTGTTTGGGTTTTATGGCATATCAACCATTGTAGGCTATTTAATGCCAAATCAATTTTTATACAAATAAAGTTTTATTTAAAAAATTCAGTTTAGCATAAGTACAGTTTAATGGTCAAAAACATTTCTATTTCAAGCTATTCAGTTTAGTCAAACAGTTCTAATTAAAACAATTCAATTTAGCATAAGTATAGTTTTAGTTTACTCACAGTTAAATGTCAAAACAGTTCCATTTCAAGTAATTCAGTTTAGCATAAAGGCACAGTTTAATCCTATTTGACCATAGATAGGACCCTATCAGGTGTTACAACTCCAAGCCAGAGTGGACTTGGGAGTGATGCCAGTGAAGGGGTACTCAGCATTCCCCAAAGCTCCAGCATTACTAGAACCTCACTATCAGATTGTTTAGTGTCATATCCAGGACTTATCCCTTTGCAGAGATGCAGTCAGTATATTCTACAGCCCCAGGTGACTGAGCAATATTGAATTGAATTATTAGTGTTAAATGGCTCATTGGTCTAGTGGGTAGAGTGTTTGCCAATGGTCCAGGATATGGGTGGTGGGAGAGAGTCAGGGAGATCAGGGGTTATTTTTTATGTATGAATCCATTTGACATCTTTAGTCTGGGCCAAAACTGACAAAAACACCAACAAAACACAAGTACATCATCATCATCCTCATATTGTGCAGCCAGTGTGGATCTCCCTGACTCTCTCCCACCACCCATCTCTATTGTCCATCACTCCCGGTAGGTCTTCAAGGCTACATCCTGTATTGGCACAGAGCTGTTGTATATAGGTTCTAGCTGGTCATCTTGCCTTTGCTCGTCCATCATCCATTCAATTTTATGATTGTTTCTATTTTATAATTAAGAAATGAAAAAAAAAAATCAATATTCCCAGAACTAATTTAAACATTTTAATTCCAATCTGGGTGTTATTTCTACACTGTTGTTCTAAGAATCAATCAAGAGGTGCTGAAAAGTTCTTAACCTGACCAAGAAGAGAATGACCTAGAGCCATGAAATGTACATACTATTCTTAATATTCATCTCTAAATTCAATACACAGGGCACATTTTTTTTCAAGTTGCTTTAACGCTAAAAAATTGCCCTGTCAATGGTGGTCAGAATATACTAACTGCATCCCTCGTAGAGGGGTAAGACCCCCCCCTGTCAAAAAAGGATATCCTTGGTAAGGCACTAAACAGTATTCAGTGTTAAGGCTCCAGTTCTAAAGCTCTGAAGGGTGTGGAACCACCCCTCCTTATTGCTATTATTCTAATGTTCACTCTGACTTGGAGTGACTTGTTAAGGCCACCATCTATTTAGTATTAGATAGGAATACCTGAAGCTATTTAACTGTGTGCAAATTATTTGATAAGTAACTTAAGCAATAATTATTTCAAAGAATTATTGATGTCAGTCACTTGAAACTATATAACTTCAACCCAGTGTAAATTATTTGTCTTAGATACAAATACTTGAAAGCATATAACAGTGTGCAAATTATTTATATTACATAGGAATATTTGAAACCATGTAACTGTTGGCAAAAAGTTATTATTGTTATTAAGGAGCAACAATTACTTGAAACCATATAATTGTGTATAAATTATTTGTATCAGATAGGAATACTTGAAAGCATATTTTAGTGAAAATTATTTGTATTAAGAATAGTTGTTTGAAGGTATAATTGTTTATAAATGAGTTACTTGAAACCATGTAATTCATGGCAAAAAAAGACTGACATTGAATAACCTAAAAAAGGTTGATATGCCATAAAACCAACTTGAGTGGACTAATAACTACAGGGGCCCGACAATATTTTTTGGACACTTTAGTATTCGACTTTCCAAGTACCATAGAGTGACGAAATTCCTTCAATAGAATAGCATAAACATATAAAGACAATACCTGTAATAAAAATGGAAGAAAATCAATTAGGTAAGGAAAAATATCTAATTTTCATCATTTTTTACAAAACACACGCAACATTATTTTTCAGACATCGTTGAAAAACTGTTAATAGTCTGTAATATCACCTTTCTTCTCAATAACTTTTATCAATCTCTCTTCATAATGATCAAACATATGCACAATAACCTCTCTACGTGTTTCTATTAGTTGTTTTTTGGCTCCTTGTATTCGTTCCCATAGTTGAGCCTCTTTCGTTATTTCAGGCCCATCATAGACAAGTTTCGCAAGCATTTCCCAAACATTTTCTATTAAATTTAGATCTGTGCTTCTTGCAGGCCATTCCAAAGTAGTCATATTCATTTTAGCCATCCATTCTTTCATGAGTTTTGACACATGGATGCTGCAATTGTCTTGCTGTAGAACAAAATCATTCCCCATCTCTCTTCTTATCCTTGGTAGGGCTTTCTCATCCAGCAACTGTTTGTAGCTTTCGCTGTTCTGTCGTCCTTTCAGCCGCTCCAACCATATATTTCCATTAGCAAAGATCATACCCCAAATCATAACTCCTCCTCCTCCCATCTGTCATTTGTTCAGTACAACAGGCTCACCCCTTCTTGACCAAGTACACCATCCATCGGGCCCATCAAACTTGAAATGCTTCTCATCAGTAAATATAACCTTCTTAAAGTCAACATGCTTTGTTAACCACCTTTTAGCACACTCCAGTCTTGCTCCTTTGTGTTTCTTTGTTAGTGTAATTTTTTCTTAGCCTTTGCATACCAATCCTATGCAGCGTTCTTTGAACTGTTTGGACGTTTACATCCAATTCACATTTTTCCTTCACTTTTCTTGCTGTAACTTTTTCTCCAAATGTCAAAAGCCGTGTCACAGTCCTCTTCTTTCTCCTTTCAGTCCTCTTGCCAATTGATCTTTTCTGCCCTCTCGGAGTTTGTCTTCAGCATGTATTCGACCGTTGATTTCGACAGCTTCAAATCCATGGCGATCCTTCTGATGCTGAGGCCATCTTTCCGCTTCTTCCGTGCCAAACAAACGACTTCTTTTGAATGCATTTTACCTCATTAAATTTGTTTTGCCAAGAAATGTCCGGACTATTTATGCTGTTAGATTGTCCCATGTTAACATAGTAGTAGGGGTGCCAGTGCCCCAGAACAGTGTATAAGCAGAAAATTTGCATACAGCAACATATACATGAACATAGCTCTTAATAAAATAGGATTTTTTGTCATGTCCGAAAAATAGTGTCGCGCAAGTTTTCGCAAAATCACAAAAAACTAAAATTATCAAAGCCAAACTAAAAAAAATGATTACACTAGTAGTGGATTTTTACTCCTCAACTACGTACTTACCATCTCAAAAGTTTTTGGCACTAGTGACCACCTTGAAGTACTTTTTTCAAAGTGTCTGAAAAATATTGTCGGGCCCCTGTACACTCAAAATAGTCAAACCTAAAAAGAAGTAATTAATGCATTTCATTTAAACACTGATTTTATGGAATAGTCCACCAAGGGAATTTTTATAAATATACAGGGTATCTCAATATACATGGAACCAATGTGACTGCTAATAACTCTACTAATAATAAGGTTGTGTTCTTTTTTGTTTCAGATTTGAAAATAGTATACTATAAAAACTATTAATCCTTGATCAAGAGAGGAAAAAATATTTTGTCACTACTTAACTGGAGACAAGATCATTCAAAACTGTCTCAAAATAGATACAAACCATTAATAGGAAATGTACATACTATTCTTAAAATATTCATCTCTAAGGTCAATGCACAGGGCACATTAATATGATAATGATTTATTACTGAGACAAGAAAATTAAAAAAAGATTGCATGTCCTAGAAGCTGATATAATAACAATTAAAAAAATATTTATTTGATGTCTTTAGTTCAAAAGATGCATTTTTACAGGCTTTGTTCCAAATGACCGATATTGCGCTTGTCTCAGTAATAAATCATTATCATATCAATGGGTTCCATCTATTTTGAGACACCATATGTAAAGAAAAAAATCATTTAAAAGATTTTTTTACCTTAGTCTATGGATACACAGTATTTTTAGATATAAATTATCCTTGGAAAAAAGTTTTCAAAAGAGTAAAATGGCTAATATTGATTTGCTATGTGAACATGACAAAAAGCTTTTGTATTCTGTATCATACTTACATCCCAATGTAGTTTTTGTCAGTTGAGAGATACTAAATTTTCAAACACCATTTTGATGGGGGGGGACCCTACAACATAATGGCTAATGTGCTGGACTGTGACATCATAGTAAGCAAGGTCAAATTCAGTCTTGCTATCATGTTCACTTTAAATGTAATACCCTTGAAGAAGGCATGAACCCCCTTATCCCTTATGAGTTAAATAGTACCACTACTGTTTTTCTACAAGGTTGGCTTTGGCATTAAATAACCCATAAAGGTTGATATGCTATTAAATAAAGAAATCAAACCAAACCTTAGAACTAATACCCTTGGGAAAGATATGAACCCCTTTATCCCCAGCTATGAGTTAAATAGTACCACTACTGTTCTTCTACAAGGATGGCTTTGGCATTAAATAACCCACAAAGGTTAATATGCTATTAAATAAAGAAATCAAACCAAACCTTAGAACTAATATCCTTGGGAAAGATATGAACCCCTTTATCCACCCCAGCTATGAGTTAAATAGTACCACTACTGTTCTTCTACAAGGTTGGCTTTGGCATTAAATAACCCACAAAGATAGATATGCCATTAAACAAACCAAACCATTTTGCTGAATATATTCATTACATCTCTTTTTGAATGGACTATTCAACAAAAGCAGCCAATATATATTTTTATTTTGATGATAAATATTAATAACTTTATTACAAAATTATATTTAGAAACAATTATTTTATTTGACCTCATTGTATTGAGACCAATTTTTTTAACTTTCAAAACTAAAAAAAAAATATAATGAAATTTCCTATTCATTTAAATAAGATCAAAAGATGAAACCATTTTGGTGATAATTTTTTTCTGTGATCTCGAAAGAATATTGAACAGCAGTGTAGGCTCTTTAATTAAATCACCAATTCTGAATACCCAACTCAAAGCAATAGAATTATTGGTGTACACCAAAAGTATTTTAATTCTTTTTAATCATCTGAGAATCCCTGGGGAACCCCTTGAGAGCTCATGTACATATTTACCCAATCCCTAAGCAGGATGTGACACAAGGTCAATTTTTAAGTGAAGTAATGCTGGTTTGAATTCAGAGCTTTCTTTCTCCTAGACTGGTTGCCTAACCAAGGCTGAAGAGCCCAGTTTACCCTACTATTTACCCATATCTGTAGGGGAGAACAGATGGATTCATGCCTTTTCCAAAAGCATTAGCATGTAAAAATGCCTGTAAAAATGCAAACAGCCTCATCCAGGGTTTGAACTTGAGAGCTCATGTACGTTTTTGGAAAGTCATAGCCAACATATTATATTTCCAAAAAATCACTTGTAATGAATTTTTAAAAAATTATTTGCTCTGCATTTTTGTAGTAAAACCATTTGCAATTAATTTTTATAGCAAAATCATTTACAGTGGATTTTTATATTGTAAAATCATTTGCAATACCTTTCCATATTTGGATGTATCAAAAGTATTTTAATTTTTTAATCAACTAAAAAATCCTGGGGAACCTCTTGGGAGCTCCCACATGTTTTTTTTTTTAAGTTTATTTAATGCTCTACATATGATATTTTTCAATAATCCAGATTTTTCAGAAATTTTTCAAGTACTTATCTACTTTGTTGTTGTCAAATCCTGGGTTTTATTACAAGGGACAAGTTACCACCCTTGAAATATTTAAAGGCATGGCTTTGAGTCTTAGTTTAAATTAATGCCTCAAAATGTGTGTGTGTATGTTCTTGCATGCATATGTTCATATATACAAGAAAACTCTTATTAATGCCTTGAAAATAAATATGAACAGATCAGGCTATCTAGACCAATTTTTCCTCATGTCTAAAACATAGACATTAATATCACTCTTTTAAAAGTTTCTTGAGTGTTGGTGGTCATGTCCTCTTTTACTTTGTACTTTAAAGCAAGGGACAAGTTACCAAAAATGGGAAATTAGTTTCCAAACAGTCCAAGAAGCCAACATTAAAATGGATTAATTTACAAATTTTCTTGGCCAGTGATAAAACATATTCCTTATGATACGCTAACATTTAATTTGTATGTTGGCCATACTATTTTAGCTTTATTCCGTACACCCATAGTTCTCAAAAAGCATCAAGCAGCAAAATAGGAAAGATTCTACTTCCATTTCCAACAACTTATTTGTGTGAAGAAAAATTTTCAGCTTTAGCCTTAAAAATCAAAATCAGAGCAATAGATTAAATGTCAAATAGGAGGTAAGATCAGCATTTGCTCAGTCAGTCAAACCACAAATAAAAATCATGGCATAATGATTACAACCATAGGAAGTGGACTTGGCACTATCACCCTGATATATAGCAGGATTCAGATCTCTCCCAATTTACAATTTCATTAAAAAAACATACACATGGCTGGAGAAGGGTAGCATTCAATCGGATGTTAGCCTGACAGCTGCTGCCGAGACAATGAATACAATGTGTCTTTGCCCCAGAGGCTCCATGCAGAGCTTCCGGGTGAGAATGCAAGAAATTAATTCACATTAACAAAATACCCTTTTTCAGCCAATCATAAATCTTCCCCCTAAAAAAATTCCCAGAACCGACTTGATCCAAAGGGTAGCTATTTAAGCAGTGAAAATCTTCAAAGACGAGACTGGCCTATCGAGGGTTGAAGGGAAGAACACGCTATGGCCATAAGAACTCATCTGAACTCTGACAGATTTTTGACACACCATCTGATGTGAACAACTGCAAACTTAGCTACAACACCACCCCGTCTATGACTGCTACTACCACCAAGATCATCTGATACTCTTACCACCCTTATACCACCATAACCACCAAGTGAGTTTCTTAACTTATAACATACATGACCATCAATGAACTCTGACTTCACACACACACCACATTCACTCTTTCACTTGATATTGTGCGCTACAAATTTGTACAGTTGATTCTTCGCCTTATCGCCTTGTTTTTCCTTTTTGTTAATATAATTGTTTAAAAACTTTCAACCTGTGTTTGTCTTTTCCTTGCTACCATATGCTAAAAATAACAACCCTTTGGAAAGGCATGAATCCAACTATTCTACACCAGTTTTGCATAAATATTTGGACTGACTGGAATCTTTGACCTGATATTAGAGAAGGAAAACTCTGAATTTAAACCTGTTGAGGAATAAGCTCTGCCAAGCTATTTCTGTCCAAGACAAGCTAAATGAGTAGTGCTTCTACAAAAAAACTAACCTATGAAACTCGTGTGTATATAAAAATCATGCACTTAATATTACGGCCATTCTGGCATTTATTGTTGCATAAATCTTATTACTTTGTATTTACAACTTATACAATGTTTTAATTCCATTTGATTTATGCCTCACTGTACCTTGCTTCTTTTCACATCCCCTATGAAATATTTTGCCTGTAAACATTTAAATACAAGGAAATTGTTGATTATTGTCTCTCAGGTTTCTTTATATAAACAAAATCTCCCAGAATTTGATCAACTAGAAATGAAAAGATTATTTTATCTTCTGCTACTGTCACTGTCAATGACAGCAGTTATATTTTCAGTAAATAAAATTTAACTTTATTCTATCTTTGCACCAAGTTTTTCTAATCTAAAAAATGTGAAATTAGTTTCCTGACTATTCAAGAAGTCTACATTAAAATGCACTAATGTCACTAAAAAATTTTCTTTGCCAGTGATAAAATGTGTCCCTTGTGATACACAAACATCTAATTTGTATGCTGACCATACCACTATCTATCTATCTATCTATCTATCTATCTATCTATCCTGTAGACAAGGTATATCAAACATGTAGCTCATGGGCTGCATGCAGGCCTTTACAAGCACACCAGCCATTTGCACAAAGGATACAAATTTTTTTCTTTTAATGGACAAAACTGCAGTTTTTATAATTTTTTAATTACAGTATTTAAGGATATAAATTACAAGTATTTTTACATTTTGATTTATTCATGACATACCCCAAGCCATTTTATAATGTTGAAAATGCATAATATAGATTTCTCACCTTTTAAACATCAGTTTGCATAATTTTTAGCATCATTCACCTTTGATGTTACCAAAGCAGAAGAAAGCCTGCAGATGGAACAATTAGAAATACAGCCAGATTCTGCACTCAGAGCCAAGTATCTTGGAGTGGGGATACTTGGTTTCTTTTCATGCCTTCATGAAAAGTTTCAAAGTTTGCCACAAAAATTATGGCAATGTTTGATTCTACCTATGTGAGTGAACAGTTATTTTTATTCATAAAATTAATAAAACTTCTCAGAAAATCAAACTGACTGATCAACACTTCTAATCTTTGATCAAAGTTGGAATTGTGCTGATATTTCAACCAGACATACCAAAAATTGTCACCAAAATGAGGTGTCAAGACTCAGGACAGAATACTAAAAATGATTGTATAGTAACAAATAAATTTTCAGTTTTGAACTGTTGTAGTTTTTGTACAATGTATTTGTTTTATCTAAATTTTTGTAAATGACTTCAATTAGTTATAATGTGCACAATTAGTTGTCATGTATGACCTTCATGACAACATATGTGTAATCCGTGTGGCCCTCAAAGGAACCCTGAGTTTGACATGCCTCTTGTAGACTAACCTGCCACTTATGTGAACAAAGTGTCATTCATGCTCATATTGATGAACATAAACTGCTCAGCACGAGCATTTCTACTCATATATGATAAATAATTGTTTATAACATATGTATGCTGCACAATGATATTTAACTTTAATTTCATTTAACTTTAATTTCATTTGAACCAGTTTTATCAGCTTTATAAATCTGATACTATTTCCCAAAAGACCAAATACTCTTCAGGGCTTTCAGACACTGGTTACCATTTGGAGGACTTACCAAGTGCAAGGACCAATAGAAACAGCTGGAGAGAGAAAATCAAGGGAGTTCATGCTGTTGTCACACCTAATGATGATAATTTGATATGATTTGAAAAAGTGCTTCAGTTTTATTTGTTTTACTGAATGAACAATTGGAATAAAAATAAGTTCCTTTCAACATATATGTACATGAACTTAAGCAGACATTGATATGTCTAGGATGAGGATTTTTGTATAATTATATATTTCTTTAAGCTGGTATATATATATATATATGATTGGGACTATATGAATACATATGCGCAATGGTGCATATGTGTACAAATTCTTTAAAAAATCAGAAAATATGAAAGTAACCATTTGTTTTCTCTGTCTCTGTCTGTCTGTCTGTCTTTCTCTTGAGTAAAAGATTAAAGTAAGGAAAACCTCCCTTAAAATATTCCAGCCTGGGTGGAGATAAAGTGGTAAAAGGTCACTGAGTCTCAGGGGGACTGGCCCAAATAATTGCAGACTGACCCTACTCTCCCTCCCTGACTTTTCTGCTTTATTTCTTATTTGTATATTTCTAAGGGTAAGTGTGAGAGGTTATACAGACAATAGATCAGATCATGAAAACCAAAACCTTTCTGATTAGCTGTTGTGATACAAGCGGGGTCAGCTTAGGGGGAAGTTGGGGGTGTGAGAAAAATAGTTTTTTTATAAAATTCAATGATTCAAAAAAAAATTTTTTTTGCTCTTTGATTAGATTTTAGACAGTTGCTCAGTTTTTTCTTCCTGACATGTTTCATATATGAGTCTATTGAGGGGGGGGGTAGTGTGTGTGTGTAGTTGCTTGTGATTGTATGTATTTATTCAATCTCTCTACCACAAACAGGATGTGACACAAGGTCAGTTTTTAAACAGAGTAAAGCTGATTTGAATTCAGAGTTTTCCTTCCCTGAGACTGGTTACCTAACCAAGTCTAAAGATCCCTGTCTGTTCCACTATTTACTCATTTCTGGGGGTGAGAACAGATCGATTCATGCACAAAGTGAAATGCCAGCAATCTAATCAAGGATTTGAACTTAGTTCACCATATCCATTTCCAATGACAATAACATGGAGGTGACCGTGGTGTAATGGTTATCGTCGCATGGTATGGACACGGCGACACAAGTTCAAATCCTAGACCTGACTGATTGCATTTCACATAGCACTAATACCCTTGGGAAAGGTATGAATCCAATTATTCTCCTTCCAGCTATGGGTAAATAGTAGGACAGACTGGGTTCTTCAGCCTTGGTGAAGCAACTAGTCTACGAGAAGGAAAACTCTGTATTCAAACCTGTTAAACTCCGTTTAAAAATTGACCTTGTGTCATATCCTGCCTGAGCGGAGGGATTGGTAAATATGATAACAGTATGTTATCATAGCAGTGTTTCTGTGTGTGCCCTCACTCATGCAGCATATGACTATTTCTGTATGTGTGTACATAAAAGAGAAAACATGTGATAAGGGATTTATATGAGGTGAGGCTGAAAATCTCTCAACCTGATCAAGAAGGTTATGACCAAAAGCCATGAAATGTTCTGCTCTTCCAGATATTCATCTTGCACTTCAATCCATCCTATTAGCAGTGCTTAGAATGCACTGACTGTATCCCCAGTCGGAGTACTCCACTATGCACTCATGCACCAAAGAGGTTTCCTGGATATAACAATAAACTGCATCTGATGATGGAATTCCAGTTCTGAAACTCTGGGAAATGTACAGTCACCCTTTTATTGCTGGAATGACAGTACCTTTTTAATGGTCTCATCTATGGGTCAAATAGATCTATTTAATAATTATTCCTACTGGATTGAAATGCTTGAAACTATATAATTACATTCAAATTATTTGTATTAAGAAAAATTACTTAAGATGACAATTGTTTACAAAGGATTATTATTAGTTACTTGAAATTTTGTGATTGTGTAAATTATAAATTGCCCTGTTAACAGGGAATCCCCTTTTGTTGCCATTACTCCCAGCCACACTCTGACCCAAAATAGTATTACCTGTTATGGTCCCATTTATAACTCAAATATATATATTTGAATATTATCAGTATTAGATAGGAATACTATATTATTCTATGCAAATTATTTATAAGGAGTTCCCATGGCATAATGGTTAAAGTCCTAGATTGCAGCCTCAAAGTGAGTGAGTTCAAACTTTAGTCACAGTATTATGTTCACTTTTAGACTAATACCCTTGGAAAAGGTATGAACCCCCTTATCTCCACCAGCTATGGCTTAAATAGTGTTATATTTTGACCTTCGGCCCGAGCAAAATGCCATTCAAGGTGATGCACCGGAAGGAAGTGACACATTCCAATGGCAGTTAGGAGAGGAAATCACATGGGCAGAAATTGGCTAACAAAATGGGACAAGCTAAAAAGTCCTATGATACTGTCATAGACTGACGCACCGGAAGAAAGTGACCTCTGAACTACATGACAGTTATTTCCGCTTGATGATGATTAAACATTCGATTTCAAAGATCGAGTGGGCGTCAAACGATTATATAACTCAGTTGAGTTCGACGAGCCAGTTGAGTTGAAGATCGGACGGAGTTATAGACGAGATGTGGTAGGGAAAGCCACATCAGGCCGAAGGGGCCTTTGGGCCCTGATGAGTTGAGGTCCGGAGAAGATGCTGATAAGATACCGTAAAGAAAGCCATCACCCAGCAGAGTGGCCTCTGGTTGAGCAGCCCTGGAGAACGAGAAAGACACAACGCTGACAGCCATAAGTTTTGGGGTCAAAATATTTCAGTTATGTTGGGTCTCCAGCTCCCTTTCACACGCAAACCTTGAACAACCCTTTCGAACCCTTGCAATAAAGTGAGAGGTAAATATTTTTATAAAGAAGTCTTCCTTCGTCATTTATTCTTGCGTCTTTATCATTGCATCAGTGACAATATAACAATAGTATCACTGCTGTTCTTTTACCAGAATGGCTTTAGTATTAAATAACCCACAAAGGTTGATATGCCATTAAACAAAGAAACAAAGCAAAACAAAACAAAACTATTTATATTAAGAATAATTACTTGAAGTTATTGTCCTTGTGGGTTGAGTGTTCACCAATGGTTCAGGAGACCTGTGTTCAATCCCAGGTCATGTCATACCAAAGACTTTAAAAATGGTACTTGATACCTCCTTGCTTAACACTCAGCGATGTAAGGTGTGTATCAAGGGTAAAGTGGAGCAATCCAGGAAAAGGTGTAGCACCCTTCCTTATACCTTGGTGTAGTAGTTATTAAAAAGGGAGCTTTCTGGTCGCCCTCAACTATGGTCGCCAACTTTACTTACTTTTATAATTGTTTATAAATGATTGTTATTATTTGCTTCCTGAAACTCTATAATGAGTTGCAGTTTAACAGATGATGACCAAGGTATCTTATGTTATTAGGGGATGGGGTGAAACTTTACCAAAGTAGTTGTTCCCAAATTTTTAGGGGTGATGCCTCCTTGGTTCCTAAGTGATAACCAGAACCCACTCCCCATGAACAATGATTTCACACCTTTTTTTTTATATTCCATCAACTGAAAATTTAAAACAACTAATCTTACTCTTAAGTTTGTGATCATACCTACTTAGACCCCTGGCCAGTATAGATATAAAAATGCTATGATTGTCAGTCCTCACAATGTCTGCTGTCTGATCAGGCTGGTATGTATTCTGTTCAGCCTATATTACTTAGATACAAAAAGGTCAAACTTTTAATTCTAATTTCAGGCAACAAAATAGAATAAAACAATGTATTTATGTATTCTCCATATTGATTTCATCCTTTAGCAAACATGTTATTTCAATGGCTGTGGCTTAGATTTTCTAAAAGAAAAAAAAATGTTTTCATCGCTCTGATACCATCATCTTTTTCTTTAGTGCCCACTTTATATTTGTAAGCCATTCCAAAGGGCATGGTACCACCCACTTTAGAAATGACTGTTCTAAACCATACACAGATTAAAGCTCATTTTCTTTGTTTTTAATTGATAGGTATTTAAATAATTTAGGCACATTGATAATCTAATGTTAACTTGTTAAAAACACTGCTGACAAATAATTTAGGAACACTTAATCATCTCCCATATCTGGGAAATTGGCCAAATGAGTACAGTGCTCGCCAATGGTCCAGGAGACCAGGGTTTAACCCCAGGTCGTGTCATACCAAAGACTCAAAAAATGGTACTTGAATCCACCTTGCTTAGCACTCAGCACTATAAGGTGAAGATCAAGGGTAAAGTGGAGGAATCCTGGAAATGGAGTAGCGCTCTCCTGTACACTTCAGTGTAGTAGCTATTGAAAAAGGAGCCTTCGGGTCATACTCAACTAAGGTCGCCAACTTTACTTACTGAATCATCTGTTATTTTTATTAAATAACAATTATGCACAAACAAATTAAAAGAATAAATAAAAGAATTATAGTTGTAGTTAGGGGCAAATTGGATTGCTAGAAAAATCCAAGAAAAGTCTGTTGCTAGTGCTGCCAACTTATTAGGCTAATAGTCTTATCATCCTTTCTAGTTTGAATAAAAAGCAACTTACTGCATTCTCTGATAGTTGTCATCATCATTGCAGGTCCCATCATTATCATCATCTCATGCCATCAGCACGGATATCTCTAACCCTCTCTTGCCACCCCTCCCTATCATCCATTGCTTCTGGCAGGTCTTCTGGGCTACATCCTGTATCGGCACAGAGCTGCTGTATGTAGGTTTGTGCTAGTTTTCCTGCCTTTGCTCGTCTATGTGAAAGGGTTCACAGGAGTATATTGCTTATGAGCTCTTCCCTACTTCTACAATAGTGTCCTGCATGTCTGGTTCGTCTAATTTTGATAGTTTTCATGATGGGTGGTAGGTGGCCGTACAGCTGCTGCTTTGTGGGGTGCTGCCTCTAGGACTTGTTCAATATTGCTTGCAGCATTCTTGTGTAGTTGCCATCAAGCTTTTTCTCCAGCCGTTTAGTTAGTGTCCATGTAGTGCATCCATGTAGCAGTATCGACACGACTGCTGCTTGGAATAAACTCCATTTCATTTTATTGGTCAGGTCTGACTTCTATATGACCGATAGTCTATCGATAGCTGTCCATGCCTTTGCTAGTCGCATGTTGATGTCTGTCTCGGTTGATGAGACACTGCTTCACCTAGGTAGGTGAAGCGTTATGTGAAATGCAGTTTCATTCAGGATTTGAGTTTGGGTAGCCCAAACCACAACCAATGATGATAACCATTACACAACTTTAGTTGTGTCTGTAAACAATATAAGTTTAGAAAGTATCAAGACTGAAACTGTACTTATCAAAATAGAAAATAACAATGAAAGAACCATTAATTATTTCAAAATAGTCCCTTTGATATTCAGCACTTATTCCAGAGTGTTTTTCATCAGTCAAAGCATCACTGAAACTACTCTTTAATACACTATGAAGCGGCACCATCATATTTTTTTAATGTCCCCTACATCATCAGATCTTACCTTTGAGGTGAATTTTCATTTTTTGAATAAGAGAAAATTGTGAGTATGGAGGGTTTTTGTTGTAACCTAACAAAAGGTCACTGAATGAGAAATAACTAATTTGGAGGTTGGAAATGAAATGGAAATCTTATGACATTAACAAAATACTGCAGCACGAAGAAGGTAACCACTGCTAGGGGTGACTACTTAGTATATTTTCATTCCCTCACAATAGTGTCCAACGTATCTATGAAGATTGGGACCCATTAATGTTCATAGGTAGGGTATTGTAGAGGTGAGTAGTACGTATTTAGTTATTTCAGTGGATGTGCCTCCGTATTTTATGGGTATTGCTCTCAATATTATTTCCTCCACAAATACAACACAAAACATTACAATCGCGTAAAAGAAATGGAATTGAACATAATGAACATTAAACAACAAACAATTCAATATGCATAAAACAGAATGTGAAAACAAATAAAAACATGATGTGTAAATGGCCTTTTGGAAAATAAAGTTTGGCAAGTTAGAAGAAAATAAATTTGTTTACACGTGTGTGCATGTTTAGATGTTAACGGAGTCCGTAAATAAGTCGTTCTTACATTAAGTTCATATCGTGTTTTATGATTGTGGTGACAGCGTGTCGCATTGATGAAAGAAAGTTTGCCGGGTTTTTCTTTTGAATGTGATTCGAGTCCATCTGTAGCTAGGTCATGAACTTTGGCTGTGGAAGAAAAGGAATTTGCCGGACAGAGTATCGGCTACTGCCTTACTGACTTCGTGGCTTAGTGGCTTGTGACTTTGTGAATGGCTCCCTAACTGTGTGTTATTTATACCGTAATAGTGGATCAAAGAATCGTCCTAAAATTTTGTCGCGTAGACATTTATTGACCAATCAGATTTGTATTTTACTATTTTATTTTAAAGCCTAAATGTTTTCTGTTAATTGACTTCCGATCCTATTTTTCTAGAATTTTCTTATTCTATGTTTTAGCTGATTGGTTGAAAAATATAAAAATGTAACTTAAATGCTAATGCGGTTTTGATCCTAAATTTCTAGAATGTTCTTAAGTATGTTTTTATTGCTTATTTTAAGATTAGAAAAAATGTGTATCCCATAGTATATAACAGTTTTGCACTAGTACAATCCTGTGTTTCACAAGAAGATTGGTGATCAAATAGTATTGAGAATTGGCACTGACTCATCTTGACTTCATCTAAACATCTAAACACCCTCACTTTATTGTATAAGTTATTTAGCAGTTCACATATTTTTATCTAATTTCAAAATTTTAAAATTAAAAAAAGATTCAATCTCAAAACTTTTTGATCTCATCTCATCTGTAATTCTGTATCAAAAATTATCAACTATAAAATCAAATTCATAGTCCTGCATTTGAGGTTCAATTATTGAAATTTCATCCTTCCTAGTCTTTTACAACAACCTTCTAGTTTGGAAACTTTAAAAAAATGTAATCTTTTTTTTTAGATTTATCTAGTTATAAAAAGTATGCATCATTTTATACAGGAACACTAAGTAGTACCATTTGAGTTGCATAATTAACTTGAAGGTGCCCATGGTGTAATGGTTATCATCGTAGGAAATGGACACAGCGACACGAGTTCAAATCCGGAATGAGACTGATTGCATCTCACATTGCACTAATACCCTTGGGAAAGGTATGAATTCAATTATTCTCCCTCCAGCTATGGGTAAATAGTAGGACAGACTAGGTTCTTCAGCCTTGGTGAGTCTAGGAGAAGGAAAACTCTGAATTCAAACCTGTTAAACTCTGCATAAAAATTGACCTTGTGTCATATCCTGCCCAAGCGGAGGGGTTGGTAAATATGATAATTAACTTGTGTTAAACTATTCTACTTTATCTTAAATGTACTACCCAGCTAAATTAATTGACTAATATACTTTATTTCTCATAAATTTTCACTTTTAATAAAGGAACCATTCACTAGCTTCATTGGCTCACTTTACTAGCCAAACTAATTATCTTCCAATGGGATCTTTCCAACATTCTATCATATTATTGAAGAACTCATGGATGACTGTGTCCTTATTGTGTCAGATGTTAGTTTGACTCTTGTTAGTTCTTGAAGGAGTTTGCCATCTTGTCACTGAGCCTGACATTGTTCTTATTTACTAAACTTTGGTTCATCTGACACACAGGCTGCTGTCCATAAGTGATCACTCATCTAAGCACTGAACAAGCTTATCATTGCTTAACTTCTTTGATCTGGTGAAAACATTGCTTTCAGCATGTCTTAACTGTAAGGTTTTAAGCCTGTCATTGTTATGTCTGGGTGTAGCCATTTTTTATAGATAATTTAAAGGCTGATTATTGTTAGTTTATAGGTATCAATATAGACACCATTTGTAGAAATGGGGTGTTGTTTTGTCAAGTGTTGATATTATTCTTCATTATTTTGGAGAAGGTCAAACTGACTTCTGCAGATTTAGTTTTGGCTGAATTGAGTTCCCTTGGCTTTTAGGTTGTACTTGTCATTTAAAATTTTAAACACAGAAGTATAAGGTACCCAGTGTGAATTAGACTTAATAAAAATGACCTGATAGTCTAATTAGCTAACCATTACACTAGGTGAGGTACTTTAGGTCATCAGGTTCTAGTCGATAGGTAAGAACCTGGTGTGGGTAACTACTTGACTTGAGGTCAAGATATAGTATAATGGGCTTCTCTTGAAATGTCTTTTTATTTAATCCATAAATTAATATTATAAAAATTATAGAGTATGGACTGTTCATTTCAAGAGGTTGGCAATGCATGTGTATCCACTGGGTTGGTAAGGCACTGAAAGAGACTCAATTCTTTTTTTTTGTGCTGAAAGTTTAACTTTTAGCAGAAGTGGAATTGTGGTATATTTTTACTTTATTCTATTTTTGTATTTTATCATTGGTTTTATTTTTTATTTTTGTATTTTATTAACTGTTTTTTTTTGTTTTATTTAAACTCTGTTAATTCATTAATCTCCACAACCTCAGAATAAGTAGAACTATTTGTTAGACAAGAGGTTACATTATCAGTTTATTTAGTCATTTGGATCAAATGGATGCTGTGTGTTAACACAAATGGTGTTGTCATTTTCAGTTTTATTAAACAATCTTGAGTCTTCAGAGGGCAACATAAGGAGCAAATCTATTGATAGGGCTTGAAATGCACTGAAAACATCCCTTGCAGAAGGGTAAGACCTCCCTACTAAAAAAGGGGTGACCTGAGTATGACACTAAACTGCATTTGGTGATAAGGTTCTAGTTCTAGAGAGTGGAGATTATCTCTTCATTGCCATTACTCCTAGATCCACTTAGGCATTGAATGGTTGTATCTATTAGAGTCCTATTTGTGGATCAAATAGATCTGTTTGAAAATTATTCATATGAGGAAAATTTGATACCACATAACTGGGTACAAATTAGTTATATTATGAATAGTTGCTTGAAGCTATAATTGTTTACAAAAGATTATTATTAGTTACTTGAAACCATATAACTATGTGCAAACAAATTATTATTTAATAGAAATAGTCACTTGAAACCATACAATTGTTTGCAAAATAACTGGGTACAAATTAGTTATATTAAGAATAGTTGCTTGAAGCTATAATTGTCTACAAAAGATTATTGCTAGTTACTTGAAACCATATAACTATGTGCGAACAAATTATTATTTAATAGAAATAGTCACTTGAAACCATACAATTGTTTGCAAAATAATTCATATTAGATAGGAATTTTTGATATCATATTTGTGTGCAAACAAATATGTGCATTGGAACATTGAAAATATAGTCATGATAATAATAAATTTTGGCATTAAATAAACCAAAATGAGTAAATATGCTATTAAACAAATAAAACAAACAATCAAATTAGACCATTTCTTGGTTGTGAGGTAAGAAAATGGAAGCACAGATCTGAATGAGTGTGCACTCTTGATATGGCTTTTAAGTCCAGTAAGATTCTCAAAAATTTCATTGGAAACTGATCAATCATGATGGTTGAGAGGAAGATGTTAATTGTCTTAATGTGTTTATCAGGAGGTATTTTCTGCCTCAAACAGCTCTGCAAGCTTTACTACACTCAGGACATTTATAGGACTGCAAGCATGTTGATGGAGATGAAGAGAGGACAATGACTTTATATCAAGAAAAGGAAATGTAAACTTTACTGCATTCAGGACATTTATCGCATTGCAGGCGTGTTAGTTGAGATGAAGAGATGACAATGACTTCATATCAAGAAAAGGAAGTGTAAACTTTACTGCATTCAGGACATTTATCGCATTGCAGGCATGTTGGTGGAGTGAAGAGATGACAATGACTTTATATCAGGAAAGGAAAATGCAAACCTTACTGCATTCAGGACATTTATAGCTTTGCAGGCATGTTGAAGAGATGAAGAAATTGTAATGAGCTCATATCAGAAAAGGAAAAGTCAGACACATGGTCACTGACAAATACCACTCAGTTTATTGCCAATATTACAACTTCCCTTAGGACCACTTTCTAAAACAGGAAGACATAAATCATATATTTCAAGTTGATCAAGGAAAGATCTATTCTTTGGGCAATTTATTTTGCTTAGCCCTGAAAGTTAGGTGGTAGCTTGTCACTCTCCAATTAACTGACTGCTCTTTTTCAAAAATTCTCAAATGTGACCATCTCTTGTACCTACAGTGAGAGTTTTCATGGGTGATTTTTGTTGTTTGTCCCAGTGTTAAATGCCAAGTTCACTGGAGGTAGGAAGCAGCCACTATATCTCACATTTTGAGTTATTTATCAGATTTTAACTCATTGCTTGGGTAGACTTGTGTGATATTAGGTGACTAACCAGTCCTTTCTTAGTAAGACAGACTATCCCATGTGTCTTGCAGGTAAGATTTGCTTTATTCCGAAGGTCAATATTTGCACCTTTATGGGCGATATGTTTAATCCATTCGTATCAGAAACGATAGTTTTTTATTCAGTTCATTTCAAACTGATGGACAGATTTAGATAAAATATCCCCCCAGAAGTGTCGAGAGAGTAACAAATTAGCATAACAAATTACTGTAACAAAACCTAACTTAAGGAGTCTTTGAGGTGTTATATAATTAATGTAATGATTAATTACATTAATCTTTTTTGTTTATTACATTTTATTATCTGGTTTTGTAAGGCTTTGAACTACTTGATGTCTCTTGGTTCAGGGGTTGTAGTCAGACGGTGAACTCGCATGCCCATGCAGAAAGGATATGACAATCATCATCTGTTATAAAAAACTCCCAGAAATGAAATGGGGCTAGATGCACTGTTGGAGTGAATTGAGTGGGTGGACGACATCATGCGCAGAAGAGATGTCCTGAGAATTTTAGGATTTTGAAAAGATGGAGTTGAGGTACAACAATCGAAGGGGGTAGTTGAGTTTTTCAGATCTGATCAAATCAGATCAGTTTGGACCTCGACTGGCAGAGATGAACTGAGATCTTAGACACTGTGAGATGAGCATGGGAGGTGTCAGCATAGTATGGTTAGCATAGGCTTTTATGAATTGTGTCTCTCTCCTCGTGGCACCAAGGGCTGAAGACAGAAATAAATAAATCCATTCGTATCAGAAACGATAGAGTTTGCCTGTATTATTGTTGTTATTATTATCAATATCATCATTGCTATATAACAGATAACTGTGATAAAAGGTTAATGCTGAAATGAATTATAACTAAAACATGCAAACAGATCACAAATAACAGGAGGTTGAGTTGAACAGATATTGCTTTTTATGTATTCATATATTTTTGGTAATAATCAATAATTTATAAATATGTTTTTGCCTGAGTATTAATTTTGTATATTTTTTAGTTATTCTTTTTTAATTGCTTACTTGTCCTGAATTTCTTTACTGTTAAACTTTTTAATCGTTTGTGAAATTCGGAACTTATAATTTGGTTCAGCAGTTGGAGTACCAGTAAAATATATTAGATCCGTTCTCTTTGAATTCCGAACTGCTACTCTCAAAGTAGGGAATAGCTGGTTCCTGACCCACTAGATTTGGGCGGCCAAAAAAGAGAGAAAAGTTATTCTCGGAAATGATGATACTCTACGGCCTTTTCTATGAAAAGGTAATTTTATTTATTGTCGTGCTAAAACACCCTGACTTGGAGACTGTTGCATGTCTGTTATGCGCTAGTTCTTCCCAGGTATCTACTGATATAACGGTTTCCTCAAGGGGATTTTAAAACAATCTTTTTAATCGATTTTTGGTTTATACAAGAGCCAATTCCTGGTAAAAAATACCACTGTAAAATTGTTGCTTTGAGTGTTCGACTCATTAAAGATAACATTTGGGAAGAATATCTTCTTTGCTCCTACAAATGACTTAATTGATAAATTAATAAAGCTTAATTTAAAAAATAAAACAAATAATAAAACACGAAAATAAAAGAATAAAACAAACAATAAATACGAAAATAAAAAATAAAACTAATAATAAAACACAAAAATAAGAAATAAAACAAATAATAAAACACGAAAATAAAAGAATAAAACGAACAATAAATGTGAAAATAAAAAATAAAACAAATAATAAAACCCAAAAATAAAAATAAAACAAATAATAAAACACGAAAATAAAACAAAATAAAAACAAAAACCAAAAAAAAGAAGGAACAAGCCTTTTGGGAGGGCCTTGCAGCACATGGTCCAGACGTACGTTTGCAGTCCTCTTGAAACAAGCAGTCTATATTATATAACTTTTGTAATATTATTTTACAGGTTAAAAAAATCCATAACAAAAAGAGATGGAACCTACAAAAATATTTCACGTCGAACAGTTTCGAATTCTTTTGCAACGTTGAAGAGAAACACTGATAGAAGTTGAGATTTTGCTCAATGCCCTTTTTTCTGTCACTAAAATGCAGATGATATGTCGTTAGTGCTTCACGAAGAATAGCTGGTGTAATAGGTTCTTTTTATTTGTTTAGAACCCTAGTAAATACCTTCCAAATCAAAGAGAGTAAAGAAATTCCCACGTAATTGTCACAATGATCTTTGAGACATTTCTTGAATAGAGAAATATGCTGCAAATCTGGGGCGCACCTTCAGCTCAGTCTGAGACGTACGCTTCATGTAATAACTCAATAAGTTTTGGGTCACACAATTTGAGCAGTTACGCACTGATGCCATCAAAGCCAGGTGCTTTTCAACTGTTCATTTGATTAACAGCTTGAGTTACTTCAAGTCTAGGGATAAGATTGAAGTTAACATTGAATGACATGTTTAGAAGATCGTCATCGTGGTCTCTCCTGCAGTTTCTTATTTCGTCTGGTTTATTTAGTAATTTAAACCGTTCTATTCATCGCCTACATACATATATACAGGCGCTTGTAGTACAACACTTATCATCGTAAGAAATGGACACGGTGTCCCAAGTTCAAATCCTAGACGAGGTTGTTTGCATTTCGCATAGTGCTAATACTGCTAGAAAGGTATGAATCCAACTATTCTTCCTCTCGCAAGGGTTAAAATATTAGGGCAGACGGGGTTCTTTAACCTTGGTGTGGCAACCGACCCTGAAGAAAACTCTGAATTCTAACCTGTTAAACTCAACTTAAAACTGACTTTGTATTGCATCCTGCTCGTGCTGGCTGTTTGGGTAAATATATTTGTTGTGGAATGGCCTATTATATGATGGTTTGAAGGTTTTCTTCGTATATTTACGACAAATAAATGTTCTACAGGTCTTTTGGTAAAAGTTAAGAGACCTGAATACCATAACTCACCGCTACAATCATTTGAGTATGAGAGTATAACATGAGGGCAGATGATATTACCATTTAAACATAAATGGCTGTTGACGTTGTGGAGTTCTGTTACCTCTTGTTATATTAAAAGAAAGAAAATAAAATAATGAAGGCGTTGATATTGATGGTTTTCGATTTTGTAGTTTAATGACAGCTGGAGAGAAGTTTTTCCTTGTGCCTTCAGTTAAAGAAGATAGGAAGACAGCTGCAAATGGCTGAGCGGGAATTTACTACTTAGCCAGATGCTTCGAGGTCTATTTGGTTTAGGAGGGAGAAATAATTGACCAGGAAATGGTCTCCTAAAGGAAGCAGAGGAACAAATGTTGAAGTGTGCTCTCTCGAGATGAAAAGTCCCTGTCTGCTGTTGGAATCGTCTCTGGATAGAGAGAAAAATATTACCTCTCGTGTCGGTTGGTTTTACCTTGCTGCCAGCAAGGAGGAAAGGAAAAGAGAGCGAGCATGGTTAGCGCTGCCTTTTATGCTGCCCGAGGAGGTGTGGCCAGGCAGAATAGCATCGGTCATTCGCATTGAATGAAATGTATGATTTCAAAACTCCAACGGCAAAAACGATTCCCGCACTAAATAATGGTTTGAAATTCTTTCTGATACAAGAGGAAAACAATTCGGACTCTTGTGGCAGAGAAAATGAATTATGGTTTAATATTTCCTCGTGCTAAACAGTGTAAAACAATTCACTACGAATTAACAACAGTTGGTCTAGTGGGTAGAGTGTTCATCAATGGCCCGGAAGGCCTGGGTTCAGTCCCAGGTCGCGTCATACCAAAGATTTAAAAAATGGTACTTGATACCTCCTTGCTTAACACTCAGCATTATAAGGTACGTATCAAGAGTAAAGTGGAGCAATCCGGGGGAAAGAGTATCGCCCTCCCCTACACTTCGGTGTAGTAGCTGTTGAAAAGGGAGCCTTCGGCTCGCCCTCGACAACGTTTGCCTGAGCAAAGTTACTTCAATGAATACAAGGATGACATGAGATCCAAGAAAGAACTTATTAAGAGTTGTATGAAAGAAATGTTCTACAGGTCTTTTGGTAAAAGTTAAGAGACCTGAATAGAATGGAAGTTATTGAGTAATGACTAACGTTAAGGCATGGTATCGTGAGCCATACGACACGGTGTTGGCTGAAGTGAAAGCTCCCTCTGTCGGGGAAACGTATATACTCGTATGTGCTTCTGGTTATTGAGACCGGACCGAAGAGAGAGAGAGAGAGAGAGATTTGATTTTGCCGCGCCTTTTTTATTTGCTATTTCGGTCATGCTACATGGAAGGCAAAGGATGTAATCCCAACACATAAATACTAGAATATTTTTTTAATATGGGGAGATATAAAACGTTGGCAATTTGTTATATTGTGATACTATAAGCTTTTCTGTCTCTAGGTACACATATCTAGGCTCAATAATGCATAAGCGTGTAGGTGCGAGTGTGTCCCTATGTGTATGAGTGTGTCCCTATGTGTATAGGCAGAGCGTATATATATATATATATATATATATATATATATATATATATCGTTGTAGCCTGACGCTACTCTTTCTTTCTTTCTTAGAAACCGGAAGTTTAGCACAAAGAAAATGCTGTAAACTCGTCTCAGTATAAATATCGGCTAAAAATATCAGACTTGACTGAATTCTCTTGCTTTCAGGTAGATCACCTGGCATTCGTGCCAGATGGTTGGAAATCTTTTGAATACTTGGTTTCAGGAGGCTGCGCCGTCAGACTTTATCCGATTTACCGGGTTAAACTGATTGCTCTGTGTCCGAGGCGTACCATGAGGGGAATGCCGACGGGGCCAAGTATTTTTTGCACCTACCGTGCATGAATCTTGATTCGTGCGCGGTTTCCACCGTAAAATTACCATATGCCGCATTCTAGCTTGGCGGGAAGTCGGATACATATCAAAATTGACTTGCCCTGCCTCGGGAGCAGAGGATTAGAGTGTGGCTCATCGAGCAGTTCCTGCCTACAGCCTTCTTTCAGCGGCCCCAGACGATCAGACGCCATCACCTTCTTCTCTCAGCCGCAAGCAGTGAAGACAGCAGCCCAGCTTTTTGTTAACTATCCTTTTCAGGACTACCTTACAAATATCCTTTCTAAGAACACAAGTCTTCTCTTAACTCTACATTCCTTTTCTGAACAACTACAGGTCTTATCTTCTCACAATTGTCCTTTCAAGGTAGTAAACATCATTCCAATCTTCTCGAGGACAATGATATATTAGCAGCCTGCCATAAACAGCGAACATCCAGCGTATATCTGTTGACAAGGAGAGATAATATTCATCTTGCAACAGCAATATATTAATTCATTAGAGAAAATAGAATTTATTATAAGTGTTTTCGGTTTTGTGATCAACTTAAAATAATTCTATTATTCTGCGACCGTGACACTTTACAAAAAAGACCGAACTAGATAAGCGAAGCTCAAGCATGGAAGTGTCTGTCGTCTGTGGGTCTTAGCGAACTTATTGCTCAACATCCCAAGTCTTTCTTTCTTTCTTTCTTTCTTTCTTTCTTTCTTTCAAGCCTAACTTTTTATTTTGGTTACTAATCTTATACGTATGAACTTATATTTAACCCACACGTATATTATATTAATATCATAATATTATATATTAACCCGCAGAAATGTGTGTGTGTGTGTGTGTGTGTGAACTTTTCACTGAACGCACAGATACGTATTTATTTGCCTCTCCGAGAGGCCAAAGGATCGGTTTAGTAGAGGGTACCCCGCAGGAATCAAAACTCCCGCGATGCGGAGTCAAAAATTGCTTTCTTCGAGGCGCCGAGCAATAAAATCAGCCCCTACCTCTCTTAAGTGAGGTGGAAGGTGCTGCCGAGCGGGGAGGACTGAACTAAGTTGTCATTAATTCTCCCCCATCCGGCGCACAGATAATAGTTACCAATGGAAGTGAACATCACTTGATTTCAAGACAGAAATATTCTAACCCTCAACAAAAATCCTTACATAGATAATCCCATCAAATTTGACAGGTACTATGCATATAATATCCATATTCTGTCAGTAATATATACACGAGAGCACTCGTGTATATATTTCTGAAATTTCTTATACAAGATGGTGACAGAATATGACTAATATATAGTTTGTCAACACCGTTGAATTTCTACAGGTCCAGTTGGTAAAATAATTCCTTTATTGGCTCATGTTTTTCCGTTTATCATTTTTAATCATATTTTGCTCTTTTTACTTTTTTAGTCTATTTTTTAACCTCAAAGATATTCACGACATCAAATAAAAAATATTCATTTCTAATTAGCGAAGAAAGATTGATTCCCTGACTTCAGTTACATTAGGAATTTCCCAAAATACAAGGAAGCTAAAATAGAAAATAATTGGTGAAAACTTTCACACCAAATTTCATTCATCTCATGAATTATTAACACTATAATAATTATATCTTTTTAAAAAGAGTCATGTAATTTGGGAACCGACTGGATAGCTTGTGTCTTATCTGCATTTCAGACTCACATAGAATATACCGTTAATTTTCTATTTGTGACTGCTGGGAAAAAAGACTTGTATATGTTCTTAGTTTATATTGGATATTAAAATCCCGACACTTGACATCATTAGAAGTCATATACAAAATGGATTGTGTGTGAGAGAGAAAGAGAGACACAGAGAGAGAGAGGGGTGGGAGAGAGAGAAAGTTGTGACACAATGACAACTTCTTGGAACTAAGAGTAAAAGGAATAAAAATCAGGTCATTAAAGAAAGGGTGAGTCAAACGCTGTGCAATATTTTGGGACGTGCTGTTTATGGCGTGTATATCACGTGAGCACAGTAGTTCAAGCCATGGCAGGTACCCGCTGTGATAGGTAGTATCGTGGTAGTTGGTGCGCTGACACGTTGTGCATTGCTTCATTCCGTGTGTAAATCTGAAAGCCGCACAGGTGAACGTACAAAGAAGTCTAATTCGGGAACTTAAACTTTACGAGTTCGAACAGCTATAGACGAGCGTACGGTTGCAAGAGACAACGGACGAGAGGATTGAATTTAATTTTGTTTATTCTTAAATAAATAAAAGTCGGTATATTAGAAAAGATACGGGCTCTCTTCTTCCACCAGATAAAGGTCAGGAGGTGAGTGAGTGGAAGTTTGTTCTTAGGTGGCTGGTTTGTTTGCTTGCGGTACGGTGGTGGGGAAATTTACTAAGCTTTTTGCTTAGATGTGGCACAAGGCCATATGAAAGGGGCACCCAATGAGACTCGAACTCACTCGTGTAGGTTTGCTAGCCGAGCTTGCTAACCATTACACAACCAGAGACACCTTGCGGTACGGTGGTGTGACCTGGTTTGGTAAGCTATGGTCTTGTAGCGGAAATGCCGGGTACTTGGTTGTCTGGTGTGTTGATTGTGGTGTGGGTTGGTAGGGCGTCAGCGGGCTTTGATCTTGTCCGAAATGTGACTAGTGACGATTCTCTTTGCTCGCAGTCCTCATGTGTCGACGGTATTTGTCGTGCGCCCCACGTACGCGCGAGTATGGCACAAGGCCTTTTTTAATGTGGGTACCAGGTGTAGGGCTGTAGCCAAGATATGCCCGGCGACTCCGTTGACATTCTCTTAAAAGAGGGCACCTCAGGCGCCAGGCGATAAACCTAGCCCCTCCGAGAAGGGTTAGAGTTTGGGAGGACGGCCCCCTGAAACTCGAGGAGAATATCAGTGTCAGCTGCGTGACGCGAATGCTGGGTGTCCTCAGCAACCACGTCAGGTAGCCTCAACTGAGCAACCGTCGTCAAAGACCACACCCGACCAGATCGTGCTGTCGAACCACAGCCAGCTGAAGAGTGCAGTCCTAGATGTGAATTTTTGTTGACCGTTTTAAAGCTATGTATAGGATCGAATCGGTTCCGAAAACTTTAGGGAGAAAGTTCATGATTGGTGGAAAAGAGGACTTTTCGAATTTTAAATTTATTTTTACATTTAACCGGATGAATGGGCGGAGCCTACCTTCGCAACGATGTGTTTTATTAATTTTGTTATAAGCCATCGTGCAGATAACATCCGATTAATGTCACCTTTTTCAACTAAAACGTATGCTTGCGGTGTTTTTATTTGTTTATTTATTCATTTTGCTGGTGAGTGGGTTTGTAAATCAGAAGAGATTTATGTATGTAACAAAGCTACCCCAGATATCGTTCTAATTTACAATGTGTTTGTACGAGTAAATGTCTATATTGAGATATAAAATGCACGATGAAATCTTTTAAACGTGCAGAAATCTGTCCCCGGGTTAGCCTTATTGGAATTGGTTTTCTTTCGTTTTGTGTTTGTTGTTGGGTTATATTTTTGGTCTGGAAGTTTGTGTTGATTGTAGTGAAGGGCGGTAAATATGTATGCGGTGAATCTAGGCAGTATCGCCATTTTCGTTTTATACCTGACTCATCTTGTCGTTTGTTGCCAGTTTTGGTACCGATAAAGTCGGCGTAGCGAATAAGCTGGTTTGCTGTGGCCTCTAATTCGTTGCAGTTTGGGTGGTTTGGTAGCGACAGACCCGTATTTCGTTTCCGCCAGTTCAGTTTTTGATCCCGTGTCTGGACCATAACGCCGCAGAAGCGACCAAAAACATTTGTTGTGTGAAAAGTGAAGATGCAGTTGATCAGAGAATAGTAACGAGAAGATTAAAGAAATTTTGTTCTGGTTGTAAGAACCTCGATGATCAGGCAAGGTCAGATAGGCCTAAAACCGTGGATTCTGAAGTCATGCTTCAAGCGAGTAGCACTCAAGGAGTATCAGGCCAGCTCATAGTTGAGTGTAAATGGTCACCTTTACAACTTCAACAAAAACATTCAGAATTACCAAATTGTGCCTTGCGTTACCAAAACATTAAAAAAAAAAAATTTTAATTCTCCAAGTAATTAAATTAAATCATATTACATTATAAATTGATACAAAATCAATTGAAGTTCTTTGCTCACGTTAGTTTAAATATAGCCACAAAATTTGCAAGTATCAAAGTTAAAATTTAGTTGTAGAACTTGACTTTTAAAAGTCTATTTGCCAATCATTCTACCAAGGGTAGGATACAACATAAGGTCAAATTTTAGACGCAGGTCTTCACACGAATGATGGCCCAGTCGGCTGGAGCTGTAAATACAGCGACTTCATCTCTGCAGAGGGGTAAAACTCCTCTAAAGAGTATCCTGTTATGACACTAAACAATATGATGGTGAGGCTTCAGTAATGCTAGAGTTTTGGAGAATGTGGAGTACCCCTTCATTGCTATCGCTCCCAAGTCCACTCTGGCACAGAGTGGTAGCACCTGATAGGGTCCTATCTGTGATTTAAATTGAACTGTTTAACATTTAAACTGAATGCAAACAAATGACTTATGCTAAATTAAATTGTTTGAAATAGAACTATTTGATCATTTAACCGTGTGTAAATAAATGATTGATGTTTAATTGAAGTGTTAGTGATACATAGCAATACTTGAAACCATTTAATTTTGTTGACATGCTAAACTGAGTTGTTTGAAATAAAACTGTTTGACCATTTAACTGTGTGTAAGCAAATGACTGATGTTTAATTGAATTGTTATAGCTTTTAACCAGAGTTTTTGTTGTTAGCGAGAAGGAAAGTGTTGTGTTTTAGTTACGTGTTTTTGGCGAGGAGAAGTTGTTTTTAGCGAGGAAGATGGTGTAACGTGCGTATGTTTACGTTGTGTTGTTTCCTCGTTAAGTGTTGTTAGTCCCCTCGCTAAGTTTTAAGAGTAAGTAAAGGAAGGATGAAGAAGTAAGATGCCGATAGTCGTAATGTGTTTTTATGAATAGTTTTTATTTGCAGCATGGAATATTGCGTTTGCTTTTTGTGCTGCAAGTCTTGTAGAAAGGTTGTGAGTATAGAGACGAAATGGAGATATGATAGAGTTGAGAAAACAGCGCCTTTCGTCGGACGTGCGAGGGATTGTGTTCGCCGTAGTTTAGCGAAAGCCATGTTGCCGTTGGAGGAAATGAACTTTGAAGTCACCGTGAGTTTTGTGCGTCTGGTGGAGAGGCGTGCGTTGTCTCCATTAAGGTCGCCCAGAGGTGAATTGAGAGCTAGGTGTCGAGAGCGGAATAAAGGCATCGTATCGACATAGCCAATTTTGGGGGTGACATAAAGTTGTTCCTATGGTGGCGTATTGAATGTATCTAATTCATATTCAACTGGGATTCTTTGGTCTAAGAGATATTAGACGCAAGGAATCCATAAATTAGATAGGTTCCCTCATTTGTCCATGCTGCTGCTATTGAAGAAACGGCCAATGGGACGTCTGCACCGGACGGCGTCTCCAGCCAAAGAGACTGTGTTTGGCAGCTTACCTAATTTCTGGTGCCCGGGAAAGAGATCCGGGCTGAATAGGATAGGTCATCCTGATTGGGTGAAATTATGCGTCGAATTAAATTGCGCGCCAAACCAAAATACGAAATTTTCCTCCGCTACAAGCTAAATAGCAATACTTGAAACCGTTTAACTGTGTGTAAACAAATGATTAATAGTAAATAGAATTATTCGTAATAGAAATAAACGAAACCATTAAACAGTGTGCAAAAAATGAGCTCATGTTCATTTAAAACTATAATCTACAAAATGTATTTAGAAATCATATATGTTTAATATATACGTATAAAAAGGATTTAGCATTAAATAACCTACAATGGTTGATGTGTCTTAAAACCAAAGTAAAACAAACCAAACCAATCACACGAACGAATGAACTGTTGAAAGTAGTGTCAAACATAGCTCAGCTCCATCGGCAGTCCTCTTTCGGAGGACCTTATGCAGCAGAAAATAAACCCAGATCTTTATCATTTTAGATGAGTTGGCAGGCACTTCTTAGAGAGGCGACCTCATGAAATTAATTTTGACATCACACTCAGTTCGAAGGAAAAGTGACTGGATTTGCTACTTGTAGACCATTGTGGTAACCCTGATGCTGAGTCGCAATTCCCAGTCGTGTTTTCTTGCATTCGAGATGAAAATAGTAAATGACAAGAAGACGGGAAAATATTGGGCTTATTTCATTATATATTCGCTATTTTAGACTTTCAGCTATTCAGATCCGGTAAACCTGCCCAGCTGACCATACAATATAATTTGTAATAGAAATTGATGCTCCTTGACCACAGATACGTGAGAGTTGTAATATTACTGAGAAGAAAATTGAAATCACCAACCTTATAAAATTCCTGCGAATAGCTCTATGATACTTCCGTGCACGTTTCATTGAATTTTCATAATTCCAAGAGAAGAAATAATGAAAAATAAATGAATAAAACATGAAGGACGGATAAAGAAACAATGTTGGACTTTAACTAAGTTAAAACTTAAAACAAATTCCCCCCCCCCTTTTATTTATTTATTTTTTTTTTTTATTTATTTATTTATTTATTTTTTTTTTTTTTTTTTTTTTTTTTCATTTTATTTAATTTTTAAAAAAAATTTTTTTTATTTTATTTTATTTTTTTTTTTTTTTTATTTTTTTTTTTTTTTTAAAATGTTCATTTATTTTATTATGTACACATGGGAAGCAGCATGATGTACGTTAAGGTATTTGAATAAACCCATGGACGACCAAAGTCAATACCCAAATGGGTCCTGGACGTGAGTTTGACGACTTTTCGCTCAGGATCGACAGTTCGATCGGGGAACTACTGCTGCTCCTCTATAAGAGTGGCTTCTATAGAAGAGAATAAAACAGCCATCGAAAGATAACCATGACCCACACTCAAACCACTTACACAAACCGCATCGCTCTTCGCGCGGGTAAAAAAGGGGCGCGTCCTGCTGAGGTTGGAGCCCTGGCCTCGGTGTTCGAAAAATCAGCTACAGAGCTCAAACAATCAAAACTACTAAAATGCAAGCAAACACTACAAATAGCCACATTTAACGTAAGAACCTTAAATAGAATAGGACAACTCCCAGAGCTAATTGCATCGGCCGAAGAACATAATATAGAAATAATTTGCATACAAGAACACAGATACACGCACACAGAAGATATCAAATATCACGAAACTGGCAATGGATGGTCGCTCGCCACTGTATCCGCATGGAAAAACTCTGTCAACGCCGCAGTAGGAGGGGTAGGATTGCTTATAGGACCTAGAGCACTAAAAACGCTTAATAGCATAGAGAAAATACGACCTAGGATGATGGTAGCTACATTTAACGGAAACCCCAGAGCAACAATCGTCTCATGCTACAGCCCCACCAATGTTAGTGAAGAAAATGAAATAGTCACCTTCTACGATGAGTTATCCTCATTAGTGCGTAGCATCCCGAAACACAACATGTTAGTCATTGGCGGAGACATGAATGCACAAATCGGGAAAAACGGAAACAACAAATACAGCCTCCACAACACGTCAAATAGAAATGGGCAACATCTAACAGATTTCATGATAGAAAATAGATTAGCATGCCTCAATACAAACTACCAAAAAAGAGAGGGCAAACTATGGACATACACGTACGCAAACAATACTAAAGCTCAGATAGACTACGTCCTTATAAACAAGAAATGGAAGAATAGTGCATTGAATTGCGAGGCATACTCCTCTTTTGAGGGTGTGTCCACCGATCACCGAATAGTCACAGCGAAAATACGGTTAAGCCTACGAAAAAACGCCAAACGAACAGCGACCACCAAACACTATGACTGGGCCCTATTAAACAACAAAGATGTCAGAGATAAATACGTATTAGAATTGAGAAACAGATTCGAAACACTACAAGAAAAGACGGAAAAAAGTACACCAAACGACGAATACGAAAATTTCGTCAATGCACACCTTGAGGCAGCAGCAAAATACATTCCAACAAAAATTAAAACTAAATATAGAGTCCCATGGGAAACCTTAGCGGTGAGAGAAAAACGTGCACTAGTGAAAACAGCCTCCAAAAACTATCGAAAAAACCCAACAAACACAAATGCCTTAAAACTAAAAACGGCACAAAATCAATTAGCAGGCATATATATAAAGGAACAGACAGAATACATTCAAAATCAGATAGATAAGATCAGAGACTCGGTAGAAGATAGACAATCTAGAATTGCCTGGCAAACAATAAACGAAGTGAGCAGAAGAAAGAGCACAGCCAAAGCAAAACTTAAAGCAGCAAACCAACAAGAAAGAATAAAACTGTGGAAACAGCACTTCGAAAACTTACTTGGAAACCCACCAAAAATAACGCATGAACCAATCACCAGAATAATTAGCAAACAATTAGACATTAAACTTGGACCGTTCACACAAGGAGAACTCGACTCGGTTCTCAGAAAAATTAAAAATAGGAAAGCTGCAGGACTGGACGAAATTCCCCCGGAAGTATGGAAGACCAGACAATTCGACGACATACTGCTCCGACACTGCAACGCAGTATACAATCAAAATCCGATAGATAGATGGACGAAGGGATGCATACTCCCCTTCCCTAAAAAGGGGGACCTCGGATTAGCCAAAAACTACCGAGGCATAACACTTACATCCATAGCTGCCAAAATCTACAATGCCCTACTACGAAACCGCATAGAACCCAAAATCGACAACATACTTAGAAAAAACCAAAATGGCTTCCGAAGAAATAGATCTACGACCTCACAAATACTAACCATCCGCAGAATCCTTGAAGGTGTACGGGCAAAGAACCTACAAGCGACATTAATATTTGTCGACTTTACCAAGGCTTTCGACTCCATTCACAGAGGAAAGATGGAACAAATCCTACTAGCGTACGGCATACCTAAAGAAACCGTAGCGGCAATAACGATTCTCTATAGAAACACTAAAGTAAAAGTACGATCACCAGATGGAGACACAGAATACTTCGACATTGTAGCAGGAGTACTACAAGGGGACACGCTGGCTCCGTATCTCTTTATCATTTGTCTAGACTACGTACTTAGAACATCGATTGACAAAATCAAAGAGAATGGCTTCGAACTGACGAAGAAAAGAAGCAGAAGATATCCCGCAACAACAATTACCGACGCCGACTACGCCGATGACATAGCGATACTGGCAAATACACCTGACCAAGCCGAAACACTTCTGCATAGCCTGGAACGAGCAGCAGCAAGCATAGGCCTCCATGTTAATGCACACAAAACGGAATATATGTGCTATAACCAAACGGGGGACATCTCCACTCTAGAAGGAACCCCTCTTAAACTAGTAGACAAATTCACGTACCTAGGAAGCAGCGTCGAATCAACCGAAAAGGACATCGAAACGAGGTTAACGAAAGCATGGACAGCTATCAATAGGCTATCGACTATATGGAAGTCGGACCTGACCGATAAAATGAAACGCAGTTTCTTCCAGGCAGCGGTCACATCGATACTGCTATATGGATGCACTACATGGACGCTAACAAGACGGCTCGAGAAGAAACTAGATGGCAATTACACAAGAATGCTGCGTGCAATCCTCAACAAGTCCTGGCAGCGGCACCCCACAAGACACCAACTGTACGGCCACCTGCCCCCTATCACGAAATCTATTCAAGTTAGGCGAACCAGACATGCAGGACATTGCTGGAGAAGCAGAGATGAACTCATAAGAGATGTACTCTTATGGATCCCCACACACGGCCGCGCAAAAGCAGGACGACCAGCACGAACGTACATTCAGCAGCTGTGTGAGGATACAGGATGTTGTCCTGAAGACCTGCCTAGGGCGATGAACGATAGGGAGGAGTGGCGAGAGAGGGTCAGGGATATCCGTGCTGCCAGCACGATATGATGATGATGATGATACTTAACATTTAGAATGCCTAAAATAGACATTAAAATATGCTTGTAACACAACCGGTAGGAAATTTCACCCTCCATTACCATAGCAACATTCGGGTATAAAAGAAAAAGTGCCAAGACTAATTTTCTTTTTTCCTCACGGCATGACCCAAAAGCAAGAAACTGTTCTCATCCTTTTGATACGTCCGTCGCCAGCTGACTTCATGGCGCATTGAACACCACACTACACTATAGTACATAGTACACACTATCATTAGCTTACTTTATGTATATTCAAACATTGTCTATAATTTCACATAACCAGCAACTAAAGGAACTCTTCTTAAATATGTAAGCCTCTCAAAAACTTTCATACCTTTTTATTAACTTCACACACAAGGGAATGCTGAAAAACAGACTTTCTTAAACATCTTCCTCTTTTTGTAATTCATTTTCTTATGTGTTTTATTTTCTATTTAGTTCGTTCCGGCAATAAAACTCGTTGTACAAAATGTTTTCCTCGACGTTAGAAAATAGATATGACACTTAATTTTCAACAGAAGCTCTCCGACTAATATTTGTGCTGCTACTAACATATGTATGTATGTATGTATATATGTATGTTGCTACTAGCAAATATAAATTGAATTCGAAAAACAACGTTCCGAAGAGCGTGTAGCGGCATAAATATGTGTAGGAGAATAAAGTTGCTTTGTCCATATTCTGATGCTTGGTTTTCATCGTTTTGTCATCGTAAATATAGTTGACCAAAATAAACATTTCCAAATATATATTTATACAATTTTATTTTTTTTTATAAAAATTCTGCAGTATATGGGTAATCTACCAAATTTTCAATATATTGGTAAAATATCTTTAGGGATGTTTTAGTGGGTAATTTCAAACAGTATGTTCCGCAGTTTTCTAGTTCGGATACTAATTTAAAAAGATAATACAGACGACAACGTTTTAGAAAACTATATATATATATATATTTAGATAGAGGAATTATAAATTATAATCATTATAGTAAATTTTATATAAAAGAAACAAAAGGAAAGAAAATATAAAAAGGATAGAGTGTTGCAAATTTGTTGCAATTTGCGGGATTTTACCTGTGAGAAAGTGTATGGTAAACAAAGTTCTTTGAATTTTAATAGTTCTTGTGGTTTCGTTGAATTTTTGGTTGATTTTTCAGCTTTCGTTTAATTTTGGTTGAGTTTTCTGTTAAGTTGACTTTTAGTCGAATTCTTGGGTTTTGTTCAGTTGAATTAAAATGAATTTTCTTTTTCGTAGACTTTTGGCTGAATTTCTCGGATTTGCACCTGGCCAATTTACTTACTTTTTAACCGTCAAAGGAGCGAGTTATGAATATTTTCCTGCTGGTTATCTTTTTACTGCTCCAGTGGCTGGTATCCGAGTACGCACTAGAGTTTTGGAATTACCGGCGAAGCAAATGGTGGGCGCAGCCTTTGGCGATTTATTGTTAAGGCTCGCTTCACCCATCTCAACTCTGAAAGCCCTAAAGTCTCAGTTAATTTGCCCCACGTGGTCAGTCATTCTTTTGTTTTAAATAATTTTTTTTAATAGATTAGAGTTTCCCTGGGAGTCACCGTGATGTAGTGGTTAATGCACTGGACTGCAACCCCGTAGTAAGAGAGTTCGAACTCCAGTTGTGCTATAACATTCACTTTTGGGCTAATAGCCTTGAGAAAGTCATGAATTTCCTTTTTGTGACGGCAAATTAAAATAAAAAGATCCCCGGATGAGCGACCATTTAAAAGCGTATGGGAACTGGTGCATTTAAATATTGTTATCACCAAACGGGGAGTTTATTTCTTTGCACGTGTGAAGACGGGGCGGTCTGGCACTTGATCACTTGTAGAATAAGTCCTTGTTCAGAGTCCTTTCTCGGGCATATAGGAACTGGCATATTATGTGGGGGGTTAATTTAGGACTAGACTGACCGCCGCTGGCAAGGGGTTTCCAAATTTCACACTACACACCCACCCACCAAGGCCACTAGTTCTTCCTCCCCTAGAACAATGGAAGATATGGACCTCTAGGTTTAGATGTAATAATATTAATTATAGTAGTCGACAACTCCGGTTTCCCGTATAATATTTTTAAAGGAATTCGTATAGGACAATTTAAGCGAGAATAATATAAGGCGAATAGAAGCTGAAAAAGAAACATGAAATAGCAACTTTTGATAGTAGACGATACAAATGAACAACTTCAACACGTGGGAACATTTCTTCTTTAGTTTTTCTTCAAATTGAGAGAGAGAGAGAGGGGGGGTATATAATTGGATATAGGGGGAAACAGTCTTATAGTTTACTTATCTTTTTCTGATGGATTCCTGTGGAGAATATTTCCTCTTTTACGGGCTAACGGAGTTTATGTTATTTTTAGTTCTGGCTTGAAGGTATGGCTTCTACTTGTCCAAGATACTTTCCGTCTTCCCCCGGTGATTTCGGCGGTAGTTTCAAGATATCTTATCACTTCAACTACTGTTCCGCAAATCCCGGTTCTGGTGCTTCACCCGGAATTTGGCATTAGGTCCATTCGCCGCGACCTCTGTCTAAAGACTGATTTTCTTATTCCCTATTTCCGCTGACGGAAGAAGGGGGCTATTTCCGCTTTTGGGATTCTAGCCAATCATTAGCCTTTTTCTTCCTTTCCCTGGCGATTCCTTAGGATTACTATCCCTATCACCCGAGTGAGGATACCGAGTACAGATAGCCTGACCCACATTTTTTTCTTCCTTCAACGGCCAGCCGAAGTTGACCTACATTCATTATTTGTCTTTTAACGGTCAATCTTTGGCTAATTCAAACACGGAGGAATAGTAGTAATTCCTTATTTCTCTTCTCTCAGTGGGAGACCACGTGACATTATCCTTTTAGTTATGGGCTAAATATTACCACCACTGTCTTTCTACAAGGATGGTTTTGGCATTAAATAACCCACGAATGTTAATAAACTGTTAAGTGAGGTGCTGCTTCCAGGATTTGTTCAAAGCAGCACACAGCATTCTTGTGTAGTTCCCATCAAGCTTTTTCTCTAAACGCTTCGTTAAAGTCCAGGTGGTGCCACCATACAATAGTACTGATACGTCTTCAGCTTGGTGGAATTCCCATTTTATTTCATTAATTAAAGAAAACAAAACAAAGCAAACCAATGTTTCACTGCAGTAGAATTCGGCAATAATACATAACAATATCTGTTTTTACTGTATGATGTTCAACTAGAAATAATAGATCCTGTTACCTGTTATTTGAAGCAAATTAACTTTTTATTTTAAAATTTTGTTGGGGTGTACTTATTTATGGGCGATACTCTTTTTGGGTGTGTGATGCAATCACAACACAAGATTCGGACAGAGCTGATTCTTCTGTTAAACCAGACAATTTGTTTGAACTAAAAATAAATAAGTAAATTTATTCCCATTTTAGTGATCTCTAGTCAAGAAACGGCCAAATGTCACTGGCTCACCAGCCTGTTCTAATGTACTTTTACGTTTAAATAATTTTTGTATGCGTACTTGTAGATAGTTGTATTTTCCTTTAGCAATGACAAGAATATTAAGCCGATTGCCATGGTTGCGTGTAACCAGTCAAGGAGAATGATAACTCTGAATTTTCATCGCGGAAAAGACAATGGGCAGCCGCAGTACTCTTTCAAGAAAAGTCACGGTAATTCATCCTTAACAGTTGGGACTAAAATAGCTCTTAAAATGGCTATTGAGCAGTTGTATTTGTGACGCCAAATTGACTAAAATCCCAAAACGGGACTTTATTTTCGCACGTGTGAAGACGGGGCAGGTTGGCACTTGATCCCCTATAGAATAAGTCCTCGTTCAGAGTTTTTCTCTCAGGCATATAAGACCTGGCATATTACGTGAGGGATTAATTTAGGGCCAGACCGACCGCCGCTGGCAAGGGGTTCCAAATTTCACTCTATCCACACACCCACCAGGCCGCTTAACTTCATCCCCTAGACAACAGAAGATATGAGCCTATAGGTTTTAGTCGTAATAATATTATATTGTAGTAGTCGGCAACTCCGGTTTCCCATGTGATATTTTAAGGGAATTTATAGGACAATTCTAAGCAAGATAACATAAGGCGAATAGAAGCTGAAAAGGAAGCATGAAGTACCAAATTCGTAGAAGAACTGCAAAGAACAAACTTAGACCACGTGGTAACATAAAAATACATTAATCCTTTACTGTACAAAGCGATACACTTTCAAAGTGTCAAATATATAATAAATGGACAGTCCACGAATATAAATGTCTTTTCTTGACTTCTGTTTTTCTTCAAATTGAGAGAGAGAGAGAGGTATATAAAATTTGGGTATAAAGGAGAAATAGCCCCGGAGTTACTTATCTTATTTTTCGACGGGGTTCCACTGGAAAATCTTTCTTCTTTCACGGGCTAATAGACTTTATTCTATTTTTTTTACACTGGCTTGAAGAACCTGGGGTCCCTCGTGTCTCAGATATTCTTTTGTCTTCAACCCGGAGTAAATGGCTATGGGTCTGTCTGCCACGAGCCCTGCTCAAAAACTAACTTTCTTACTATCTATTTCCGCTGACGGGGGGGGGTGAGCCCCACTTCCGTTTTAGGGTCCCAGCCAGTCATTTGGCTTCTCTCTCCCTCCCCTTCCGGTGTCCGGCGACCTGAGGTTACTAAGTACCAACACCTGTTGATATCCCCTCTGTGACCTACATTCTTCCTTAACGGTCACTTTTTTGACGGGTCGCCACTGTTCATTCCAACGGGAGGATAGTTTTAATCTTATTTCTATCGTCTCCGTGGGCTATCACGTGACATATTTAATTACGCCCTGTCAGAGGGGATAAGAAAACCTTGACTGTATCCCTTATAGGATTTTAAGACCTACCCCTCCTAAAAGGGGGGTATTCTGGGTATAACACTAGATTGCATCTGAAAGTGAGGCCCCAGTTCTGGAGGTCTTGGGAGTACCTCTTCATTACCATTACTCCTAGGTCCACTCTGGCTCGGAGTGGCAGTACATGTTAGGTTCCCATGTATGGTTCAAGTAGATTTGTTTAAAAATAATTCGTATTCGATAGGACCGTGTCCATAAAATAAAAAGATAAAGGAAAATAACAATAAAAATTCTGCAGTATATGATTAAACTACCAAATTTTCAACATACTGGGAAAATATTTAGGAGGCTTTAGTGGGTAATTTCAAACAGTATGTTCCTCAATTTTCTTATTTGGATACTAATTCAAAAAGATAATACTGACGACAAAGCTTAAGAAAACAAATTTTATATAATAGAAACAAAAGAAAAGAAAAGATAGAAAGGATAAAGTGTTCCAAATTTGTTACAATTCTCAGGATTCTACCAGTGAGAGAGTGTCCGGTAAACAAAGTTCTTTTACTTTTAGTAGTCTTTGTGGTTTCATTGAATCTTTGGTTGATTTTTCAGCTTTCATTTAATTTTCTATTAAATTGACTTTTTTTGACGTTGAATTAAAATGAATTCTCTTTTTCGTAGACTTTTAGTTGAATTTCTCGGATCGCTTCTTTAGTTTTCTGTTAAGTTGACTTTTAACGGATAATGGAGCGAGTGATAAATACTTTTTTGTAGATTATCTTTTCACTGCTGCACATGCCGGCAACTAACCGCACATTCAAGTTTAGGAGTTGCTATCGAAGAAAATAGAAGGGGCAACCCCTGATGCTCTATTGTCTAAGCCCGCCTCACCACTCTGAAAGCGCCAAAGTTGCCGCTAATCCACTACACCGCAGCCAGCCCCACTCTTTTGTTTGAAATAAATTTTTATATAGAGACAACTACACAAAAAATGTAAATATGAACGTACAATGAGCGCGATTCCCTTACCTCTAAGCATAAAATAACCCTTGACGGGTTGACATGCTGTTAAAATAAATGAATATGTTGTATTTGTTAATAAGAAAGAAATCAGGTTAATTTTTTAAAAAGTTATAACATTGACTCACTGCAGATGAATGGGATTTTTTTGATTAATGTAAAAATACTGAATAAATAAATTAGACTAATTAGGGAAAAATGTATTTTATCTAAATGATTATTTTTAGTCTTTGTTTTTTACGGGGTGGGGGCAGTGAGATTGAATGTAGTTTTTCATTGGACGATATTTTTCCTACGCAAACCTGCAAGAGAATCAACATAAAAAAGCGTCACTAAAAGGTGGTAAACGTTTTCCAAAATTTTAATTTAAAAAACTGCAGATTATTACCCTTTTGTCCAGCCATACTTTAGAAAAAAACGACATGGACCTTGTCATAACTTTGTCGATAAAAAGTGCATGTTTTTTGTGCATGCCAGGGAGAGGACAAATAAAAAAAGAATGAGAGAGAGAGAGAGAGAGAGAGAGAGAGAGAGAGAGAGAGACTTATAAACAGTGCTTAAGATATGCCGACTGCATCTCTGCAGAGAGGTAAAAAAACAAGTGTCCTGGGTATGAAAAACTGCATTTGATGTTGAGGATCCAGTTCTAGAGCTTTAGGGAATAGGAAGTACGCCCTTATTGCCATTATTCCTTGGTTCACTTCCATCCGGAGTGGAAGTACCTGTTAGGGCTCTATCGATGGGTCAAATAGAACGGTTCAATCAATCTAAGGATTTTTTAATAATCATTAGTTATTTGAAAGTATACACCGGTGTGTAAATTATTTATATCACTTAGGAATAATTGATAGATATAATTATAAGAGCTAGATAGGAATACTCGCAACCATTTAATTGTGTGCAAACAAATGAGCTCAAACAAATCATTTAAAAATAAAGTTATCTACAAGCTTTTTGCTTATAAGTCATATAATTTGGTTTGGTTTTATGGTATATCAAACATTGTTGGTTATTTAGTGCCAAATTTTGTTTTTACATATACATTAAATATATGATTTGTAAATACATTTTGTAGATACACAATGTTAAATGATCAAATTGATCTATTTCTAACAATTCAATTTAGCATAAGTCAACAAAGTTAAATGGTTCCAAGTATTGCTATGTAATCAATCATTTGTTTACACACAGTTAAATGATCAATCAGTTCTATTTCAAACAATTCAGAGGTGATTTGTTTGCACTCAGTTTAAATGTCAAACAGTTCTATTTGACCCATAGATAGGACCCTATTAGATGCTACTATTCAGGCTAGAGAGGATCTGGGAGCGATGGCAATGAAGGGTTACTCTACATTCCCCAAAGCTCCAGCATTATTAGAGTCTCACCATCAGATTGTTTAGTATCATAACTAGGACACTCATTGAGGTGGGGGTTACCCCTCTGCCGGAGTCATAAAGGTGAACAACCATACTAGACGGGGAGATCTCAAGCTAGCCTGATCCTCTTTGAGTTCTATTCTCCGGATTTGCCTCTTTAGCTTGAAGCACGGCCTCGGAACCTACGATTTTAGGCCTCCCTGATCTTGCCTGATCGTCGATGTTTTTACAACCAGATCAAAATTTCTTCAACCATCTGGTTAGTGTACTGTGATCAACTGCGTCTTTAAGTCTCGCCCGACAAATGTTTTCGGTCGCTTCTGTGGCGTTATGGCCCAGTTCGAGCTCGTAAAGCTAAAGTTCCCGAATTAGACAACGTTGCACGTTCATCTGTGCGGCTTTCAATTCACACACAAAGTGAAGCAATACACGATATGTCAACGCACCAACTACCACGATACTACCAATCATAGTACGTACCTTTAACGACTTGAACTACTTCAGTCACGTAACATACGTGCCGCGTATTAACGCATACTACCAAAATATTGCAAAAGTTTTGACTCATCTATGAAGAGGGTTATTTTGTAAGAAGAAACATGGAAATATTTTTATGCCAGTCACACATCTACTTTATCTAAATAATTGAAACTTCTATAAAAGATCTTTTGAATCCTAAAAATATTTGCTTTTCTATTAAACTTCTCGGATAAATTTTTCAATAATACTTGTTAGAATGTGATTGATTGATTTTTACGGCATGTCAACTCATCTAGGGTTATTTCATCCATAGAGGTTAGGAAATCATATTTGTTATACTTTTATATTGTATAAAAATCTGTGAAACGAAGGTTGATAAAACTGTTAAAGAAATTTGAAAGTAAGTTCTTTTAAGATATAACTTAATTTTAACAGTCAGCCTGTATTACAGTGTAACCCGGATATAAGATACCCACATATAAGAGAAACTCGGATATAAGAGAGGTTATATCTGGTCCCAAATTAGAGCCTGTGTTACCTAAACAAAATAGACCAAAACCGGATATGAGACTTATTCTCCGGTCCCGACAACGCTCTTATATCCGGGTTACACTGTATAGTAATTTTAGGGTAACGAGGTAAAATAAGCTTCTAGAAAAAAAAAAAAAAAGATTCAAAAGACTCTTGAAGGCTACCCCTTCCCTACGCAAAGAAAAAGAATTGTTTTTCGGCCAATCAATCAAGCCTATATATCGCTGATCATAAACCCATAAATAAAAAGGCCGAGCAAAACTAATTCAGCTAGATCCAGGTCGGTGCCAAATGAGTACCTATTCATTGTGTCCTAGCTGGGTGACTAGCATTTTAGACATCAGTCCATGAGAAGTGTGGGATCAGCATCCAAACGTAAAGTCTACAAGTCAACCAAGACAGTGAGAAACTGTATCAGTAAGTAGTACCAGTCGACAGAGGCGAATAGAGGACGCTCAGAAATTCACATATACCCACCAAGGAACTCTTGTTTACCACCACCACCAGTAGTAAAAGTGCCAGCCGACGAAGACAAAGAACTCTTCTCCAGAACTCCACAAGAAACCTACTCAATGAAAATACTGCTACATCTTTACCCATTCTTCAACATCTACTCTGAGCTTCACTGAGGGAATTTAACCCTAAAAAAGCTCATATTTACCATTCTTCCCCAAACCAGTAACTTTACAAGAACTCTTCTTCTACAACGCTTAAATTGTGAATAGGCGGTCATCGGAAATATTTCTGTTTATCATTTCCCTTATTTCTAAGTAGCCTCTTTTCCTATCTTTCATGCTGTATTTACCGTTTTATATTTTGTATTATAACTCATTTTTCACTTTGTTATTGTAAATAAACGAATTCCTTGTCTTTTTTAATTTGCATCTTGAGTTTGGGTTCGATTTGTTTGCGTACCAAAAGTCACTGTTCTCCGCTCTATAATTCGACGTGGAATTTTATATATTTTCTGCAGGAAGTCTCCGTGGCGTAGTGGCTAACGTGCTTGGACTATGACATTATAGTAAGTGAGTTCGAACCCCTGTCGCACCGTTACGTTCACTTTCGCACTATTACCCCTGACAAAGGCATGAACTCCTTTATCCCTCACAGCTATGTGTTAAATTGTAACTCAATTGTTTTTCTACAAAGATGGCGTTGGCATTAAATAACCCACGAAAGTTGATACGTCATTAAACAAATCAACCAAACTATGTATTTCTATACTTGGCCCAAGCATAGTTTTATACATGATATATCTTTAAAAAATACTTTGTGAAATATTTCAATAAGTGTTTACATATTGATTTTTATACTTTATATATTTAGTTTAGTTGTTTCTAAGTATTCCTAGTTTCAGTTTCAGTTTCTTTGTTTAATGGCATATCAACCTTTGTAGGTTATTTAATGCCAAAGCCATCCTTTTTTTTAGAAGAACAGCAGTGATGGTACTCAACCCATAGCTGGAAGGATAAGGGGGTTCATACCTTTCCCAAGGGTATTTGTCCGAAAGTGAACGCTATAGCGCGACTGGTGTACAAACTGGCTTACTACGATCCCGCAGTCCAGTGCTCTAACCATTACACCACGATGACACCCTCCAAGTATTCCTATTAAGTCCACATAATTTGCAGGGGACTTCCCCGTGGTGCAGTGGTTAAAGTGCTAGACTGCGACATCGTCGTTAGGTCGAACTCAAGTCACGTTATTACGTTCATTTTCGGACAAATACTCTTTGGGAAATGTATGAACTCTTTTATCTACCCCCGCAACACACCTGTGGGTTAAATAGCACCACTTCTGTCCTTATTTAAGAATAACTTTGGAATTCGATAACTCACGAAGGTTGATCTACCATTAAACAAAGAAACCAAGTAAAATAAAATAAAATTGGCGACCGTGGTCGAGGGCGACCAGAAGGCTCCCTTTTCAATAGTTACTACATCGAGGTGTAGGGAAGGGCGCTACTCCTTTCCCTGGATTGCTCCACTTTACACTTGATCCGTACCTTATATTGCTGAGTGTTAAACAAGGCGGTATCAAGTACCATTTTAAATGTCTTTGTTATGACACGACCTGGTATTGAACCCAAGTCTCCCGGACCATTGGCGAACACTCTACCCACTTGGCCAATTCACACACTGTTGTATGAATTTAAGTATTCATATCTAATATTAATTTATATACAATTATTTAGTTTCAAGCAACTATTTTTATTCAATAATAATCATTTGTTTGTACACAATTATATGGTTTCAAGTAACTGATTATAATAATCCTAAGTATTTATAACTCATAATTTTAACAAAAACTGGCAGTCCAGGTCAAAGTAGACCTGGGAATAATAGCAATGAAGAGGTACTCTACACTCCCCAGAGCTTAAGAACTGGAGCCACAGATGCAGTTTATTCTTTTTTTTTTTTTTTTTTTTTTTTTTTTTTGAGTGGAGGTGGTCTTATCTCGCTGCTGGGGATTCAGTCAGCACATTCTAATCCCCTACCCTATTATGTTAGTCTAGTAGGAATGTATTGCAAGTGATTTTAGGAATTCACTGTAAAATAGTTTCACAACAGGTGATGCATTGTAAATAATTTCACTATAAGAATGCATTGTAAATAATTTCAATATAAGAATGCATTGGAAATCATTTTATAATAAGAATGCATTGTAAATGATGTCACTATAAGAATGCATTGGAAATTATTTTACTATAAGAATGCATTAGAAATTATTTTACTTTAAGAATGCATTATAAATGATGTCCCTATAGGAATGCATTGTAAATAATTACAATATAAGACTGCATTGTAAATGATGTCGCTATAAGAATGCATGGTAAATGATTATACTATAAGAATGCATCGGAAATTATTTTACTACAAGAATGCATTGTAAATAATTTTACTAGAAGAATACATTGAAAATTATTCCACCATAAGAATGCATTGTAAATTTTTCTAGAAGAATACATTGAAAATTATTCCACCATAAGAATGCATTGTAAATTTTACTAGAAGAATACATTGAAAATTATTTCACCATAAGAATGCATTGTAAATTATTTTACTAGAAGAATACATTGAAAATTATTTCACCTTAAGAATGCATTGTAAATTATTTTACTAGAAGAATACATTGAAAATTATTTCACCTTAAGAATGCATTGTAAATTATTTTACAAAAGAAATATTTACCTTGAACAAAAATGTATTCATTAGTCCAAAGAATAAATCAGTTTCAGGGCGACGCCAACGAAGCTGAACTATTTTGACACACTCGGGATGGGGGAGAGGCTTTCTTCCGGCGGGGTCCTCACATTAAACTAAATTTGTTTCAGAATCCAGCACTGTGAGGAGTGGGTGTGAATAAATATCTACTAAAGAAACGCATTGCAAAAGGTTTCTTGAGTCACACTAATGTCAAAGTAAGTTCAGCATGCTTGCACACCTTTGTCATGGAGCATTATTCATAGTCAATAGAGCTAACATTGCCAAGCATTCACATACAGAATTTGAATCTCACAGAGTACCTTCTTATCTTAACCTTTACCAGACTAAGATAATCACAATAATTAATCAATAGCAGAGATGGGTAAACAGCGGCCCGCGGGAGCCTCTAAAAAAAATAAAAAATAAGCACCTGCGTTTGAATCGAGACTAAATTCTTTTGATTTCAAAAGTAGCGACTCTTTGATTATTTATTACCTAGTGGTGCAACCCTCCAACCAAAAAGTTTGCTCACCCCAGATCTATTGTATACTTGTCACAGAGTAATTATTACTAAGCTGCTTGTTTTCCTGGAGGCGCTCGTGGTGTAATGGTTATCGTCATAGGAAATGAACTAGGTTACACGTGTTCAAATCCTGAATAAAGCTGTTTGCATTTTACACAACGTTAATACTCTTGGGAAATGTATGAATCAAACTATTCTCCCTCCACCAGACTGGATTCTTTAACTTTAGTTTAGTAACCGGTCTAGGGGAGGATAACTTTGAATTCAAACAAATTATAGACCTGGAAATGGATAGGATCCGTCAAGCTATTCTTGTTTAAAACCTGCTATATGAGAACTGCCCCTTTGACCAAATCAGATTACGGAACAACTGAGAGAGTCTTAGTGAGTTCGAGTCTTATTAAAAGTCTCAAAATCGTAACCTTGTGCCTGATTAAGTAAATATTTACTGGAGCAGAAATTCTTTTATTTTTATTCTTAAATATAAAGACTAACATCAAAAAATGGTGACTAAACTGCAATACTGTAAATACTTTCTCAATGACAATGAAATATGTCACCTGTCTCCGAGCAGCCAATTTTTATCTGAGGGTAAAGAGGGTGGGAGCAGGAAGCTTGGAGATGAGATCTGAACTGAGGTTGGGGGTAAGCCTCCCTCCAGTCTGCAGCTGTGTCTGCTTGGTAAAGAAAGGGAGTCAGAAGCTATGCTCTCCGAAGCGTCTCTACCTCCCTCTCTCTCGCGCACTCCCCCACCCAGCGGTTCCATCCCTCCCTTCTGCTACTAGTCTCATATTCCCCTTGTGACCTATCGTGAACTTTGAATGAGGCCGAGAATTATGTGAAATAGGATATTTGGTTAATTTGAATCAGATAGCAAATCCTCAATGTAGACATTTCTATGGCATTATCTTGGGTTAAGGGAATTGAGAAACATCAACCGGCCAAAAACAACAAAAAAAAAAAAAAAAAAAAATTAAACTTGCTGGAAGAATTCAATTCCTTTAAATAAATATGAATAAATAAATGAATAAAATAAAATGAAAATTTTATCCTCAAATCACTTAAAACTGAAATGCTTTGCAATCTCTGATTTCCTTCCAAGTAATCTATGATATCAAAAAAGGTTTAGTTAAGATTCAGATAACAGGCATTTGGTTGAGTTGAACTCCACACTGAAATACATGCTTCTGCTTACAGTAGAGGTTGGGAAACTCATCGCAGTCATATACAAAGCTCAGTTTAGTTTGGATATATGGTGCACTTAGGGAGACTCGAAATCACTAAATTTGGTTTACTTGTCAAACTTATCAACCCGAGATGTTATAACAAAAAATAAAATAAAATAAAAATTAGAATATATATACTATTAAAAAAGCTAACTGGAATATATCAGAAGTACTTGTCGTAGAAAATGGAGACGTCGACACAAATTCAAATCCTTAACAAAGCTGATAGCATTTTACATAGCACTAATACGCTTAGGAAAAGTATAAATCCAATAATTCTCCCTCCAGCTATGGATAAATAGTAGGGCAGACGGCTTTTTTAGCCTTGATTAGGCAACCAGTCTAGGAGACGGAAAACTCTGAATTCAAACCTGTTAAACTCTACTTAAAAAATTGATCTTGTGTCACATCCTGCTCGGACGGGGGAGTTGATAAATACGTATATCGGTAAAATAAGGAAGGCTACTCCCAGTTGATGAATTTCAAAATCGTGTTTGCAAAAGTAACTGAATACGGGCATATGGTGGAGTTAAAATCTCACTTGACTACATAATTCTGCCGACAGTAGGGGTCGAGGAATATTTTAGGTTGATTACCCAAAATCTATTTCTTTTGAATGCTATTACACCAGCAAAGTTTCAAAGTTTAAAAAAAAAGAAAGTCGATTTTTTGGAATATGTCGGCAAACTAAGAGATTATTCTCCCATTTTGTGAGTCAGAAAATCGTGTGGGAAAAATGTTCCTAGAACGTCTATTTGAAAATCAGAGAGTTTCATTGAACGCTTTTACAAATAACAACTAAAAAGATAAAAATTTGTCATAAAATTTCACACTGCGATAGAGACAGCTTAAGTATGAACTGGGATTTATCTGACATCCCACTGTGTCAAAATATGGCATAAGACCGTTTTATGGTGGGGGACGCGCACAAATCGAGACATGCGCAGCAGATGCAAAAATTCTTTACTCCATCAGTATTTCTCTTTGGGAGCGCCTCAGGTACGAAGCAATAAACCTAGTCCTGCAAGCAGGAAAAGACCGGTGGTGGGGACGGTCTACTGAGGCCAAGTCCAAATGCAAATATAACCACCCGGTACGAATGACGTGTCTGGCCGAAGGCCTGAAGCAAACTTAAGCTTAAGTATGAACGGCAGAGATTGATGAATGAATAAAGTTTAAAATAAAACAAATAATAAAATAGAATAAAATAAAATACCTCACGATTCCACTTTTGCCGAAAATTTAATTTTCCGCACCAAAAAAAAAAAGTTCTCTTTGAACTTTACCATCCACTGAATAGACGTGTGTTTTGCAGCCTCTTGGAAGCCGTCTCAGCTAACATACCTCACTGAAAACATTCACTGGATCAACAAAAAATTTCAGACTTACAACTCACAGAAAATGACTATAATATATTTCAGTACTTTGTCTGGGAAACATGTCTACTTCTACTGGTTCAGGAAAAACATTATTGCCATAGAATAGTTGTGAACCCCAAAATAAAGTTTTGAGTTTAAAAAGTATCTTCGTCTTTTTTCGTCTTTCCTTAAATCCTTTGCAGCCTTCCACAGACAAAGAAGATGAGAAGAAAAAGGAGTCAGATACAAAAACTCAAAGTCACACCCATAGAACTCGACAACTATCAAACAACATTAACGACCAACAACAACCACCATACTACAAATAACAAATGACCAAACCTTCTTTATACCCCACAAATCCATCCACATCGACAATAATGTCTTTATTTTCTCATCTTATTTTTAAATTCAGTTATCCTTTTCTTGACTGATTGTCCACAAAGGCTGGAGAGACTAATCTACCCTACTATTTTACTCAGGGAGAAGAGATGGATTCATTTTTTCCCAAGGGCATTGGTTAAAAGTGAATGCAAACTTTCCTTAAGATTGAACTTGCTTTGCTTATTCCATTTTCTTTGCCAATAAACATTAAACTAGTTGTACCAATGGTTTTTAACTGAAAATTAATTTAGCAAATTCATTACTGCTATTTGCATTCATGTCTATATTTAAATATCAGAAGTGTTTATAACTAAGAAACAAGTGGCCCAGTCAGCCGGGGTTGTAGAATACACTGACTACATCTCTGCAGAGAAGTAAGACTCCCCAAGCAAGTGTCTTGTTATGACAATAAACAATCTGATGGTTTGTCTCCAGTAATGCTGGAGCTTTGGGGAGTGTGGAGTACCCTTTCATTGCCATTGTTCCCAGGTCCACTCAAACCTGGAGTGGTAGCACCTGATAGGGTCCTATCTATGGGTCAAATAGAACTGTTTGACATTTAAACTATGAATTTTGACATTTAAGGGGTGCCCTCGTGGTGTAATGGTTAAAGCGATGGATTGCGGAATCGTAGTAAGTGAGTTCATACTCCAGTCGCGCTATTACGTTCACTTTCGAGCAAATACCTTGGGAAAGGTATGAACCCCCTTATCCTCCCAGCTATGGGTTAAATAGTACTACTACTGTTCTTCTAGGAGAATGGCTTTGGCATTAAATAACCTACAAAGGTTGATATGCCATTAAACAAAGAAATCAATCAAATCATTTGACATTTAAACTGTGTACTTTGACATTTAAACTGAGTGCAAACAAATGATTTATACTGAACTGAATTGCTTGAAATGTAACAGATCATTTAACTGTGTGTAAACAAATGACTGATGTTTAATTTAATTTAGTTTTATATAGCAATACTTGAAAACATTCAACTGAGATTAATATTAAATAGAATTATTCATATTAGATAGAAATAAGTGAAACCATTTAACTATGCAAAAAAACGATCAAAAATGTTATTTTTTAAAATGTGTTTAGAAATCATGCATATAATATATATGTATAAAAGGGATTTAGCATTAAATGACCAACAACGGTTGATATGCCACAAAACCAAACCAAACCAAACCAACCTAAGAAAAAAGGTACATATGAATTTGGGGTGTATGCTTTGCATGTATGATGCAATTGTTGGTAAAATGAAAAATATTCCCAAAATAAAGAAATTAACACACTGTTTTTTTTCATGTACTGGTTTTATTTAAGATTCCTTTGAAGTAAATCCTTATGGTTGGTACTGTTCAGTTCCTTTATATGAAAGCTTAGGATAATTTAGGTACAGACACCTGGCAAAGTCAATGTGTCATTGAATGGGAGTACTTGTGTGTTACTTGTGTATTTCAGAAATCTAGGAGCAGCTAGAAAACATATACTTCCTCTGATGAGGTTGGCAGTTAAAAGGGAGAGCAGAAAATAACAAAGGGAGAGCATGAATCTGGACTGGAAATTTGGAACCTGGGGATAAGGTTACCAAAACACCTTACATGGTAGGAAAACTGCAAATTTATATTTTTATTTTATTTTATTATTTTACTTGCTTTATCTTATTTTAAAAAATAATATTATTCTATTTTTATTTTATTTAGTCATTAAGTTTAGTTTATTATTTATTTCATTTGTATCATACAGCACTTCTAGGAGTTGCAGCAAATTTTTATCTCTCCTAATCAAAATTGAAAATTGTAAACAGACATTTGTTTATGAAAATCTGTACCTCTGATATGCAAAATTCAATTTGCAGTAATCGCTTTCCACAATAAAATGATATTGTACTTTCCCAGAAAATATAGAGTACATTTAGGAAAAGACTATAGTCAACCAGTATGCCGTGCATTCAGCTCCTGCTGATTTGGTAAAAGAGAACGTGAACCAATATGCAGTGCATTCAGCTCCTGCTGATGTGGTAAAAGAGAAAGTGGACCAATATGCAGTGCATTCAGCTCCTGCTGATTTGGTAAAGGAGAACGGGAACCAATACGCAGTGCATTCAGCTCCTGCTGATTTGGTAAAGGAGAAAGTGAACCAATATGCAGAGCATTCAGCTCCTGCTGATTTGGTAAAGGAGAACGGGAACCAACATGCAGTGCATTCAGCTCTTGCTGATGTGGTAAAAGAGAAAGTGAACCAATATGCAGTGCATTCAGCTCCTGCTGATTTGGTAAAGGAGAAAGTGAACCAATATGCAGTGCATTCAGCTCCTGCTGATTTGGTAAAGGAGAAAGTGAACCAATATGCAGTGCATTCAGCTCCTGTTGATTTGGTAAAAGAGAAAGTGAACCAATATGCAGTGCATTTAGCTCCTGCTGATTTGGTAAAAGAGAACGTGAACCAATATGCAGTGCATTTAGCTCCTGCTGATTTGGTAAAGGAGAAAGTGAACCAATATGCAGTGCATTTAGCTCCAGCTGATTTGGTAAAGGAGAAAGTGAACCAATATGCAGTGCATTCAGCTCCTGCTGATTTGGTAAAAGAGAAAGTAAACCAATATGCAAGGTATTTTTTCAATATATTTTGTTCAAAGTGAATATTCTATTTTATTTTCATTTTTGTTTAGTTGAAGTCATTACTTATTATCATTGTTTTTCACATTAAGTTGAATAATTTGATAATGCAAACAGAAATTATTATAATTCAATGTTATGAGTTTTTTCAAATTTATTAAATTTTGTTTTAAAAGTTATGCTTTAAAGTTAATAGTTATGAATATAAACAATTCTTATTAACGAGTTAAATTCATGAAAATTAATCATTTTTGTTTTAGATCATAACAGTGCTATTTACTTACCCCAGATTTTACACACAGCTCCAGCTCCATGCTAACTTGGCTTTAAAGTTAGAGTGGCGTTTTCAGCTGTAACAGAAAATGCTGGTCTTTTTACAGACATGTGATCTTGTAAACAGGGCACTATTGAGGCTAGTATTCAGTTGTTTGAAATAGAACTGATTATTTGCATAAAAATGCATTTGGCATTAAATAACCTACAAAGGTTGATATGCCATAAAATCCAAACAATCAATCAACCAAGTTTTTACTAGCAAATATGTATTTCTATCTGATGATAGAGGACAACTAGCAGATGCTAACAGTCACCAAAGAATATCTATAATTCTTGAAATATCTAGGTTTATCATCTGAAGTTAAACATTTTATAAATAAACAAGATGATTTTTTTCATAATAATCTGTGATACTATATACAGGCTTAGCTCTGTGTAAAAGCATGTGTGTGTGTTTGTATATGCATTGGTGTATACATATAGATGGTTGTGGGTTGCCCATGGGTATGCATATGCAAATGTGTGTGTATGTCTCTGTCTATGTACAGGTCAACCAGAGGACAGTTGGAAGAACAAGGTTAGTTGGTCTCTAGAAGAGAGAGAGATGCAGAGATCAACCAGAGGTCAGTGAAAAAGGTGGGAATCAGCCTCTGGAATTGTAGGAGACACTGATGCAGAGAAGAGATGCTCAGGGAGAGTCAAAGAAAGCAATCAAATAGAGCAGTTGGAAGGGAGATGCCAGCCAGAGAAGATATGAGAAGAAGTTAGTTGGCTACAAGACTGTTGTAGTCTTCAGATAAGACTGGTGGAAGAACAACTCAAACATGGGTGATAGGTAAACGTTATTGTATTAGCAGAAAAAGGAAGTCATACAAAGGAAGTACTAGCCGTGCTCAGCTTGCAGTCCATCTGTCGAATGTCTTGTAAGGAACGAGAAGTTGTCTCCCCCAAGCGAGCTAAGCTCGGAGAATATGTTTAGGTTGGACAAGTCCATCTTTGGGGTATGGTAGGATATGTCCCAATAACAAAGACAGAGACAGAAAGATGAGGGGAACCAGAGACAGACTTGTAGATAGGCTGAGAAATTATATTTTAGTTAAGGGATTTCATTGCAAAGGGTCACACTTCTTCTCTCCAAAAATATTTATTCAACTTTTTGTGTTTTCGCCTTATCTCTTTCTTTGTGGGATTGCCCCAGACATGCATTTTAACCAAACTTGCTTTGAAAGCCAACACAACAAAGGGATCAGACAATCATGCCGTGAGAAGTGGATGCCCCACCCTGATTATATATTGCCACAAAACAACTAATGCATCTTGTAATTATGCCAAAATTCTTTTCAAGTAAAACAATAAATAAACAAATACTCTGTATTCCTCAAAATTTATGCATGCTTAATTGTCTTTTTTGAACAATTAAAATAAAATGTCATCCATGTATAAACATCAAATGTTTATTTTATTATTAAGTATCATTATAACATATAATTTTGTATATACGAGGTGCATACGATAAGTTTCCAGACTTTTATTGTATGGGCACTTTTATTGATAGTACACACATAAAACTCTAATCCCCTTCGAAGTAATCTCCTCCAGCTGCAATGCACTTGTTGTACCATTCCAACAACTTCTGGAAGGCCCCATGGAAGTCCACTTGTATGAGTGTGTCAATGACCTTCATCACAGCCTCTTTCATCTCCTCAATTGTCTCATAATGACAGCCTCGGAGCTTAGGGAATAACCAAAAGTCACAAGGAGCAAGGTCTGGACTATAGGGAGGCTGAGGAAGTGTCTTGATGCCCATCTTGGTCAAATAGTTTGTAACAAAGATGGAGTTGTGGACTGGTTTATTGTCTTGCTGGAAATGCCACAGACCCAATTTGAAGAGTTCTGGCCTTTTCCAACGGAATCTCTTCCTGAACTCCCTTAAAACCTCAACAAAGTAACCCTATCCCTTTGGCCAATCAACTGTGGTGTATTGACTTCCTTACTCCTCCCACACCTTTCATCATCCTTCACAGACTCCCTGCCTTCCTTGAATCTCTTATGCCACTCAAAAACTGATGCTCAATTCGTGCAAGATGGTCCAAAAGCAGTCTGGAGCATTCCATACGTTTCTCTGGCATTTTTTCCAAAATAAAACAGTATTTTATTGCATAACGTTCTTCTAAAGTGTCAGATTGCATTTTTAAAATTCACCAGCTTTGACAATCAGGCTTTAGTAGGGTGTATTCCAATTGCTGCTGTAGCTGTTCATTTGAAGCTGAAATCATAAACATTGGTCAGTCATCTCATAAGATGTATAGCAATAACAGAGTGAATTTTAAAGAGTCTACAACAATTTTAAATGCCTGTACAAAAAAAGTCTGTAAACTAATCAAATGCACCTTGTATGTTGGTTTGCTTTTAGGCATGTCATACCTTGTTGGTTTATTTTATACCAAAGACAGTTAAACAATTATGATCTCCAATTGAATGTATCCATGTAATTATTTTGAAGAGGTAAGCACTTCATACTTTGTTTCAATATCAATGTTTTAAGAGCAAATATATTAATGTAGTTCAAAATCATTTTAACATAATCTCAAATAGATTTATTTGACTTATAGATGGGACTCTAATGGGTACTACCACTTCATATTACCATGCTGAGAATATTGTTGCATGAGCACTTCCAAAGTGAGGTAATTTAGAAGCAGAGTGGAGAGAAGGACATGATTTCTGAATGCTGAAAGCAAAAATTGCAAAGTTCATAGACTACAAGTGAACCTGTTCAATTGTTGAAAGGTATCTGAGAAACTAGAAATGACCACTTGAAAGACCTTCATGAGTAGAAGGCAAGTAATTAAGACCAACATGAAGAAGGGTAAGATCAAGAAAGAATTGGAAATGTATTATGGTCAACAAAGTGGAAAATATTTGAAAACCTGGTCAATAAAGGAATTAGAGAATATATAGAATTAATAGGTCCATGGCTTAAAACATTTATTTGCTAAAATTTGGTCTAAAAAATACAATGTATAATGTTTGATTTATAGGATTAATGTAGAACTGTTGCATTGAAAGGAGAAAAATAAGAAATAAAAGTTGTAAATACATATTGTGCAAAATAAATGCTTTTTTCATAATCAGGCCATAGATTTATTGATATACTTGAGTATTTATATATATATCTACATACATATATGTATGTGTGTGTGTGCATGTGTATACATATATGTATGTGTGTGTATGCATGTGTGTGTGGGTGTATATTTATGTACTCATGAGTACTCACACATGCATATGTACACATACACACATACATATATATATATGTAAGTATGTACCCAATCCCTCCACTATAGGCAGGATGTGACAAAAGGGCAATTTTTTTTTCAGTAGAGTAAAGCTGGTTTGAATTCTGACTTTTCTTTCTAAACTGATAGTCTTACTAAGGCTAAAGAAAAAAGTCTGCACAACTATTTACCCAGAGCTAGAAGGAAGACAGATGGATTCATGCCTTTCTCAGGGACATTAGCATGAAGGGAAGTGCACTCTCGTCCAGGATGTGAACTTGGATGATTGAATCCATTTCTTTTGAAATAACATTCTATAAAGCCTTCTATAAAGCATGCATATGCACACACACACACACACACACACACACACACACACACACACACACACACACACACACACACACACACATGTACTGGATATGACATTAATCTGATGGCGAAGCTCAAGCCTTAGAGATTTGGGAAATGTGGAGTACCTGTTCATTGCCATTGCTCTCAGGTTCACTCTGACCTGATAGGATCCTATCTCTGAGTCAAATAGAACAAACTATGTGTTCAAACAAATGACTGATGTTAAATTGTGACTTATATATCAATATTTGAAACCATTTAACTGTGAGCAAAAAAGAACTCTGGCTAATGTAAGAATGTTATTTTCAAAAGGTATTTACAAATCCTATATATCTAATATATATGTATAAACAGGATTCGGCATTAAATAACCTACAATGGTTGATATGCCATAAAACCAAACCAAACCAAATCCTATATATTTAATATATATGTATAAACAGGATTTAGCATTAAATAACCTACAATGGTTGATATGCCATAAAACCAAACCAAACCAAACCAAATCCTATATATTTAGTATATATGTATAAACAGGATTTAGCATTAAAGAACCTACAATGGTTGATATGCCATAAAACCAAACCAAACCAAATCCTATATATTTAATATATATATATAAAAACAGGATTTGGCATTAAATAACTGACAATGGTTGATATGCCATAAAACCAAACCAAACCAAACCAAATCCAATATATTTAATATTTATGTATAAACAGAATTTGGCATTAAATTACTGACAATGGTTGATATGCCATAAAACCAAACTAAACCAAACCAAATCCTATATATTTGATATATATGTATGCTATGGTACCACTACTGTCCTTCTATAAGAGTGGCTCTGGCATTAAATAACCTACAAAGGTTGAAATACCATTAAAAAAAACAACTAACCAAGAGTTATATGATATCAAGTATTGTTTCAAGTACATATAGCATGGGCTGCCTCACATTTTTTCATGGTTGGGGAGAACCAGGTGTTTGCATTGATCACTTAGTCTCAAAGAGCCTTACCGAATGGTTTCAGCCTTACCCTCAGACTCTACCTTTTAAGCAGGGTTAAATTTATTGCTAGGCCAATGGTGCCTCTAAAGGTGAATGATGGAGAGAGCAGGCATTTTTCAAGACAGCCATTTTTTCCCAAATATTCCTATCTGATACTAATAGTTTATGCCCAATATGTTTTCAAGTAATTATTTCTGTTTAAGAATTAGCATTTGTTTGTACATAGTTATATGATATCAAGAATCCTATCTAATACAAATGATTTTCAAACAGATTTATTTGACACATACATAGGACCCTAACAAGTACTACCACTCTGAATCAGAGTCTATCTGGGAGTAATAGCTATGAAGGGATTACTCCATACTCCCTTGAGCTTAGGAACTGGAATCTTACCATCAAATGCATCATACCTAGGACACCCACTTTTGAGGGTGTCTTACCCCTCAGCAGAAAATTCATTCAGGGTATTCTAAGCCCTGCTGACAGGGCTTACTGATATATATATTATATTATATCATACTACAATATAGATTTTATGAATGATATGTCCTAACATATTTAAAGCAAATGACATTAGGGTATACTGTTGGGTAAACCAAAATATTTGTTTGATTTTTGTGTTTGATAGCATTAAGTGCACTTAAAATTAATCTCAAAAAGAGATAACCTTTGATTGTATTATAACTGCTGTCATATCAGCATACATCTTTTCAATTATTAAAATTAGCATACTTTTGTTAATTTATTCTGACACTGAAAATGCAAGAAAATTAGCAACCAATGAATCCAAAAGGGTCAATGGTGGAACCATCTAAGTGATATGTGAGGAAACAGATGGCAAGTAAACTTGGTGATATGTGAAGGAACCAGACTGCTGGTCAATTTGGTGATATAACAAGATAGTTTATCAACTTGGTGATGAATCAAGAATCAAACTGCTGGTTAACTTCATTATATAACCAGATAGTTCATCAACTTGGTGATATGTAGAACCAGACAGCAGGTCAACTTGATGATATGTAAAGAAACCAGACTGCTGATCAACTTGGTGATTTCATCAGATAGTTCTTCAACTTGGTGGTATGTAGAAGAACTAGACTGTTGGTCAACTTGATGATATGTGGAGGAACCAGATTGCTGGTCAATTTGATGATTTGTGGCAGAACTAGATTTTTGGTTGACTTGATGATATGTGGCAGAACTAGACTAATGCTGAACTTGGTGATATGTGAAGGGACAAGACTATAGGTTCACAAGACAAGTCAGTTATCATTGTAGGACAGCTTCCTTATCTGTTAAGTCTATTACATTCTTATGTGCCATTTAACATGAGTTTTTTGGAAGCCCAAATAGAATTCTTGGTGGCAACAAGACAGTATCTGTTTTACAACCTGGCAAGGCATGTCAGAAGTGGTTTCCAGATGGTGTGATCTAGTAGTGGTTTTATAGCACATAAATGTGCCTGCAAAAACAATTCTCTCAGCACAGTCAACATTGAAATCAATTGACAGCTGAAGAGAGAGAGACATTTTATCTTCAAGGCTGTTCATACAAGGAAAAGATTGTTTCCCATTACTTACCACAGATGAATTAAATTTTGGAAAAATGAATAAAAAATGGAGTCACAGAATGTAAGATATTTTGGATTATATGTTTTGAATTATTGGATGAGAAATCATCAAAAGTTGTTGAATATATTTTTAAAAAAGATGAAAAGGAAACAACTTTCCTCAATATAAACTGGTCAAAATATGGAACTCTTTTTCTTGAAAAGTAAAAAAAACAACTTTAGTAGGTTCTACTGTTATCATCATCATTATCATCATCCAAAAAAATAAGACCTTTCCTAATCCCTTCCATGATGACAATGACTGCACTAATTATTGCCAAGTCTTCCTGAAAAGCCCTTTAACTCATCCCTCCCTCTTTTGTCTGGTCTTCTATTGTGGTTGTTATTCGTTGGGCAACATTTAACCAATCTCTTGCCAAGTTGACTGGGACTGCAGAATACACCAATTGCAACTCTGTAGAGGGGTAAAAATTCCTCAATGAGTGTCCTGGATATGACACTAAATAATCTGATGGTGAGGCTCAAGTAATGATAGAACTTTGGGTACCCCTTCATTGCCATTGCTCCCAGGTTCACTTTAGCCCAGAGTGGTAGCACTTGATAGGGTCCTATCTATGGGTCAAATAGAACTAAACAGTGTACTTATGCTAAATTGAATTGTTTGAAATAGAACTGTTTTTACATTTAACTGTGTGTAAACAAAAAACTGTATACATGCTAAACTAAATTGTTTGAAATAGAACTGTTAATTTGTATAAAAATGGATTTGTCATTAAATAACCTACAATGGTTGATATGCTATAAAACCAAACCAAACCAAACAAAATTAACCAATCTTCTCTGCCATCTCTTATTCTAACCTTTTGCTATGTGTCCAGCTCACATCCATTTTTATCATTTATTTCTATAATACCACTTATCTTCATCTGTTTCCAGATCCATGCTGATCTTTATTTAGATAAGCAAAACAGATCACCAACAAAAATAAGAAGTACTGGTCTATATATGAATAATCCCATCATCTTTTTTCGGGGAACTATGCTAGTAAAGAATAAAATAAAACAGAACCAAAATGAGTTAAAAATCAATTTTGTATTATGAAAAATACAAGGAATTATTCAAAAAGGAATCATTTCTAGTGGAGTTTGAAGTCAGATTTATTTAGTAACTAAAAGCAAAATTTAATTAAATTTGATAAGAAATTATTGGATGAGAAATTATCAAAAGTTGTAGAATATGTATTAAAAAAGATGAAGAGAAAACAACTTTTCTCATTTCAAACTGGTTGAAATATGGAACTCTTCATTTTGAAAATTAAAAAAAAACTTTATTGATTTTTATTGATTGATCGATTAAGTGATTGATTGATTTTAATGGCATGTTAACCTGTCTTGGATTATTTTATGCCAAGAGTTTAGGGAATCACTTTCATTGAGAATAAGTATTGGGCACTGTATAGTATATAGGTAAAATGATTATTCAACTAGATGTTGTAATGATTGATTGATTGATTGATTGATTTTAATAGCATGTTAACCTGTCTAGGATTATTTTATGCCAAGAGGTTAGGGAATCAGGTTCATTTTATATTTACATTTTCTGTGTTGTTGTTTAAGAGATTTTTTTTGCATACATTTCTTTTGAATGTGAATAATTTTTAAGCAAAGCTATTTGACAAATAGATGGGACCTTAACAGGTACTTCCACTCCAGGTCAGAGTGATCCTGAAAAATAATGGCCATGAAGGGGTACTTTACACACCCCTGAGCTTCAGAATTGGTGCCTCACCATCAGATACAATTTAGTGTCATACCCAGACACCTTTGTTGGGAGGTCTCAATCCACCTCCTTCTGAAGGGAATACAGTCAGGGTATTCCAGCCCTGCTAACAGGACAACTTAGTTGGTTCTGCTATTATCATCATTATCATTATTCTTTATCATTGATTCTTTAAAAGTTCAATTCAATTCTTTTTTTAGTTATTAAATAAATCTGATTTCAAACTCATTTTCTAATTATTCTTCATATATTCCATGATATAAAATTTATTTTCTTTCTCATTTTGGTTGTGTTTTATTTCATTCTTTACAAGCCTAGTTCTCTGAAAAAAATGGAAAATGATGGGAATATTTGTGTATGGATCAGAACTTCTTCTTATCTATGAATCTGTTATCATAGCTTCAGTTGTGGTGGTGAGTTGAGGTCATAGGTCAAAAGAAATCTTTTCAAATAATTTGAGCAAACAGAAAAAAGAAAACATTCAAGAAAAAAGCGATAAGATAATAAGTTGAAAGGAAAAAGAAATTATAGAGAAAAAGAACATGAAGTTTAGAAAAATAGAGAAGACTGAAATATAGAATGATATTGTGAGAGAGGAAACAAGAAGAATAAAAGTGGAAGAGCAAAAGAGAGGGGGGGTAACTAATGTAGTCTAGCTAGTTAGTCTTTCTCTGTTTTGCTTTGAACAGCATCAAATAATGCTTTGTGTTGCTATAAGAATGGAATTTCTTTAGCAAAACTAGATTTGTGTAAATGTATATGAAGGTCATTTAAAAAGTTCTTAGCCTCATCAAGAAGGAGTCTGAGAGTCAGGGGTGTCCAGGAAATGTCAACCCTTTTCAGCTTGTGCTCTTGCATCTGCACTCTTTGAATCTATTTTGCAGACAGATGGCTGGTCTCCAAGATCTCAGTTATAAATGTTCACTTAATGCTTAGAAGTTTTTGAACAAATTTTAAAAGTCACATTTTATTTTATATATAAGTAAGTTCATAATATGTGATTGGGTCAAATTTGGTCACTAAATGAAACCCTGATTTGAAGTTAATCTGGCTCTAAGACCAACATAAAGCCATTATTAAGCAGTCGTCTGCACAATTTGCTTAATAGGGATGGCGAGACCTCAATTTTAGAAATAGTCAAATAAAAATAATGAAAAGATGGGAAATGTTTAAGGTTGGTTGGTTGGGTTTTATGGCATATCAACCTTAGGGAAATGTATAAGTCTTTCCATAAATATAAAAATACTACTGTTTTCCTTGTTATTAACACTTGTTGTTTGTCATTCTCATCTTTACACCTTGAGGGAAGTCCCCATGGGGTAGTAGGACAGTGATACTGGAGTAAGTGAGTTCAAACTCCATTCATACAGTTACATTCATTTTCAAACTAATTCACCAAGGAAAGGTATGAACCCCTGTATGGGTTAAATAGTATCAATACTGTTCTTTTACAAGGATGGCTTTGGTATTAGATAACCCACAAAAGTTGACATGCCATTAAACAGAGAAACTATCCTAAACACTCTCTCTTTATCTTCTCCCCTGAATTACCATGTACATAATATAGCACTACTACTTGTCCTATAATAGTTATTACATTTAGTGTATAAAGTTTATATGCTGATGTAACAACTACTATTGGACAGAGATAGGTTTGCAAGCCACACAAACATATGACTGTTGAAAGCATGGGATGCGGCATGGTGGATATAAAGCTAGGCAGATAAATCTGGGTGGACGAACTACATAGTTCAATGGTCAGGAACAGTAAGGAAACTACTGCTAATAATCTTTAAGGGTGGCATCTATTGATGAGAAAATGAAATAGCCAACAAAAGATTATTATCTTATTGTTACTGCAATAAAGATACTTTACAAAAACATGAAAACAATGGTTCATTCATTTGATGGAGATACCGACTTCTTTAACATAGTCACTGGAGTCTAGCAAGGAGATACATTAGCACCTTATTTGCTAATACTCTGCTAAGATTATGTACTTCAAGCATCCATAGATCTAATTAAAGAGAACAGTGTTATATATTGACCCTCGACCAAGCCGTCAATCAAGAGATGCACCTGTGTAAATAAGCAGAAGCAGGTTGGCGTGAGACAATTATATAACCAGGTGCCACAGACGGCTTGAGTCAGTTCTAGTTGGAGATAGGATGTCAGCGGAGTGAGAACCAGCTCCAGACAGAGGGCTTAGGCCCTCAGTGACCCACAGTTGAGCAGCCCAGCCAGAATACGAGTGCTGCTATGGTCAGAAGAACTTGGGGTCAATATGTAGCAGTCTGTCCCCATCTCCAACTCACCTCTCACACACAAGAAACATCACCCTTTCATCAATAAAGTGTGAGAGATTATATTTTTATAAAGAAGTGTGTTCGTTCGTTCATTGAAGTTCGTCATTATGTTTGATTATGTTCAGCATATATTTGTATATGTATACGTGTAGTATCCAACAACAGTTTCACATATAAAAAGACAAGAAGCAGATGATATTCTGCAGTAATTATGACAGATGCAGACAATGCAGATGACCAAGCACTTCACCAGCCCTTGTAGAATCTCTACAGTGCAGCCAAGAGCAAGCAGTGGGAGGGATTGGTCCCAATGTGAATGCAAATAAAACAGTATATATGTCTTAAACAAAAGGCAGCCATCTTACCTCTTAAGTGGCAAGCCTCTAAAATTAGTTGACCAGTTCACATACCTCGGTAGCAATATCTCATTGACTGAAAGTGATGTCAACATATGCCTAGTGAAGGTATGGAATGCTATTGATAGGTTATCAATGATATGAAGCTCTGGTCTATCCAATAGAATAAAACAAGATTTCTTGCAAGCTGTAACTGTATCCATACTACTGTATGGATGCACCACAAGGACACTAACAAAACACATAAAAAAAAGCAAAATGGGAAGTAGACTAGAATGCTGTGTACTATCTTGAACAAATCTTAGAAGCAACTCCCCACAAAACAGCAGCTGTATTGCCACCTGCCTTCTATCTCACAAACCATTCAAGTAAGATGAGCAAGACATGCAGAGCAATGCTGGAGAAGCAAGGACAAACTCATAAGTGACATTCTCCTTTGGATTCCTGCACATTGATGTGCCAGTTTTGGCCGACCAGTAAAGACTTACTTATATCAGCTCTCTGCAGACACAAGATGCGCAAAATTCCCTATTTATCAGAGGTCAGTATCTTTCTTTCTATATATAGGTATATAAATATATATATGTGCACATGTGTGTGTGTGTGTGTGTATGTTTAGTGCTGGGTCTCTTTAATTGATTGGAAATTTCAATGATGCAGGACTATGTGTAAAATAAAGGCTTTTATTTATGTTCATAGAATCAGATACAGGAAGCAAAATAACACTGTTAAATAGAGTATTTTTTCACATAATAGGGATGGATGGTGAGTGACAGTCAGGTAACTCCATGCTATCAGCATAATTTGCTGATGATGATTATGTGTAAATAAAATTATGAAATCTAATCCTAATCCTAATGCTCATCGGCTTCTCTGGTATTCAGGTTTAACAGATAGCAAAAAGGATTTGCACCCTGTTGGCTGGGATTAGAAAAATAGGTGTCCTTGGTGCATCTGATGGTGAGGCTCCAGTTCTAGAGCTCTGGGGATAGTGGAGTACCTCTTCATTGCCATTATTCACAGGTCCACTCTGATCTGAAGTGGTTGTACCGTGTTAGGTCCCATCTATAGGTCAAATAGATTTGTTTAAAAATTATTCACATTCTATCGAAATATTTGATCCTATTTGACTATAAATTATTTGTATTAAGATTGCTTACTTGAAACAATGATTATTTATTAAGGATTATTATTAGTTACTTTAAACCATATAACTGTGTGTAAATAGATGACTAATTAAATGGTAAATAATTAACCATATAATCATTAGCATTATATAGAACTACTGGCAACCATACAACTATGTGCAAATTATTTGGTTTGTTTTGGTTTCTTTGTTTAATAACATATCAACCTTTGTCGGCTATTTAATGCCAAAGCCATTCTCCTAGAAGAACAGTAGTGGTACTATTTAACCCATAGCTGGGAGGATAAGGGGGTTCATACCTTTCCCTAGGGTATTTACCCGAAAGTGAATGTAATAGTGTGACTGGAGTACGAACTCGCTTACTACGATTCCACAGTCCATCGCTTTAACCATTACACCACGAGGACACCCCTGTAAATTATTTGTATAAGATAGAAATTCTTGATTTCATATAACTGTGTACAAAAAGAACTCTTAAGAAATTATTACACAAAAAATGTAAATATGAATCTACAATGAACCTGCTTCCCTATCCTCTTAGAATAGAATAATCCTAGACGAGTTGACATGCCATTAAACTATATTAATCAATCAAAAAGGATCCATAGCCCAGGATTCCCTAGAACACTTTTATATAGCATTAAACTGGAGAAGATGAAATAGCATGTCTTAATGTCTACAGTAAAGAGTTTAAAACTTTTTTCTTTTAAAAACCTGTTTTCCATAATATAGAGATGCAAACTATATATAATCCTTCCATATATGCTGTTAAAAATTCAGCAAAGATTTTTAGAATAATTCCTTGTTGTCATGGTTTTGAATAAAAAGGAAAATAGTCCAGGTTAAAAGCATGAAAAGGGTAACCTGAAGTCAAACTTTTTTAGACTTTATCTTTTCAATGCAAGTATCATTTGGGGATTAGAAAAACAATGACCAAAGCTTTGGATTACCTTTACCACACTTTTAACCTGAACTAAAAAAAGAAAAAAATCATTCAAACTTAATTACTTATTACTATTTTTTTAATGTTTATCTTTAAAGTTTGAATTGCTTAATATCTTTTTTGCAATTTTTTTGGATGTTGATAATTAACCATTTTCTGTATCTGAAAGAAAAATTCAGGAGTGAAATCAGTTCATATTTGATTGTCTTTTAAATGGTTGACAAAAAATGAAAACTTTGATTTTAGGAAAAAAAACAACTGAAAAAAATGGCTTTGTTTATTACTATTAAGGTCACTTCTACAAAGAAGAAATTATTTCTTCTTCACTATCTTTTCTTTTAATCTATTTATAAATAACTTCTCACACTGAGTTATGAGACAATTTGCAGTTTTTCATAAACTCATTCTGTTTTTATTCCACACTTGCTTAAAAGCAACTGAAAATGATTGAAAGTGGTCATAAACTTGATATCATGTCACTTCATATTTGTAAAATTTATATCATGATTATTTTGAAAAATAATTGAATTTAATATTAACAATGAAACATTGACAGAATTATTTTTTAAACAGTTATTAAAAAATCATTGTTATAATACAACATAACTCTTTAAAAACTGATCATTTTAAAAAAATTGATTCATTTTAGAAGATTTTGGATCACTTCAAAAGATTTTGACTCATTTCAGAAGATTTTGATTCATTTCAGAACATTTTGGATCACTTCAGAAAGTTTTAATTCACTTCAGAACATTTTGATTTACTTCAGAAAGTTTTGATTCACTTCAGAACATTTTGGATCAGTTCAAAACATTCTGACTCATTTCAGAAGATTTTGTCTCACTTCAGAAGATTTTCGATCATTTCAAAAGATTTTGTCACATTTTGAAATTTTGACTCACTTCAGAAGATTTTGACTCACTTCAGAAGAGATTGATTCACTTCAGAACATTTCGGATTACTTCAGAAAGTTTTGACTCACTTCAGAAGAGATTGACTCACTTCAGAAGAGATTGACTCACTTCAGAACATTTCGGATTACTTCAGAAAGTTTTGACTCACTTCAGATTTTGACTCACTTCAGAAGAGATTGACTCACTTCAGAACATTTCGGATTACTTCAGAAAGTTTTGACTCACTTCAGAAGATTTTGGATCACTTCAGAAAGTTTTGACTCACTTTAGAAGATTTTGACTCACTTCAGAAGATTTTGACTCTCTTTGGAATTTTACCCTTTTGCATGTTTGGTTCTGGAAATAATCTAAAAGGTTAGTGTATGATAAGTGTTTAGCAATATAGTTTGTATTTTGAAATTTTTTCCTGTTATTTTTAACTTACAAGGAAAAAGCCACACTAAAAGACGAAAAGAAAAAGGTCACAAGAAATAACAATAATGTTAAGATATCAAAAAATTATGATACTGTTAAATAAAGACATCATTATTTTACAAAGCAATTCATAATCTTTTCATTTATTTTCCTCTTTCAAAATTAATATTTTCTTTCCAGATTTTAATTAAAAGATTATAGCATATATACAAGTTTTTAGGTCAAAAACTTTTATAATTTTGGATGATTTATTTTCATCTAACAATTTTAGAACATAAAGCTGCTGAAATCAAACTTTTGAATTGAAAAAATTAACACCTATAATCATCTTCCTTCATCATACATTGACACAGACAGAAATCAGTTCATGATTGATGGTATGGTTTGGTTATTTGGCTTAATGACATATCAACCCTTGTGAGTTATTTAATGCCAAATCCTGTTTATATATATATATATATATATATATATATATATATACATATAATTTTTTAGTGAATATTTTGAAGGTAACTTTATTTTTAAATCAGTTCATTTGTTTGCACACAGTTAAATGGTTTCAAGTACTGCTTACACAAATAATTCTATTTAATATAATTCATTTGTTTGCACACAGTTCAAATAGTTTCAAGTATTTCTATCTCTGCGCAACTGACTCTCAGCCACCACCTTCAAGTACGTTTATGATAAATAGGTTTGGATACTTGTTTGCTACAAGAGCAACTTGAAGAATAGAGTCAGGACAATCATATAGGTGCTAAGGCTTGAAATGACAAGCCGGTTGGTTGGATCAGGTCTCTCCAGTTGCCTGTCTAGCCCAGTAATGAAAGAGAAGTGTTGCAAATCACATGACCATTTTGGTTGCCGATTCATGAACTGTTCAGCCACTAGAATACTATCCTGAAGAATTATGGGTTGGCACCTATGACCAACAGGTAACCTCATTGGTGGATGGAGTCTTAACTCTCTGCAAAGGTGCAGTTGATGTATTCCACAGCCAAAGCTAGTTCATTATTGAGATGAGTATGAATCTTTGGACTTTTCTGTCTGTATTCATTATTAATGCAATTGGCTGCAGTTGTTGGGTTCTGAATCTTCTGACATTTCTTAGTGCACATATCTCCTTACCAACTCAGCTTTATATCAGAAGAGAAGGTCAGGTTAGTTGTGGCTCCAAGTTTAGAAGTATTGGATGGAGGAGTCCCCATGGCCCAGTATGTCATTAAACAAAGAAACCAAAGAAACATTGAAACAGATGTTCACTATTCAATTCTAAATTTGTTAATGTTTTAGATGGAAAAAAAAGCAAACATTATTTCATCAATGGTTTCTTTATTGGTAAAAGTAGAATAATCTAATGAAAAAATTAAAAACAAAATGTATTTAATTATTTGTGACAATTGATATTTTTGTTTGACATTATATCAGTGAAATAATATCTCAGCTACCCCTGGATAGGCATTGTTTTTACTGACTTCCTCACCAATGACAAATTGTCTTCAATTAATATTTTATTCCCTATAAGAAAAAAACTCAATTCTATAGCACTAACAAAAATCAGGATGGGAACATTATTAAGATGCTTAAAGTACAAAGTATACAATCATTATATAATGCTGGCTAGAATGTATAGTTTGGAAAATTTTTTAAAATCAATAGAATAGAAATGCTGGGTCACCTGGATTCTTTAGTCTAACTGAGAAGAGAATGGCTCTTTTTTTTTTTTTTTTAATTTAATCAAATTCTTTTGGAAGGATTAAAAACTTCAGAAACAATGATAGACTTCAAGAAGTATACATGGAATAGCATGTATATGTGATAGTTCTACATCATTCCCTCCTTTCTTGGAAAGAGAACTTTTCAGCACTCCTTATAAATAAATGGTATTCACAACCAGAAATAAAGCATTTTGCATTTATATATATATATATATATATATATATATATATATATATATATATATCTTGGTTTGATGATCATGTAGCCAAGAAACTGACTGTTGGCAATTGCCTCTGGCTCTGTGTCTACACTATCAAAACTTATATATGCTCTATTACCAATATTGATGGTTTGGTTTGGTTTCTTTGTTTAATGGCATATCACCCTTTGTGGGTTATTCAATTCTAATGCCATCTTTGAAAAAGAACAGCAGTGGTATTATTTAACCCATAGTTAGGTGGTATAAAAGATATGGAACTCATGAAAAGTTTTATCATGGTAAGTGATAAATTGTTGGTATTGTAAGGAAATTCTGAAGTTTGTAAACTGACTCCTTTTCTCCTTCTTACCCCATTCACTTGTTGTCTTCTTTTGTCTGTCAAAGCTGTAAAGCTTCGACAGAAAAAAGAAGACAACAAGTGAATGGGAACTAAGGATGGAAGGAAAAAGATAAGAATACCTTTAGATTCAAATTTTATTTTTGGGTTTATGACCGGTCTGTGGTGTGGAATGTTTTCCTGAACTAGTAGAAATAGTAGGATCCCCAGACAAGGCGTTTGAAGAACATAAGGGAATTATCTTTGGCAAATTATAAGTTGAGAGGGCCGTTGTGTGTCTTGCTGCTACAAGTAGGAGATGCAGCAGCAGAGAGAAAAAGGTCCATCTGGTTGAGATGTCTCAAGGTTACTGGCTGAGTTTTTCTTTGGTGCCCTTCTTTTAGGCATGGCACTGATTTTGTTTCTTGTTAGATGCCTCTTTTGAAACATTCGCATTTTATTTATTTTATTTTTATGTTATTATCTTTTTTATTTCTTTTAAATCTCCACAGAGGATTCATACCTTTCTTTAAGGCCCAAAAATGAATGTGATAGTGTGACTGGAGTTTGAACTCACTTTGAGGTTGCAGATCAGCACTTTAGCCATTATGCCATGGGGACTCCTTCTATCAATATTGACCACTCTTTATCCATGAATATAGCAAAAAACATAACAATAATAACTCTCTCTCCCTCTCTCTTTATCTATCTATATCTTTTTTGTTGATTACGACATCATTTACTATGTTATTTAAATCCAAGTAAGTAAGTAAGTAAAGTTGGCAGCCATAGTTGAGGGTGACCAGAAGACTCCCTTTTCAATAGCTACTACATCGAGGTGTAGGGGAGGGTGCTACTCCTTTCCCTGGATTGCTCCACTTTACCCTTGATACCTACCTTATATTGCTGAGTGTTAAGCAAGGAGGTATCAAGTACCATTTTTAAAGTCTTTGGTATGACGCGACCTGGGATTGAACCCAGGTCTCTCAGATCATTGGCAAACACTCTACCCATGCATGTATATATACACAAAATTTCCGATATATATATATATATATATGTATGCATATGTGTGTGTATGGGTAGTGCTGGGTCTCCTTAATTGATTGGAAAGTTCAATGATGCTGAACTATGTGTAAAATAAAACCTTTTATCTATGTTCACAGAAACAGATACAGGAAGCAAAATAACACTGTTGAACAGAGCACTTTTTTTAGTTAGAAGATATTACTTTCCCACACAGTCACCACCATGAGCTATGTATTTTTGAAGAGCCTGCATACCATGCTTGTAAGAGTGTCATTTTATTTTATTATGCAGAGCCTCAATATCAGAGATCAATGTTGGTGGTATGGCAGTAAAGACTAAAACTTCCTTCTAGTAAATCATAATTTTATTTTGGTTTGTTATGCATAGCAATTGAGTGGTAGTCTGGAAAAATAGTATCTGATGTAAAAGCAAACATGTTCCATTGAATTCTGCCATATAGAAAACATTGCTCCCATTGACATTCCCTAAAACCTACAGAACATCCATGTTGAGCAAACAATGGATGTGAGCTCAGTTAGGTGGTGGTTAATGTATTTCAGCAATAACAACAGTGTATGAAATAACCCATACGGTGGGATTGGTTGGCTGTTCATTCGTCTAGTGGTGTGGATCCTGTTATTGCTTCTCACACCGGCCGATTGGGTATTTCACAAATTGACCAAAAATTAATGATAATAAACAACAAACAGAGGGTGGAAGGAAGAAAAGACTAAACACAGATTCAGAACAGCAAAATGTAAGAAGGTGAAATTTGTGACATTTTTGACACTGTGTGTATTTATGTGTGACTATCATGAGAACTCAGCGAAAATCCTAAACAGCTATCAAAAATACTGACTCATCTGGTCATCATCTTCACTGTTTGACATCCCGCTTCTAACTTCACGGCCCCGTATCCTGGTGTGACTCTCTACTACCGGGGTTTCACTCCTGACTCACCAACATCTTTCGTCTTTTTTTCTGGTCTTGCAGGTTCATGCAGGCACAGCTCCTTGTGTGATCTTCGCATTAAAATAGACAAATAAAGGAAGATCTTCAAGACACTCTGATACTGCTCAAAGATGTTGAAGATAATATCCCTTTGTTGGCCACCCATCCACGAACACACATAGACCCACCCACATTCATCCATGTATATATATATATATATATACACATGAATGCTCATTATTGTGCCACAAGCGATGTGAATGATAAGCTGTATTGAAGACAACTATCAACTCACTCATGAAATGAAGAGTATCTTGATCAGATCATCTGTGGAAATTGGGTCAGTGAATGTTGAACTACATGACAAGGTGCATTTGGTGTCATGGTTATCAGCGTTGGAAATAGGATCCAAGTTAAAATCTTAGATGATGCTGATACATTTCACTTTATGCTAATGTCATTGCAAGAGGTATGAATCCATCTGTTCCTTACCCCCAGCTATGGATAAATAGTAGGGCAGACTGAGTTCTTTAGCTTTGATTTGGCAATCAGTCTAGGAGAAGGAAAACACTGAATACAAACCAGCTTTCCTCTGTTTAACAATTGACCTTATGTTACATCCTACCCATGGTGGAGGGGTTGGATAAATACATACATCACATAGGTAGAGTGTTCGCCAATGGTCCGTGAAACCTGGGTTCAATCCCAGGTCGCGTCATACCAAAGACTTTAAAAATTGTACTTGATACCTTCTTGCTTAACACTCAGCAACATAAGGTATGTATCAAGGGTAAAGTGGAGCAATCCAGGGAAAGGAGTAGTGCCCTCCCCTACACTTTGGTGTAGTAGCTATTGAAAAGGGAGCCTTCTGGTCGCCCTTGACTACAGTTGCTAACTTTACTTTTTACTTTACTTACTGCTGTAAAATATTGTTCATGTCTGCTGTTACAGATTACGTATTGGTTCTTGTTCATCATTGATGAAAATACATTGCTAATGGTGATGACCATGTAGAAAAATAATCTTTTGTAGCTATAAACTTACTCTATCCAACTGTCTTATTGTGCTTCCGGTATTTGTTTCTGTAGAAATAAATAGGTGGCATTGTTTTCAGTGTAATCACAAATTCTCTGAAAACTGAGTATGGTCAGATTATATACCATAAAAAGATAAAACAAATTTCTTTCTTAGGTTCAAGAAAGACAAAATTTGAGATGGAATTGTTTGCATACTTTAACTTGGGTTAATAAATATGGACAGATTTAATTTCTCAGTTTAAGCACATTTTTTTTTTTTTACAATTGGGGTCATGGAGATGTGAAAATTTTCACGCCAGCAATCATTCTGTTTTTATTCATTTCTTGGTTACTCTTAGTTAAGTATGTATTTCTGTTAAACTTAGTTGCACATAACAAGGTTGGAAATTCTAAAGTGTTTTTTTTTATCTGTTCATCCAAATCTGTTTTTTTTTTTTTTATCTATCTTTGGATAAATATACGGATAAAATACCTGACAGAATCAAAGAGAAATAAGACATAAAAACCAAATAAACATTTCACCTCCTTATTTTTTTCTCTGTCTATATCAGTTCATGTCTATTTACTATCGATAATATTGTTTATATCACTCTATTATTGCATGTTGATATCTATTATAGTGTTTTCATAACTATCTATAATATTCGGTTCATATCTGTCTATTATGGTGTGTCCATATCAATCTATTATTGTCCGTGACTTCCCCGTGGTGCAGTGTTTAAAGTGCTAGACTGCGACAACGTCGTTAGTTTGAACTCAAGTCACATTATTACGTTCATTTTCGGACAAATACTCTTTGGGAAAGGTAGGAACTCTCTTATCTACCCCCCACACACCTATGGGTTAAATAGCACCACTACTGTCCTTATTCAAGAATAACTTTGGAATTGGATAACTCACGAAGGTTGATCTACCATTAATTAAACAAAGAAGCCAAGTAAAGTCAAGTAAAGTTGGCGACTGTAGTCGAGGGCAACCAGAAGGCTCCCTTTTCAATAGCTACTACACCAAGGTGTAGCAGAGGGCGCTACTCCTTTCCCAGGATTGCTCCACTTTACCCTTGATACGTACCTTATGTTGCTGAGTGTTAAGCAAGGAGGTATCAAGTACTATTTTTAAATTCTTTGGTATGACCAGACCATTGGTGAACACTCTACCCACTAGACCAATGAGCCGGTAATTCAATCTATTATAGTACATTCATATCTTAGTTAGTTGGTTCTATTTCATGGCATATCACCCATTTGACATTAAATCATCATCATCATCATGTCGTGCCACAAGCTCGGATATCCCTGACCCTTACTTGCCACTTCTCCCTATCGTTCATTGCCTCTGGCAGGTCTTCAGGGCTACATCCTGTATCCTCACACAGCTGGTGTATGTATGTTCGAGCTGGTCGTCCTGCTTTTGCCCGGCCATATGTGGGAGTCCCTAAGAGTATATCACTTATGAGTTTGTCCCTGCTTCTCCAGCAGTGTCCTGCATGTCTAGTTCATCTAACTTAGATAGTTTTCGTGATGGGAAGCAGGTGGCCATATAGTTGGTGCCTTGTTGGGTGTTGCCAACCATGGGTTATTTCATGTCAAATCCTATTTATGCAAGATTTTTAAGTAAATAGTTTGTTGGTAACATCTTTTAAATGAGCCAGAGCTTATTTGTTTGCACACAGTTAAATGGTTTCAAGCATTGCTATCTGATACCAACAAATGTATTTGCACTCAGTTAAATGGTCTCAAGTATAGTAAATGATTAAATAGTTCTATTTGCCCCATTGATTCTTCAAAGTTCTAGGACTAGTATCTCACCATCGGATGCAGTTTAGTGTCATATCAGAACATTTGTTGAAGTGTGTGTGTGGGGGTCCTACCCCTCTGCAGCGATGCCGTCTGCATATTCTATAGCCCCAGCTGATTGGGCTATTGTTCATATCTATCTATCATAGTATGTTCATAACTATCTATAAAAGTCAGTTCATATCTATTATAGTCTGTTCATATCTCTCTATTATGGTGTGTTTATATCTATGGGTCAAATAGAACTTAACTGAGGTTTTGAGAGTTTACAGTTTTTGCATTTAAACTGTGTATTTATGCTAAACCGAATTGTTTAAAATTGAACTGTTTTTACTTTTAAACTGTGTACTTATGCTAAACTGAATTATCTGAATTAAAACTGTTTTTACATTTAACTCTGTGTATTGTTCAGTTGGCGGGAGCTGTAGAAAACGCCGACTACATCTCTGCTGAGGGGCAAGATCTCCCCCAACAAGTGTCCTGGATATGACACTAAACAATCTGATGATGAGGTTTCAGTGATGCTGGAGCTATGAGGCATGTGGAGCACCCTTTCATTGCCTTCACTCCCAGGTCAACTCTGGCCTGGAGTTGTAGTACTTGATAGGGTCCTATTTATGGGTCAAATAGAAGTAGACTGCATACTTATGCTAAACTGAATTGCTTTAAATAGAACTGTTTTGACATTGAAACAGTACTATGCTAAACTGAATTGTTTGAAATAGAACTGTTTTGAAATTTAACTGTGTGTAAACAAAAATTATACTTATACAAAACTAAATTGTTTGAATTAGAACTGTTTGACTTAACTGAATAGCTTGAAATAGAAATGTTTTTGACAATTGAATTGTGTAAGTATGCTAAACTGAATTGTTTGAAATAGAACTGTTTATTTGTATAAAAATGGATGTGGCATTAAATAACTTACAAAGGTTGATATGCCATAAAACCCAAACAAAGAAACAATCTATTTATTTGTATACATGTTAACTCTACAAAAACTTTAGTAAAATATCCATCAATTTATCTATCCTAGGTTGCTCATATCTATTTATACACACATATACTCGTATATTATTTCATATTTATGGACAGATATATGCCATTTGAGATAACAGCTTAGCTGGTGCAGCCTGTGTAGATTAGATAGTTATGTATGAGTGATTTGTCAAAGTTCTTATTAAACTAATCATTTCTTTGTTAATCATTGGAGCATGCCAACCATTGTGCTAGACTATGTATATTTGTATATCCCTATTACACTGATTCTCTCTCTCTCTCTCTCTCTCCACACACACACATTTATATGAAAGCAAAATTTCCTATCTTAACTAGTTAATGTCATTATATATATAAAGTAAAGTTAGCGACCATAGTCGAGGGTGACCCGAAGGCTCCCTTTTCGATAGCTACTACACCAAGGTGTAGGGGAGGGCGCTACTCCATTCCCAGGATTGCTCCACTTTACCCTTGAACCGTACCTTATAACGCTGAGTGTTAAGCAAGGTGGTATCAAGTACCATTTTTAAAGTCTTTGGTATGACTCGACCTGGGATTGACTTTACTTTCTTATATATATATATATATATATATATATATATATATATATATAGTGAATTGAACAAATCATTATAAAAATTTTTTTCTTACATCAGAAAAGTGCTCAAATACTAGCCAGTAAAGCTCATTGGCA
>OY757910.1:111525467-111617967 GCA_963585895.1 Sepioteuthis lessoniana | reverse complement strand
TACTGTTTTGGCGTTTTTATTTTAGCTAGCTATTTTTCCCTGCCAGTCTCATAAAAAAGTAACACTCAGTGAAACAACTAAAGAGAAAAAAAAATAGCCTGTGAGGAAGTTACAAGGAAGATAATAACTGCAATTTAAAATGAGATGAACTTTATGAAAACGAGCTTTAGTTGAATAAATGTCAACCGACTTGGGTTTTGTCATTCTTTGCTTACAAGACATGTCTCGCTTTTTTTTCTTTTTTATATATAGCATTAGTGAATATATATTTTAGTCTGACTACTACTATTTATTTAGTCATTCTCCTGCTACACATTTCTAGTGTCTGAAACAAACCTACACTCACACGGAGTGTCGGTTCAGATCATCATTACATATACTTTACTACTACTATTAGTAAAATCTAAATAATAGCGAATATCGTCTCTTTTTAAAAAATTCTTTTACAGTATCTGTTTGTAGGTATTTTTTAACAATGAGTTTATGCTTCTTTACATAGGTTTTTATTTATCTTTTTGATGATGTGATTACGATATATCATCACATCTGGTTAAAAAGAATGAAACACTGAATGACGACTACTTCTCATTTTGCATTTTCAATTATACATCAACATAACCACTCTTTACGAGTACCTCATATGACAATATAGCCAAGACTGTGAACATCCAACTTCTTGCTTTTAAATCTATTAAATGCAGTAAGATACTGACACTTAATTTTATTACTGTTTGAGTCAAGGTTTAAGTTATTGCTGTTACAATTGATCATTAACTCAAATGCCCATCGTTATGATTTTGTACTTGGACAAGAGCGCATTTTGACTAACAATACTATTTCTTAATGTTTGTAGTAGTACATTCTTCTCAACTACAAACAGTAGCAGTACAAGTATTGAAAGTGGTAGTAAAGCATCTAACGATGGCAAGTGCCCTCTTCCCTCCCCCTTTTTTTCCTCTCTTTTTCCACATACGACAACAGAGTGGTTTCATTTCTGCCATGGACGTTTTTCATACAATTCGATTGCAGATAACTCGTTCGTCCCAGAACCTTGCCAAGAGATGGGATGCCGGCTGGTGCTATGTACAAACCCAGACTTTCTTTTGCGACTGCTGCTGCCCATATTTCCTCCTCCTCCTCCATCTTATTGTAGTTAATAATGACCTAATTCCTTTCCCTTGTTCCCTGGGCTGATTACTTGCAGTTTTGCAATATGCTAGCCAATAAATAAATAAATAAATAAATAAATAAAAAAATAAAAAATTTAAAAAAAAAAAAATTATTTTATTTTTTAATGGGTGTGTCTTGTGGACAATAAGAATTAAAACATTTGCTGAGATTTAAGATCAAAATTCCTTCTCTTTTCTTTTTCTATCTCTTTTTTTCTCACTGTTCTGCATCTTTTCCTCTTCGTCTTCCTTTATCTCTCATGTTTGTTGCTTTGCTAATATATTATTCAGTATGACTTTAAAAAATGCATATTGATATTTTCTCGCGTTGATATTTCTCGATCGCAACTGATCACTACTGGTTAATTAAAGAAATTAATGTTTATCTTTTATTTGATTTGATTTTTTTAAATTGTAGTTCGACGACGCATATGTAAGAATATAGCGGGGGAGGGAGGCGGTGAATGTAGGGAGGGGATTGAAACATGCAAGTGAAATTCTTGTCGAAAAATAAATTTCTTACTACACCATGTACAATACAATGTATATAATGTTTAGACATCATCCTCACCTTCTCTCTTCTTTGGTTCTAGTGGGCTTAAGGCTACCAAGCTTGGCATGGAGGACGAGTACGACGACAGCGATTGGAATAATAATAATAATTTCATTCTTTCATGTTAAAAATCAATCTCGTATGAATGAATGAAGATGGCGAGGAATTTTTTTATACTCCAGAAGGTCTTTTAAGAACTAATATATTGGATATTGGTAGTTTTTTAATCTTTCCTTTCGGTTTTCTTGGTTTGCGTTTATTTCTTGTTAAAAATCTCTGTCTAATAATTCAGATTATTAGCAGGATAGGAGAGGTAGAAAATGTCTTTATGAGGGGTGGGGTATATGAAATGTTCAGGGCACTGACAGCTGGATGACAATTCGCCCCTATCCTACGAGCAGAGGTGTTAATAAACTGTTTTCTCCTCCTTTCCCTTTTTACCCCCCCCCCAATTACCATCATAATTTTTGAAAATTTGTTCTAATTTACCAAATCAAATACTTTTTTAAAAAAATTTTTATTACATATGTTAGCTGTCTTTTATTTTTCTTTAAAAAATTTTTTTTAACAAATTGAAAAAGTTACATAAAGATATCCTGACATACAAAGCTTTTTCAAAATTCTTGTGTAGTCTGAGTTATACTTTTTTTCTCTTTCAAGTTTAACTCTTAATCCACATGGGACAAATAAACCATCAATATTGTGTGTGTGATATTGAGTTTCTTAAATATGGGATCAAATTGGTTATGAGAATGAACTATGCAGGTTATGAACTGCGTTTATATGGAGCCAACAGCCACATTCTAATAGGTGTATTGTACATAAAATTTCCTCCACTAGCCGAGTAAATCCAGTGAAAGTTAGTTTGTATCTTCCATTATTTCTCTATGTAATGTGATAAGGTGATTAAGCTACTGCAGAAATAACAGTTGCTGGAACATTATGGTTTGACTTGAGATAATTAGCATAATGATTTATTTGAAATCAATACTGGAGCTCCTTTCCATCACAACCACCCTTAAAGGGCTGTTAAATCTTAACTTTTATAGGCATATATCTCTGGGTAACAAGATGATTTTTACTGTTTACATTTTATTCTAAAGCTTATTGACTAGTGTTTTTTTTTTTTTTTTTTTTAATTCCACTTTTTTAAGCTACTTTTCATCAACATTTTGATAGATTTTTATTTCTTTTTATATATTATCCCTATATAACCTTATGTTGTTTTAAAACTTTTCATTTCATGTAAACAGATTTTTTTTTTTTTTTTTTTTTTTTTTTTTTGTAAAGAAAGTATAGCTTTTTGTAGTGGTAGTGAATCTTAGTTCTGCTTCAGAATACTTCATACTTTTAATTTATGAAATATGTTCGAAAATGTAACAACTGTTATGACACAGAGGTAAGGTTGAGAGTCATGTTTATGCCTAGTCATAGTTGTCTATACCTTGGGCAAGTCTCCACCCTTTCTCGGTATACATCATTATCAACACATAACCTATTATAAGAGATTTAAAGATGAGTCATTAACCCTACTTTTCTTTCAATTGAAAATGATATAGACAACCTTGTGATAGTTATAATATCACTAAAATGATTCAGATTTAGTACTTGGGAGCTATATTACAAAAAAAAAAAAATCAATTCTGTAAACCATATTTAGTAGAATATTTTGATTTCAATAATGTTTGATTATGTTTTTAGAGTGTGAATATTGTGTTTCATTATTGATTTTGCCTGTCTGCTGTATTAGGATTTGCTGTTTAGTTTTGTCTGAGACATCTGATTAACATAGTTCTGACACACACATGTGACTAGTTGGTTAAATTTGCCTTCAATGTCTGCTGCTCTATTAGGTTATTTCATCAATAAACATTTTTGGGAAAAACCTTGCAGAAAATACCAGTAAAAAAAAATTTTTTTTAAATTCAAATTTGCTTTTTGTTGCAGATGTTTTTTTTTTTTTTTTATATATATATATATATTCATAAAAGAAAAATGTAATCATTCTATCTTTGGGAGTGAGTATTTAGATAATAGTCATGCCTTTATCTTTCATATTCAATGGACATGGACTAGAGAAACGTGAATTCCATGCATGATTCTATCAAAGCAGATCCATTTCTGATGCTGCCAAATTTCACAGACTTCAAATGATCTATCTGATTATTGTAAATTGATCTGACATGTTTAAAGGGAAAACTTTCCATTCTATTAAAAAAAAAATCTCTACCTTTTTTGATGTAATTAGATTAAATTGACCCTGTTCTATGAAGATTTGGACTCTGGCAATAGTGATTAGTACATTTATGATGTAAATTGCTTTTGACTATCATGAAATAGTCCAATCAGAATCCTTGTTCCTTTTTAACTTTGTTCAAATGGTCCAATCAGAATTTTAGTCATTCTCCCCACCCCCAGTCTTTGTTTGTCTCTAAGTGAATCTTTTCTGTCTACATCAAAACTAAACAAAGGAATATTACAATTGATTATCTTTCTTTGTATTGCCAGTGGCATTTGATGCCACTATTTTTTTTTTCACTGAATGACAACTTAACTGTAGGAGATAACCATTTACAAGTTGTACAGAGATCTCAATTGAAATGGCAAAACTATATTTAGTTTACTTTATGACTATTTCATTTGATTCACTAAGAAACATAGAACTTGCTTGGATATCTTCATAAATGTTTTTAATGAAATATGTATCAGTCTAGATTAAATAGTCCCTAATGCCCTTAGTTTAGATTTTATTGTATCAGTTTTATTCTCTTTGTCACTGTGCTGATCTGTAAAAAGCTCTTTGACCTTGCCTTGTATTGCTTCAGGTCAACTATGGGCATGACAGAACCCATCAATAAATTCTTTATTAGACTAACAAGGTAGGTAAATTTAAAGGATTAATGAAGGAAAGGGAAAAAAGCAATCCAGTTATAAAATATGATTTTTAAGTTAATATATTATTAATAAAATGCTAAGATACTGAGATTGAAATATATTTTGCTTTGGTTTAATATATCTTTGATCATGGGAAATGGTGCACTGAAAAACTATTTTTACACTTTTTTAACTTCCATTTAAAAGCCTGATATTAGGAGCATACATTTTAGCAGTTATAAACCAGCTTAGTCTAGAAAAAAGTTCATATGCTTTTATAAGTGTTTTATTAAAGTTTGTTATATGTGTGTGATATAAATAAATATAAAATGAAGGTACATCTACAGCCTGAAATGTAGTTATTACCAGAACCTAGATCTAAAATTTTTACTGCATAATATTTGGTCTACATGATTAATATTTATTACTGAATTAAGTGCAATGATGAGGAACAAGATGGTTGAAAAATAAATATGTGTCAATTTTTTTTTTTTTTTTTTTTTTTTTTTTTTCATCATGAGGCAATGGACATTGATATATATAGTGTATCCTTTATTTCTAAACAAAGAGTGCTCAATGTCAGTGATAGAGTATATAAGCTAGTATAGTGCAGACATAGTCAACAGCACTTGGTGACTGTCAGTTTCTTGCCTATGTGATCATTGGATCAAGCTATCCTAGCTTATATGCTGTGTGTGTATTGGCTGAGTGGGTAGAGTGTTTGCCAATGGTCTGGGAGATCGGGGTTCAATCGCAGGTTGGGTCATACCAAAGACTTTTAAAAAATGGTACTTGATACCTCCTTGCTTAACACTCAGCATTATAAGGTATGTATCAAAGGTAAAGTAGAACAATCCAGGGGAAGGAGTGGCGCCCTCCCTTACACCTCGGTGTAGTAGCTATTGAAAGGGGAGCCTTCAGGTCACCAACTTATATATATATATATATATATATATATATATATATATATATATATATGAGAGAGAGAGAGACATTGATGGACAGAGGTAGCTTAATATCTGTATATATTAATCTTGTTTCACATTGAAAGTATTGTTTTTTAGGTTTTTGAATATTTATGAGAGGAAAGAAAAAACATTACAATTTCTATTATCTTTGTTGTGTATTGAACTAGAAATATATACAATGTTTTATTAATCAATTCACTAAATAGAATTATATTTCTATTTTCCAAGTCAATGCAGCTAGGTTCTTTAACTACTAGTACTAACTACTTAAATCATAATAATCTGCAGTTGTTATTTCTGATAGAATCATAATATATACGAAAATAGACAATGGAGATGAATGTCTCCAGTTTGTATAGTGTTAGAGGTACACCTGATAATCAGTCAACATAGTTAAGAGATTCAAAGTCTCTGCTTCAAGAAGAATTTGATAGATACAATTTTTTGCTTTTTCAAAATAAGTATAGAAAATTTTTAAAATTTATTTTTGTACAAAGATTATAACTACAATTGTGTCTCTAAAATATGCTTTTGTCTTCAATAAAATGCTGTGACTCAAATAGTTGTGGGATAGTCTTTTCTTTGTAGATATATTGCCAAATGGAAAACAATTTGCCTGTTATAAGTTTCTTAATTATACAGGAACTTCAACTTCTAAAGAAAACTTTATTAGATGACAGGTTTAAATATGTTTGATAGGTAATTATAAATGCATTTATTTTTATTTCCTTTCTTTTTATAGAATAGATGTACCAAATGATATATATTCAATGAGTTTTAAAAGAAAATGATTAAATATTTTGTGCTTTACAAGACCTTGAAAGCACAAAGAGAAAGAATTGCAAAACATTTTTATTTTATTATTTTACTCCCTTTTTTTTTTTTTTTTTTTTTTTTTTTTTTGAGGAACACTAAAGAATTTTGAAAATAATCTTTTATTAAAATCCCAATGTGAGAGTCTTTTGGATTTAATTTGATCTGTATGTTCATCCCTTATTGTATAGGTTAAAAATTCAGTAAGGGTAACCTGAGCCAATTTTTTTATTTTGATCTTATTTTTCCAATGCAGCTATCATTGGGGAATAAAAGTTTTGTATACAAGTGTTTGGTGATGAGTACAAAACTCTTTTTGGAAGTCAAATTTCATTGAAACATAGCAGATTTATCTGATGTTTATTTTTATTAAGAATAATGGTGCTCTCAATGTGTTGTCTGATTTATTCCTAATTATTCATTAATTGCTACTTTCATAAAACATTTACTTGTAAATTTTATCTTTGAACTGAAATATTAAGTTACAGATGTTAGTGCTCCACCATGATTTAAATATACCAACTTACTCTAATTGCTGTATAATTGACAATGTAGTGTGTGTGTATATATATATATATATATATATATATATATATATATATCCTTGATTCTAATGGTTATTTTACCTTTGATTATGAGATACATGGTAATTGAATCAGTAGTTCTTTATCAGTCAGACAAAAAGTTTTTCTAATATGTTTATCATTAAAAACTAATTTCTTATTGATACTTTCTGTATTGTAATATTAAGACAACTTTTACTAAGATTCAGTTTGGTAGAGTATATAATTTCTTAAAGCATATTTGTGTGAGAAAGAATTTAAAAGTTCTTTGTTATAAGATTAGTACTATGTTAATTGTATCCTCTTTGTCTTTTGTATATTATGGAACTTTGAGATCAATTTCTTAATTTATATAAAAATTGAGTAATTCCTTTTTAACTTGTTTATCTAAATGGGGAAATTGGTTGTTTTGGTCTTGTGGTGAACATATTCTCTAAAGTCCAATTGGTTTTGAATGGGATCAATTTTAAGTTTACTGGTGAAAGAATATGGCTATAGTATTCTAGGAAGTGGTTTAAGCTAATTAAGATAAATTTCTTTGCAAGAATGGTTAACTTTTGAAGAACAATATCTGCCAGATGATTTCTGGGAGGTGGTCATGGTGTAATGGTTATCATTATAGGAAATGGATATGGCAACCAGAGTACAGGATAAGGCTGTTTACATTTAACATAGCACTAATACTATTGGGAAATGTATGTATCCAACTATTCTCCCTCCAGATATAGGTAAATAGGACAGACTGGGCTTTCTAATTTTGGTATGGGATCCAGTTTAGGAGAAGGAAAACTCTGAATTAAAAGTTTTTAAACTCCACTTAAAAATTGACCTTGTGTCACATCCTGCTTGTGGCTGAGACGTTTGGGTAAATACATACTTCATTTATTAGATTTTAATGTAAGACGCTTGATACACAGCCATAGACAATATCTTTAGATCTTGTCGCATAAAAAGATGAAGCTTTTTACGTTTCCTTTAACCTTTGTTCCTGCTTTTCTTATAGTTGTGAAGAGCAGAGTTATGGATTTGTTTTATCTTTATTTTGTTGTACTATCTTAAGATAGTACAACAAAATAAAGATCTAAAAATCAAATTTGTGTATCAAGTATTGCATTGATTATTTTGTAAAGAATTAAAAACTATAGAAATAAAGTTAGGAAATTTGTTTAAATATTGTCTGTATTATTATGATTAGGAAGTGTTTGTCTCTCCTCCCATAGGTGGCCAAATGTAGAACTACAAAATTTAGTATGCATACTTACTTAAATACAGGTAAAGAAAGTTTTGATGGAAAAACATTTTTGTTCCTCATAAAGAATTGGGGTGGGGGGTACTCATACCTAAAGGTGATCTTTTATAATAATCAGTAGGAAGGTATGTTGCTGCTAGAAGAATCATGCAGAATTGAAATTTCTAAGTTTCAAAAGAAAAACTATAAATTATCTCGGTAAAATAATTCTTCACATTTGACTAAACATTACTAATCAGATTTACAGGTAGTTTTTCAAACTGGAGAGGTAAAATAATTACAAAGCATTTGTTAAAACTGACATTCTAGACAAAAAAAAACAAATAAAATTCCCTATGTGTAACTCGGTTATATTTAGAAGAATTTTACTTTCATTATAAAGTTCTGATCAAAGTTTCTGCCTCTTATCCAACTAAGACAGATTCTTCAGCTAGTCTTTTATCTTTTTATCTCAGAACTATACACATGTATTTTTGTTCTTTCTACAATTGTCTATTTACAGAGCTTACTGCAGTTGGTACAAATTATAGCAGATTCTAATATGTTCTCTTATCTTGCATTGTAAACATTGACTCTCAAATTATTTTTCTTTGCATAGGAAAATAAGTCTTAGTAGGTATTGGTTGATTGATGGAAGGGAAGATATATGCACACACATTGAGATAATTATGCTGTCATCAATAAATTAGGTAGGCTTCTAACAATTTTTTTTTTGATAAAAAGCTAATTTTCTTAAACCAGTGATACCAGGATTTTATTTCTTGATGAACATTATACAATCAAAATGAATATTATCTATTACCAAACATTAAAGCACTGAAACTTTGTAATAAAAAAAATTAAATTGTATAGATATATGCTACATATTCACGTTTTTTGTTACAGTTTCAATACTGTAGAGTTTGGTAATAAATAATACCTAATTATGTTTTGACTATATAATGCTCTATTAGAAATAATAGATCCTAGTGTCTTTTTGGTTTAGAATTAAATCATCTTTTTATTTCATGAAACATTAATAAGGGGGTTTACTTATTCATGGATGATACTGTCAGTTATGAAATTACCAGTTATCATCATGCAGTAAGTTGTGAGAAAAGATAGCTTTTTTTTCTTTTCTTTTTTAAAAAATTTTTTTTTTGTTAGATAAATAATTTGTTTAATAAAGATATTTATTACTTTTTGTTTAGTAAATTGCTATTGTGAATTTTAAAATTAAATATTCCCTTTTACTTTTTTCCTCTCTGAAATCTTTGTATGTCATTAACAAAATAGTTAAGAATTTACATAGATTTTTCTATAAACTGAGTTGGTGAATGAAAAATAGGGCCAGAAAGTATTCCAGGTAACATTTTGCATGATATATATATATATATATATATATATATATATATATATATATATATATATATATATATATATATATATATATATATATATATATATATATTATTTTTTTTTTTTTTTTTTTTTTTTTTTTTTTTTTTTTTTTTTTTTTTTTTTTAATCATCTGTTTTTAAGTTTTCTATTCTACAAGTATTTTTAACTTATGAGTTCCTTTGAACAATAATTCCAAAATGGCTGAAAAGGAATGGTGTAAAGACTACCTTGAAAGAGATAGTATGCTTTGTTCAAGTAAAAGTATTAATGCTTTTATTGACACAACTTTTTTTTTCAAAATTGTATTTTGTGGTAAAAGCATACTTAGAAGTGTACTAATGAAGAAAATCATAGCTTTACTTACATCTAACCGGAATTCCATTAATGGAATGTCATCCTACTAATATATATATAATATATATATATATATATAGAGTTTTAAATCTAGATAGTTTTAACTTCTTGAGTGAATTTAACAAATTTTTTTGATCCATACAAACTCACTGGAGTTTCTTTTCTGGCTTGGTTCAGGTATTTCAAAAAAATTAAAGGAATTTTAGATTAAGTTTATTGAACTTGTATTGTTTTGGTAATGAATAGAAGACAAAAAGAATTTTATTGAACTATTTTTGTTAAAAAAAAAAAAAAATTCTTAAAAGAAATCTTAATTTTATATACTGTAAAGTAAATTTGTTTATGAATAGAAAATTTTCTCTTTCATTAGAAACTTTCAATTTGAAGACTTGGTTTTTATTGGAAATTATTTTCACTGTATCTTGCATGTGAACTTTGTAGATCAATCTTTGAATTAGAAATTTTAAAAACTTAATTGTTTGGTATATGATTGCCATTTTTGTATTAATAGTGCACTATAGGGAATATCAATAATTTAAAGAAATATTGTTGTTCATATCAACATTAATCTTGATATTGAGTTGCATCCTATTTATGGAATTTATATTATAATTGCGAATAAGGGAGAGTAATCTATAATTGATATATACTAGTTATGTTCTTTGAAAAATTATAATGTATTAGGTGAGCATGACTGCTGATCTCACACTATTAATTAATGAATTGGATTGGAAATTGCTTTAGTCTTCAAGTTCATTTTAATGCTATTGCATTAATGATTATCTTGCTATGATATGCCATTTTGTTATTATACTATAGATAAAAAAAATCACATCTTTTGTAGGTATTGCTTGGTTACTCTTGGGTTATATACAATACCTTCAGCATTTCTTCCCTTTACATACACATTAAAAAAAAAACAACTTACATATTGAAAAATGAGGATTTAAAACTTGTTTAGTATGAAATGACTTTAGTAGATGTTTGTGTTTAGTATAAAGCTGTTTATGATCAATAACATTTCAGCTGCTTAGCCTTTTGTCTCAGAATAAAAGTCCAGTGAAATGTTCCAATTTACTCTGCACATGAGAATGTTAATACAAAGGACTGGATGAGAAATCTAAAAACCTCGTGTACATTTCACATAGCTTAGCTTTGCATTCATTGATAAACTGATCAGAAAATTTTCTTGTAAATCATTTTCTTGTGTGTGTGTGTGTTGTTGTTGTTTTTTTTTTTTTTTTTTTTTTTTTTTTTTTAAGCAGTAGTTAGGTAAGAATGATTATTATTAACATCTAAATGATTTTAAACTTTAAAATTTCTTTGTCATTGGTTAATTCTTAATGGAATATTAGCACCAAACTTTGAAATAACTTATAATGTTAGATATCTAATTCAGTTCTACGTAAGCTATTCTGCTGAATATGATATGCACTCTAGCTTTTATTTATTGATTAGCTCTTTATATAACTTGTGATATCATAGATTGGATTTATTTAACGCATATACCATTTTACTTTCATGATTATATATCAATACAGCAAATTCTGGTGGTAGGGAGAAAAAATTGAAATAGTATTTACAGTTGTAGTTTTACCTCTATTGCATTTGAACCCTCATGTGTGTTAAGGTTTGGTTTGTTGTTTTTTTTCACTAATTACTGACTTAAACACTACTCCACCACTCTCTCACATTGAAATCTAATTAAGCACTAAATTTTTAATTTCTTGACTTATAATTTATTTTTTTATTTATATTTTTATATATTTTATTTATTTATTTTTAAGAATTAAAAATAAAGGGAGAAATTATCAATGTAAGCATTATTGACAGTATAGGACCATTTATATATAATTTTTCCAAATATCACTTAACTAAATTGCAAATCATTAAAAAAACAACCCCTTCCTCCCCAAAACATCCAATAAGCTAAGAGAGGAAAAAAGGATTTTATGTAATTTTGAAATCATTAAAATGCTTTTTCTTTTTCGCTTCATCTCGCCTTTTATTGATTTACCCTCAATATATATTTTTTAAAATTCAGTTTATTGAAACCTTCCTGACACCTGTTAATTTGTGATAACATTCAGCTTTTCTTTTTTGCAGATAAGCCTTATGTTAAATGATAATCTCCTTCTTTCTATAAATCCAACAGCTTTATTCCAGATTATGTGTAATCTGGTTGAAATCTCCCAGAAAAAGAGTATTAGTCAGGATAAGTTATTTGCTATTTTCTTTTTTGATGTTTGCTTGTAAAGAATGAAGAGGCACAATAGTTATTGTCACAGGAAATGGACTGAGTGACCCATGTTCAAATCCTGGATGGAGCTGTTTGCTTTTAACATAGCACTAATACTCTTGGGAAAGGTATGAATTCAACTCCCCCTCCAGCTATAGGTAAATAGTAGGTCAGACTAATCTTTTTAACCTTGGTAAAGCAACTGATCTAGGAGAAGGAAAAGTTGAATTCAACTTGTTAAACTCTGCTTAAAAATAAACTTTGTCACTTCCTACTCATGTGGAGGGGTTGGGTAAACACATACCTGTAAAAAAAAAATTCAATCATAAAATTGTTGGGTGAGCACCACCAGACTTTCAGCCTGCTCCACTTTCCTGATATTTGTTTAGTTTTTATATTTATACTTTCTAGCTCCCGCCTCTCCCTCAAAAAAAAAAAAAGAGAAATAAAACCTCTTCCTCTACTTACCTTTTCATTCCATTACTGATACCACCAGCAACATGACTTTGAGTGCAAGGATCATGTTTACATAGCAGATGGTGTTCATTGTAATATGCATTTCATTTGTAGACTTGTCATTTTTGCTGCTTAGAACTTTTGTTTCTTAATCAGTGGCATCAGTCAGAGGCTACCAAGCACCAGCAGCAGCTTTGTTTATGAGGCAAAAGAAAAAGAAGTCTCACTGGCCTCTTTTTCTTTAGTTGAATAAAAAAAATTAGATTTATCAAGTGATGTACACCTTGAAGCACCTTTCTAATTGCAAGAGTGAATAAACACCAAGATAAATTTGCTTGCTTTGTTCTAGAATTCAACACATGATTTTTTTCCTATTTATTTATATATAGGCTGAAGATACTCTTGTAGGTAAGTTTTATTGAAGATGACAGACAAGAATTTAGTGTTTAGCTTTTTATTCAGCTTTTCTTTTTGGTGAACAAGATGTCACAGCTGTTGTTGTTGGCAGTTTAAGAACAGTTCAGTCTCTATTAGTGTAGTCTAAGTATGGGTACTTTTGACCCTCTTCATTCATTTTCAAGCACGTGGGTGTTCCTGTGTTCTGAAGTACTGAATTGATTTTGTGTTCAAGGAATTTTTTTTGTGGGCGTGACCTTTATATGTGTGTGTGTGTGTGTGTATATATATATATATATATATATATATATATATATATATATATATATATATAAACCAACTTTGAACCTTTTTATCATTATAATCACTATATTAATGTTCAAGGAATACTGAGCTTTTCCCATTGAACTTATGTGAATTCTGTATCATTGAAATATTCCTGCTTTCTTTTCATGAACAGCCGTTATAGAACAACATTCATTATCCACATTTCCGTACTTACTTGCTCATGTATCATGAAATGTTCACTGTTTTATCATTGTGAAATCTACAGAAATGAGATTTTTTAATCTTTTTTAGTGATTAAATGCTTAAATTAGATAAAGTTAGCTTTTAAAAAGAGTTTATAGTTATTAGTTGTCAAGCCTACTATCTTTTTCCCCCTCTTCAGTGTACTCTTCTTGGGACTTCACAAACTTATTCAAAACTTTCACTTTTCAAAACAGTTTGCAAAGGCTTCTTTTGGAGAAACTTTCTATTTCATTCTTTTTTAAAATTTTTTCCATGATCTGAAATTTCCCTACTTTCAATGACAATTTTGATTTTGGTAAAATTCAGAAGTTGCAGGTAGCTTACTCTGGACTTTGGAGGCACACTTAGCTTAATGTTTATCATTGTGGGAAATCCTAAGTTTGAATCTTGAATGAGGCTGTTGGTTTCACTTTGTGCTAAGGCTCTTGGAAAGGCATGAATCTGTTTCCCTCCAGTTATGGGTAAAGCTGACTGGGTTCTTTAAGCCATGGTTTGGTAATCAGTCTAGAAAAAGGAAAATTCTGAATTCAAACCAACAGTACTTCACTTAAAAATTGACCTTGTTGGGGAGGGAGTGCTCTGCACTGTATAGGGTGCTGATAAATCTGGGTGTGCTTTACTAAACAAAAACTTGAATAGATCATTGCGATCTTCAAAATGGCTGGATACTTTCTGGATAATCTGTGGAATTTCCATCTTTTAATTTTCTCACTGTCAATAATTGATTTTCTTTAATTGAAACCTGCTGTTTGCATCCAACATTTTTGGCTGTTCTAATAGTTAAAGGCTTTCCAGAACACTGACTGCTGTCAGCCAAGCTTGAACTGTTCATACCAACATTTTATTTGGGCCTTGTTATTTGAATAATTCCTTAAAGTTTCTTGATTATTTGAAATAGTTTCCATAGATAAATATCTGTTTCAAGCAAAACTTTGTGTATGTTTGCTTGATCTACTTGCTTAGTTATTGTAAAAAGTAAGTCACATAGTACACAAGCTCATTCAGTAGTGTTACATTGCTGGATAACCCTATTCAAGTGTATCCATTCATGAATGAATAGTAAGATTCCTTCTGATTGGCAAGTTACATGAAAGCTACACCACTGATTCTTAATATATTCAAAGTGGCCAGACCTTATAAAATGATGGGCTAGACTCAGTACATGATTCTTCCTGTATGGATAACTATAGATGTTATCAATAAAATGTTTGACTTGTAAATATAATTTTCTAATGTTGCTTTTTCAGGTTTTATAACTGCTATTCTCTCTGGATATTTAGTTCTTATTAGAAACATGGCTAATCATTTAAATACTTGATGTTTTTAATATTGTGGTCATAATAAGCAGATTAAAAGAATTTCTAAAAATTTTGCCTTTAATTTTATTTCTATTGCAATTTGAAAACTCTTAATGTTTTGTATAATTTATTTATACAGAATTTATTTGAAACTGTTTTGTAAAATTTCACATTCTCTTATTTAAATTTATTTGCTTACCATAATATTTCAGAAGTAAGAATTGTTTTGTTATTGTTTATAATAGAAATCTTATTCTCTAATAAATTAATTTTTCTTGATGACCCTATTTAGAGCTAATAAAGGCAAGGTTTAACATTGATTATTTTTTTTCTCCTGTTATTATCATTCAGAAATCAAATAAGGGTGAAGGTGGGGCTTTTCTACTGACTCAGACCAATTGACATAACTTTAAGTGCTTGTAATATGTGCAAATGAAATACTTCAGAATCTACTTTGCTCTTTTGAAGGTGTGTTCTTGAAAAAGCTTCTTCATTTGGCCTGCATACTTAACTACCTTTTACCACTACACTGCATCTATTTTTTTTCTCAACTGGTAGTAAAAGTTTATCAATTAGTATTACTCATTTGAATAGAGGCACAAAAAAACAATTGCTAGCTGTGAATTATTATATTTTCTCTTTGCTTACTTTGCAATGATATCATATGGTTTAATTTAAGTCATTGTATCATGCTAGTCTTGTTCTCATTGTGAATTGTATTAAGGAAAGACTCGATTTATTTTTGTAAGGCACAACTGATTATATGCTATTCAAGATGTTGGTACTATATTCCAGAGAATAGATATGTTTAGTGCATATAAGGACATTCAAGTGTGTAATAATTGTTGAAAATGTAATTTTCTCATTTCAGATATTTGGGTGTGAGTTAATCTTAAACTTGAAGTATCTGCTTTTGAGTATGAGTTCTCTGAGAAGGAGATGCAATTGGTATAATAGTTATTGGAATGGAAAATAGAATTGATGATCCAAGTTCAAATTCTGGCTGAAGCTGTTTGCATTAATGCTCTTTGGAAAGTCATGAATCTATCTTTTCTAGGTATGAGTAAAATAGTAAGGCAGACTGGCCTCTAGCCAGTTAGGAAAAACAACTTGATTTCAAAATTAAATGGGCATGTGGTTTGCAACTCCATTTTGTAAAAAAATAAAAAATAAATAAAATACATAAGAACTACCTGCTATTGAATCCATAGCAATTCTGTATTCCTCATGGAGTCTTCACTTTGTAGTTATTCAGAATTAAATATTTATAGTTATTTCTGCATCTTTATTAACATGATCACAAGACAGTGGTGATGGAAGGATGCAATTATAATTCTGTTTAGACTTAGATGGAATTTTTGCTATTTATAGGCCAGTGATGACAATCTTCTTTTAGTATGACTTTTTTCTCCCATCCTTAGAGTTTTTGTTGTTAATGAGTTAATTTTATTTGAAATTATCTCAAATGGTATAAATTCACTTCTATTTTCTTTTTGTTTATCCTTCCTCTTTTATGTTCCCTGGACATTGATTCTTCAATTTAAATGTCTCTCATAAGATAAATAAAAGGTTTGATCTCAGTTATATTTTTCTTTATCTATATTGAAAAATAGTCACTGTATTGTATATCTAAACTTTTGGATGATTGAACAGTGCTAAGGATGATAAACTTCTCACAAAAACCAGTAGAGCTAAATTTGAAAGTAAACTTAAATGAAATAAAAATGCAGTTTTCATTGACCAACTGCTGAAAGTTTTCAACAAATATTTAGGTATTTTCATATTGGATAAGGTATTGTTATTTTGACTATAACTTGTTTTCTATTCCTTATCTATTTAATGGCTTCTTATAGTATCACTTATCATTGGATAAATTAGTTTTTTTTTTTTTTTTTTTTTTTTTTTTTAAATTACTTCATGAATTGATGCTTTCATGGTTTTTAAAGTAGTTGATAATTAATTGAACATCTTTCAATGTTTGCAAAATATTTTTTAAAACATTTCTGCTAGAATGAAAGATTTTTTAAAAATTGTCTACAAATAGTAAGTAGGATTTGAAAGTAGACTTATATACTAGTCTTAAGACCATTGATAGAAAGTTCAGTCCCCACTGTCACATACCTTTGTTCTAGAGTTAATCCATTTAGATTTCTTTTTAATGCAAAAATGAAGCATTAGTGTGTGTGTGTGTTTTTAAATCATCATCAGGAGTATATAATCTTAATTATCATATTTAAACAAAAATCATTGATTTATGGTATGAATTTGTTGATCCTTTACTACTGATTGGCATAACAAATGCTTATACAATATGCTAAACAAAAAAGCAGTAATGTTTTAAGGTGCAGCAATTTTAATGTCACCTTTTAGTTTCAATAATTTCATTTATTCTAATTTTATTTTAGTAGTTTCATTCTCACTGGTTTTCCTTTTTTTTGTATTAGAATATATATAGATATATGATGTCAAATTTTTCATTAGTTAATCATAAAAATCAAATTATGGTTTAGGATGGGCCATAATGTGAGTTTTTGATGGATGTATATTAACATAACAAAAACTCTAAAATGTGATTTCCAGTCTAAGATTAGTTCAGTATTTTTAATGATGTTAAAACAGTTCAGCAACTCCAAAAAGCTTTCTATATCAATTTTTTATCTTGTTCTTTAAGTGCCATAATTGTGTGTGTGTGTGTGTATGTATGTGTGTGTATATATATATATGTAAAATGTGTTTGTGCTGAATTTTGAAGACCTAATATATAGGTGAAAAATTGGTGTTGAATAATAATTTTTTTACAGCTTAAATCCAAACACAAAATGAAGTAGTAGGAGTTTGACTTCGAAAAATAATTAGATAATGACTTTGTGACCATAAATCAAGAGTCAGCTGGGGCTGTAGAATACACAGACTGTATCTCTGGAGAGGAGTAAGACCCCCACCCAACAAGTGTCCTGGTTATAACATTAAATAATATGATAGCGAGGCTCCAGTAATGCTGGAGCTTTGGGGAATGCAGAGTACCCTTTTATTGCTATTCCTTCCAGGCTCACTCAGGCCTATAGTGGTAGCACCTGACAGGGTCCTATCTATGGGTCAGATAGAACTGTTTGACACTTAAACTGAATACAAACAAATGACTTATGCTAAATTCAATTGTTAGAAATATAACTGATAATTTAACTATGTGTAAACAAATAACTGATGTTTAATTGAATTATTAGTGATACATAGCAATACTTGGAACCATTTAACTGTGTGCAAATGAAGGAGTAATGTTGAATAGAATAATTAGTGCTAAATAGTAATACTTGAAACCATTTAACTGTGTGCAAACAAATGATTAATAGTAAATAGAAATATTCTTGTTCGGTAGAAATACTTGAAACCATTTAACTGTGTACGAAAGACGGAGCTTAGGCTTGTTTAAAGATGTATTGAGCAAAATGTTTTCAAATCATATATTTAATATGTAAAAACAGGACTTGGCATTAAATAACCTACAATGGTTATATGCCATAAAACCCAACCAAACCATAAATCAAGAGTCCACCTGAACATGAGATATGTTTATACACTAGCATATATAATACCTTGCATTTTGTCGCCATGAGAGAAGTAAGACAGTATTACATGTCAGTTGAGATTTTTGTTAATATTACGAGTTAGAAATAAATAGTAATTTTACATAAAAATCTAAAATAAGTTAAAACTAAAGATTGAAGTGGAATTAAAGTATGGCAATATGAGATATGTTTCATGGCTAAAAGTATTTTATGGTTCTAGGGGAATTTCTGAACAAATGGAATGAGAGGGATTTTTGATTCTCTAAAAATACGTAACGGGGCCAACCTCAGTAAGTGCTTTGTTTTTTTTAAAGGCCAGACTGCCATGGAATGGAGCTAGAAACCTAAATAGAGAAAAGATTATGATAACTCTAGCAGAATAGAAACAAGTACAAAAACACTCATGGTTAAGCTTGTTTAAAAATAGTTTCACAGATAAAGACGCTTTGTCGACAAACCAGACTGCTTTGTTGTTAATATGATCTGAGTTTTGAGAAAACCCATTTGTTGTATATGTAGCAAGATATCCACTTGTGAAAACTAATCTGATTTTAGAAATTTTATTACTGTCATCAAAATCATTGCAGTATAAGTTTTCTTGTTAATGTGCTGAATTGAAACATTTCAATTTCATTTTGATGTACCAATTGGGAAGAATTAATTTCTGTCTAGTGTTTCAATGGTAGCTGACTTAGGAATATTGACTTCAGATTTTCATGTATGATGAACTTATACCAAATATAGGAATAAATCTCAAAGGCATTAGAATCTGCAGTATGTTGGTTGATTTAGTTACCATTCATTGATGGGAAATATTGAACTATTTATATTGATCTGATTTTCATATGCATGTTATGATCACATAGCAAAAAGGATACATCATAGCAAAGTTTCCATTTAATTAAAATGCTCTTTGAGAATAAAGCAATTTCCAATCAAATTATAAATTTGATAATAGTGTATGGTTTGCATTCATGCTCATTATTGTCATTATAATTTATCTTGAAGGATGATTTATTAAATACTAATAATCATTATATAAATTTTATAAAAGGATGTGATTTGACATTAAAATTCATGGCTAATGAACCAAGGTAACAATTTATATTTATAATCCATTTCTATACTTTCATGTATATATAAAAAGAAAAATTTAATATTTACTCTAAAATTTATAAGTATTGAAAAGATGACATATCAATTTTTTTCTCCCCCCTTCCCTTTTCCACCAGAGTTATGCTTTTATAATCTGGTCTACTCTAAGTTTCAAAGATAAGGTAGACATCATTTAGGTTGACTTATTTTAATCTCTATAAAAAAATCTGACATTAAATGTTAGAATTATTTTCATAGATTCATTTTCAGAATAGGTTTTTGAAATAAAAATTTTTAAATCTGGAAGAAAAAAGTTTGTAGATTTTTTGGGGGGGGTGGGGGAATTAGAAGATATTTCATCCAACTTGTATTTTTTGTATGTCTGGTGGCTTTGTTATATTCTACTAATGATAGTTGTAGTGTGTCTATGTAGGGAGAGCAGCTGTGTTCTTTTGGTAATTTCTTGCTGCCCTCTGGCACTGGTTCATCATGGCACATACTGAATTTGGGCTGACAAACATGCCTCTGTCTGCATAGTCTGTCTGTCTTTGTGACTCTTTTTCTCTTTGTCTCTTTGCTTTGGTTTCTCATGTACATGCATACATGTACATTTCCATTTTGCTTGCTTGCCAAATGCACTAAAGTGTAAAATGCAGTTTCAGGTTGCTTTTAAAGAAACACCAAAGTCTGGTGAATTGATCCGATTATCATTGTGTGATATATATATATATATATATATATATATATATATATATATATATATATATATATGAACTAAGGGTCAAGGTTAGTGTATTGATCAAGCTGGGATGTAGATTATAACAATGTAATTCCTGCTTGAGGTTGCTGCTGCTGCTGCTTCTATTGGCTCCACTAAGAGTAGGAGTCATATCACTATTATTGCTGCTGCTGCTGCTACTGTCATAGGCTAACAAGCAGCAGAAGTAGTAATGTTTCTAAATTGCTTGAGATTTTCTACACTTTTCATTTAGAATTATTTTCAAACTGTATACTAATTGATCTGCTATGTTAAGCTTTTGTGAATCTCTATCATGCCAGTTTGTTTGCTGTCCTCTCCTACCTTATTCCAAGAAGGTGTGCACTGCACATCCATTATCTGTACACATAACCTCTTAGCCTAAACCCCCACCTATCCTCTACCTTCATTCTTTTGTTCCTTCAATTCTGTTCCTCTTCATGGACATTCTTCTCAGCTTAGGCTATCACAAATTATAACATTGATTTTTTTTTCTTTTCTTTTTCTTTATGCTTTTTATTTTTAAATCTGGATCATTTTCTGGAGGTAGAAATGGAAAGATTTTTGACTTTTAATGGTTCCTTGTCTATTTAAAATGGAAACTGGTATTGACATAGCATGGTTGAAGAAAATTTCTCACATTGTGTAGATGATCTGCAAAAGCAGCTCAATGTTTCAATATTAACATCAGAATTATAAAGAATGGAAAGTCTTGTGAGCAGCATTGGGTAATCTGCTACTACACAAAAAGCTGAAGATTTTTAAAAGAATTTTTTTATTCTTTCTAATCATTTGCTGAGATGCCACTTACAAATTGCTAGATTTGATTGTTGTTGAGTTTCCTTTGCTTTCTATTTAAAAAAAACTATCTATCTATCTATCTATCTATCTATCTATCTATCTATCAAAACAGTTGATAAAACAAGTGTACATAAAATGTGTTGTCTGTTTCTTGAAATCGTTGCATTCTCTCAAAATATTGTATATAAGTTCAATCCCCACTGATTACCCTATTATGTTTTCAACATTAGCTTAGCCAATAGATTCTTTCTTTATAATGCTTCTTGAACATTTTTATTTGTTTTGTATGTTCTAATATTTGTTTTTAATGAATATATTTTATGGGTCATTTAATATTCCTTTTTCATAAATTGTATAAATATAATAGTTGATCAAAATTCAATACATCATTCATTATTTGAAATACTTTAAACTTAATCTTATGAAATGATTATAATTTTAATTGGAAGTGGTTTTTACTGATTAAAATTATTATCAGAAATTTAGCCAATTCATTAGAACTAATATTCATTACATTTTAAATAGTTATATTATTAGAAACTACTTTCCAAACAGTATAGATTTACTTTATATTCTTGTAACAGTATGAATTAGATTTAAGTTACTTTATAACATTGAGATGGAATGTTGGTGACCATGCTGCTGCTGTTTTGTGGGGTGCTACTTCCAGGATTTGTTCAAAACAGTACACAGTATTCTTATTTAGTTTCCATCTAGCTTTTTCTTCAACTCTCTCACAAACTATCCAAGTAAGATTAACAAATATATGCTGGGCACTGTTAGAGAAGCAGAAATTAACTCCTAAATGACATTCTCCTATACGTGTCAACATCAGTGTTGGCTGACCAGCAGTCTTACATTCATTGGTTCTGTGCAAACATTGGATGCTGACTAGAGGACCTACCAAGAGCAATAGCCAATAGGGACAGATGGTGAGAAAAAAAATCAAATGAACCTATGCTATTAGCATGACTTAATGATAACATTTGGTTTTTATTACCACAGCAATCTGCAGGATCTCTATATTGCTATTTTTAGTTAAAGAATCCCTCTTGGCAGAATTCTGTAGACATTTTCTTTCTAGTGACTGTGCATAACTTGGTTATTAAACTGACAATTTTCTTAGTCTTTTATCCAATGCTGTTATTTGTATGTTACATTCAATAACAAAGAAAATCAATTGAAACTAAAACTGGTTGAATTTGAGAAAAAGACCACACCCTATCAGGTCTTAAGGTTCACTTGCCTGATGACATCAGACTATGCATTAAAAAATGCTTTTTGAACCATGATAGTTTGATTGGTGGGAGATGGGTGGGCAGGTAAGAAAGTGGAGAATGGAGTTTTCATTCTTAGCATAACAGAAACCCCAATGGACACTGGCAAGCCATTCCAGTTTAAGTGAAAGCTGTTCTCAGGCTTCAGTATTGGATGACTATAAACAAATTACAAGGTTAACACTGGGATGGAAACCAACCTATACATTCAGAAACCTGTTTTTTTAAGCAGGACCAGATTTCCAATCCACTTTCTATCTAATAATATATTTGTCAAAAAGAAAATATAGAAAAAGCAAAAGACACTTTTGACTGTTCAAATTATGACCCCCTAATATTCTTTATGCCACATCTTTTTAAAAAGAATATTCTACCTTTTTAGTTTTATCAATTGGCATTTAAAAGGGATAAAAATCAACCAAATTAATGTGCCAACTCCTTATGGTACTTGGTATTCCTGATTTTAAAAAGTACAAAATTGATAGGGAAAACAACTTCAGATTTTCATTTTTTTTCTTCTTTTTTTTCATTGACTTGGCACTTTACTACTCTGATATACTTAAGATGTCAAAAATTAGCTTTGTATCTATCACTTTATTTAAATAATACCTTTAATCATCAGTTGATATGGCAAATATTTTTATTTCTTTATTTGAGATGATAGATAAAATCTATGTTATAATGGTCTAAGTCTCACACATGTCTATGTTAATATAATTCAGTAAAAATAGCACATCATGGTGAGATTTTATTATGACAATATTAATAAAGTGCTTTAATTTAGAGAACAAAGAAATTTCTTATCCAACTGGCAATTTTTAATAATACTGTTGGGTTTGTATTCACACTTACTCTGATAGTTATAGTTTCTCAAAGGAGATAACTATCAAATGCTAATTATAATTATAAATTCTCTAAATAGGATGTGTTGAAAATGAACTTAATAGTTGCCAAAGGCAGCCTTTAAGTAGGTAAATAATAAAAACTTTCTATCAAGTTGCAGTTTTTACCTCCTGCTAAAAACAAATGATAGTTGAAAAGATGTTGAAATTTTCTGTTTAAGACTTCTCTTGGTGTAAGAAAAGTTATAGCCTATTTTCATATTCTTAGTGTCTTCTATTTCTTCTTTTTTTTTTTTTTAAGCAGTAAGTATTGCTATATTTTTCTACCTAATGTCAGATATTTGTATGCATTAGTATATCTCTGATGGATAAAAGAAGATACTTTTGATCCAGAATAAAGGTTACTTCTTTTAATGAATTTATTAGAAAACATGACAAAAATAAACTTACGTAAATAAAACAAATATCTACAATAAAACTTGAAAAAGCAGCTGTTCAAAGTGAAGAGCATTCACTTTCAAACATTCATCTTTTAGCAGAGTAGCAAAGTTTCTTAGACAAGTTGAGAGGAATGCAAACATCAACAATGTCTAGTTTAAATTGATGAGTAATCTAAATTCTTCAGTCTTAGAACAAAATCAGATGATTGAGCAAGATACTCAGTTTATCTTTGTTGCTTGACCCATTGATGAAGGAAATGTTTTTAGGACCTTTTAGTTTTCCTAGCAATTCTCATTCACTCTGCTAGTCTCTTTTTGTAGTACTACTTTACTGCACATTTTGACTTATAATTTGGTAATTTTAAGTATTTTGTTTTATTCTAAAGTACATATCCCCTTTTTAGTTTCATTTGAAAAAAAATGGACAAATCTTTCTTTTGCTGGGTATAGCTACATCAAAATCATTTTTAAAAAAATCACAATGTCAAAGGTATACATTTGGAGCAGTTTGAAACTGTGAATTATGATGACAAGTGTCTTTTACTATAAAAAGTTGTGTATTATGTATTTAGTGTGTGACTATTAGAAGTGAATGTATATACAGATTGTTTGAAATGAGAAACTGCAATGGCAAGCCTTTTCTTTTCTTTTAAATCTTTTTATAAATAATTGTTTCTTATACTTTACCATTTGCTTATCTGAACTCAAAATGATGACCAATTTATCTTTTTCATGTGATTGTAATCTTATGTTCTGTTTGCTATTAGAATGTTTATTTTGAGTGGAAAAGCAATCTGCTAAAATAATGAATAGAATTTAACATTTTTTAAATGTTACTTTATTTAAAAGGAGTAAATTTAAGCTATTTTTATTCATAAATAGTTTAAATTTACTCCTTTTAAATAAAGTAACATTAAAAAAATGTTAAATTCTATTCATTGAATAGCTTTATTAAAAAATAATTTTTTTGTCAATTCTTTATTTCATTTTAAAAACAAATTTAGTAAAATCCTTTTTATCTATGAGGCATCTCCAGACATTGGACCAGAAAGTAATTGTATTTGAAATGTTGTTTACATTGTATGAAACGATGTCATAATTCTTTGGCAAAAAATACTCATTTCAAATTTCAATTGATTTTTCAATTAAATTTCCAGTACTTATTCATTCATAAAGGAATTTAATTATAAAAAGGATTTTTTAAAAAAGTTTGTAGAAGTAATTCTTTAAGTCCCTAGTGAAATTAAATCAGTTAAAATTTCATTTACTGGCATAACTGAAGTAATTCTGGATGGCATAATAAGATAAAATTAAATCTACTTTAAGTATGCAAAGTGTTTTTTTTTCTTTACAACTAAATTTGTTATCTTGGAAGTATGTATTAACCAATCCCTCTGCTATAGCCAGGATCTGATATAAGGTCATTTTTTTTTTCAAGAGGAGTAAAGTTGGTTTGAATTCAGAGTTTTCCTTCTCCTGTACTGGTTCCCTAACCAATGCTAAAGAACTCATACTGCTCTACTATTTACCCATAGCTGGTGGGGGGAACATGGATTTATGCCTTACCTAAGAGCAATAGGGCAAATTGAAACACAGTTACATCAAGAATTTGAACTCTGGTTGCTGTGTCCATTTCCTACAAAAAGTATTACATGTGCCTCCTCTTAGAAGTAAAATCATAATTAAAAAATTTAATTTAATGCAATAAGTTTTAGATTTAAAAAAAAAAAAAATTCTGTAGAGTTCTTCATTATTTATAAATTATTCTTTATATTTCACTTTGCTTGAAGAATATATTTGCCTGTGTATCGTTAGTAGTTGTAGGATGAGATAAATATTTACTCCTCCTCCCAAATTAACTACTTTATTAGAATTAAGTTTTGTATCCATGTAATTGGTAGGATGATTAATCCTGAAAAATATAACCAGTAAAAAGGAGAGAGAAATAAATAAACAAACAAAAAACAAATACTACTGTTCAGTTTTAGGCCTGGTGCAGATATTTTTCTTGTTCAAATATAATCAAGTAGAATTTCTCTGTAATATTGATGTAGTCTTAACATTCTTCTCTGTTTGCAATAACATTTGTTATTTTTGATTTTGAACTTTCATGATCTTATTTATTTTCACTGAAAATCCTGAATTCTCTTTCTCTTTTTCATTGCTGAGGCTAGGTTTGTAATCATGGCTACTGAAAATATCTTACAGTGAATGTTTCTATGTTAATCTGAAGGTGTGAGATTATCTCTTCTGCCACTAATCCTTCATGCTTAGTGTTGTGTGTATTTAGACAGAAGACAAACCATGCCTTGAGGAGAAGCCAACTTTGATAATCTAACTTTCCTTAGAATATTCTTGAGAATCTTAGTGCTTATCTTTATTAAAAATTCAGGTTTTGTTTTTTAGTTCACCAGTCTTGGGTCACATCAAGAAAAAGCCTTGAATTATCAAGTGTGAATGGGGATTTTGTCCGTTTTTATAAACATTATTTTTTGAATTATATCAACTTTAGAGCTTGAAAAAATAAACTATTAAGCTGACTACAAGAACTGTTATTTTGATTATAGGTTCAAATCCTATTTTCAGAATAAGACTGCTCTAATGTGACAATTTCATGTGATACAGGTTATTATTGTTTTCAACTTCAGCAGAATAGTTATTCTCACTCAAATGTCATATTTATGTCCAGTAATAATGGAATATCTATACAGATATTTAATTTAGTAGAACATAAAGGCAAATGAAGAGTAGAAAGATGGTGTTGTACCAACATTTCATGTAGAAAGGGCTGATCGATTTTTTTTTTTTTTTTTTTTTTTTTTTTTTAAATCAAAATTTGAAATCCTGACTTCAACCTGCATTCAAACATAAGCAACTGTAGTCAATAGGAATGACCTATCACAAAGTCCTCTGATATATTTTTTTCAGTACACTTGTGTAAACCTTTAAATTTTAATCTAAATTAATATTCAAATGTATTTGAGTAGAGCCCTGTTTGTCTAACATGTTCAGCGATTATAAAAGTAAATACATTCCTCATTTAAATGAGGTGGGTTTAGTTAGAGGATTAAAAGTTGAGGAAAATATTTCTTATATTGAGGATATGCTTGAATGATATTCTGGTTACAGCAGGAAATAAACAAGCTTTTATAGGCTGACTCATACAAAAAAAAACAACATTCCACATATATATATGCTTCTATTTTGTATGAAGTCAATCTAGATGAAAAGGAGATGTTGTTTTAGTTCTTTTTATGATGAAAAGTTTTGTGAGCAAGAGTGAAAGTAACACTATTTATTTGTAGCTTAGCATTTTCAAATCTTCAAAAAAAAAATTGTTTTTTTGAATTAGTTGGATTATTATTTGATAATGACATAGATATTCGTCTAACTGAAAACTAAACTTTTCTTCTTTTTCTTATAAAATTAGTTCAGGAAAGAATTGATGTAGTCAGGAACTCGTAGAACTTATATAAAAAAAAAAACTATATAATCTGTAAACTGTAGTAGCAGCAATAAATTCTGTACCTCTTTGTTACTAATAGTATTGAGTAAACAATGTTCCTACTATAGTGTTTGTCAAAATTGTTTACTTTAATGGTTACATTTAATTTTTTAAATCCCTTCATACTTATAAATAATAAAAAAAATACATGTGGTCAAGTTGGGCCATTAGAAGTTTGTGTTTCACTTATTTTCATAGTAATATGCAACTGTCTCTGTCACTGAGCAATGTCCATTGTAGATATTTACTAAGCTGTCCGAAACAAGGCTACAAAATGGGATCAACCTTGTTACGCTGTCAATGATTTGTGAGATCAATTTATTGTCTCTTGTTAGATAAGTACCATTCATGATAAGATATCCATTCATTTCAGTACTGGATTGCAATCTTGGCATAACATTAAACATTACTGAGATGTAAATGATTTAACTTAGATAATCATTGGTTGAAAGTACACAAATATTCATTAATAAAGAAATAATTACAATTGGGTTAATATCAATAGTATCGAATAACCTTGAAATTATTATAGTTCATGTTCAATTAAAATTTTGGAATGGGGTATATTAATTCTAATTTTGTGGTTGGAATTAACTTAATGTGACTATCATTACTAAGTTTGTTTTAAAAAGATAATTGTGTATGTGTGTATTGAATTTCAATGCAAATGATTTTAGAAATGGTTTATTCAGATTGACATTTTTAATAATTTGAAAATTACACTGTGTGTCATCTTAGATATTTAACACTGTTTTACTTGTGTTACTTCTGTTTAACTTTTTGGTAAAACCTGGATGAAATTAAGTAGTTTGAATAATTAATAAAAATTGAAGCCAGCTGTCTCCATATAATTTAAAGAAAAAAAAATTACTTGAATATTGAATAATGTTATTTTAGTCCTTGATTTTTCTGTGGTTTATTAAGACTCCACACTCCCAAAGTGAAGAAAAAATCTTTTCCAGAATTTGTATATGTTAGCTATTCTATGAATGTTGTCAATTTCTCACTACTATTCCTCCCCCTCCTAAACCAAAAGCCAACAAAAGACCAGTGCCATGAGTAACATCTCTGTTATTTGAGAGACTTGCAGGATATAACTATCTACATATGCTTATATATATATATTATTGTATAATAAACTAGTTTTTAGTGTTTGTATTAAAGTTGTTCAGGTGATCTGCTTCCCTCACAAGAGAAAATGTATTTATTTAGACATTTACTGCTACATAACAATTGCTTTTTTATTTTTTTATTTTTATTTTAAATATTTCTCTTATTTCTTGTTTTTAGACTATAAAGTATTTCATTTTAAAGACTATTTTACCACAAAGAGAACTTTAGGATAGGAACCATCAACTGATTTCTTCTTGAAACTTACATTAAATTAGAAACCCACAAATACGGTTTTAGAAGATTTTGCGTACAATTTTTTGTTAGATTTTTACTTTTGTAGAGAACAGGGCTCCAAACAAACTTTTTTCTCCACTGTCCCGGAACTGTCCCAAAATAATTTTAAACTGTTCCGAAATCAAACATTTTTTTTTATCATCTATAATTGTTAGCATTTAAAAATAAAAGGTTAAAAAAAAAAAAGACAAAAAGGCACCATTAAAACGTTTAAGAAATAAATATCTATTTTGCTTTATATAGCCATGAAAATTGTCATGTTTTTTTGGTTTTTAATAAACAATGAAATATTGTAGGGAATAAATAAATTTAAAAAAAAGATTGAATTGAATTAAAATAAATGTTAAAATAGGCAGAAATTCCCAGAGTCTCCTGACTGGAATAGGGACGATGCATGCGCAAAGAAAAGGGATCATCCTGACAAAAGGAGAAATCTCATTCTCTTTTTCAGCAGAGACCAGCGGAGTGACAACACCTTGCTAACTGGTGGAGGACGCCATGCGTTCGTCTTTAGACGATGCATTGGCTAACCCTTCCACTGGTAGTTGTCGTTTCTTTCACTACCAACCCATGACTAAAACACTGGATTTAGACAAACTCCCAAAAGTGACTAACACATCGCTAAAGCTTTATATACTGAACACATTGTTAAAGCTTTAAATACCAAATAAGGACACGTATATACCCAAGAAACGAATAATGAATTTTTAACACCTTGACTGGGGGATTCAACCATTTCGATTGTATCAAGAGAGAATTTCCTCTCTCAGTGAATGGTTGTTGAACCCAGAAATAAAGGAAAAATATTAAAAAAATGTCTTTGTCTCCTATCTGTTACTATCTTCTTTCATATAATTCTTTTACGGCTTTCTTATCCAAGAAGTCAAACCAACAAAACAAAAGTAGGATAAGAAGAGAATAACCCGGAATAGTCAAATAGCAAACGGCAACACAGCTTGCCCTGGGACCCCATAATATCATCTAAACAAAGATTTTATTTTAAAAGATGAAGAAAACATTTTTCTTAGCTTGTGTGAAATAAAGGCAAATTTTCACGTCATTGAAGAAAGTCCAAAACAATATTTTTAATTTGATGGTATAAAAAAGTATAGGGCATAAGAAATTAAATGAGACCTGATTATTTTGATTTTGTACTAATTCATGCCAAAGCTTATCAACAGTCCAAACCAAAATAAAAATACAATCTGCCACCGCCAAAAATGAAAGCAAAAACAATTACCCCTAAATGTTTTAAAAATCTGAAAATGTTTAATCTTTTAATAGTTGGTTATACTTAATTTAATTAAAAAGAAAATTAACTGTTCTGTTGGGACTGTTAATCTTGAGCTGTGATGCAGAGGTTGGTGAAAAACAGGCAATGAAAGTATTTAGTTGCTCTCATCACTAGAATACTTTGCTTCTATATTTTCTATCTTTTGAAAATCTAACATTTATTTTTAAGTTATCTATAAAAATTGGTTTAGATGTCAATTTTTGAAATCCATAAGATTAGGAAATAAGATTTTGCATTTGAATAAATATGCCTTTTTTTTTTCTTTTTTTTTTTTTTTAAGTATCTTTATTTGACCTGAAAAATTCATTTTTGAAAAGGTATTTACCAGTGAAGTGTCTTTCTATTTTTTTTTTTATTTTTATTTTTTTTTAATTAGGGGTTTCATGCATGATAGCTGAATAGCAGAATAGATATTTATCACTCTGTTTAATATTGATATGATCACTCTTTTGTGAGGATGAAAGGTATTTAGCAGCTTTCAATTATGAAAAGTATAATATACTACCTAAGTATATGTCTGTATATCAAGATACTCATAAGTAGAGCTTACTAAAATGCAGATTATCTTTTATAACTCCAATGCCCTATAAATTGGATACAAAGAATTCATAATGATTATTGAATAGCTTTACAAATTTAATGTGAAACATGAATCTCTATTTAAATGATCATGTTTCCATGTCACTTAATATTGAATTACATTTAAATCCTTTCTTTCAGTTGTTAATGTCTCTGAATATTTTATAATGGATCCCTATTTTAAGACATCCATATGTTTTATTTCAAGTGTCACTTTTCAGAATATGTAACCTTTGCTCAATATCTTTTAAAAGCTTTTTTTTTTTGTGGTGTGTACTTCCAAACTTTAAATTCAACAATCTGATGAAATGAAACATTATCACCGTTAATAAGTTTATTTGTTGTAGTAATATTATTTTACTATTGTTTATAATTATAGTAAAATTAAAAAAGAAATTTAAAGAACATGTTTCATATAATTTGATATTCAATTTTATAAGCTTGATGAGATTAAGATTTTCATGCTTTATCATTAACATTTGATTATCAGTTGTATAAACTTTGAGAGTCAAACTATCATTCATTGAACCCTTACCCTCTTGACTCTCAGATGCCCTGTATCTGAACTTACAAAATATACTTAAAGAAATCGGATTGAAATTTTGCTCTATGGTGCAGGCATTTTTTTATTTTATTTTTTTTTAATTTTTTTTTTAAGCTATTCTATCTTTTCATTAAAGAAAGGCTAGGAATAGTTGGTCCTTTTACTATCCGTGTCCACTGTAATCCTCTTGAGCATCATATCTTGAATATTGATTCTATTTTTTATCATTTATAGAAAAGCTGTAAATGTTAAACTAGTCTTTCTCACATTATTTTGATTTATTTTTCTGTTTGTATGTCATCAGTTACTCTGAAAGGGAGGGGAAAATTGCATCTTGATTTTAAGAAATGTCTTATCAGTGAGAACACTTCCTAAACTTGCTCTTTGAAGTTTACTTCACTGCTTTTACATAAAAGAAACATTTAAGTCATATCAGTTATAAGTTTTTAGCACATTTTTTATTTGGACAAATTCTTATTTCTGCATTGTTACAAGTTTTGTAGAATTGAATTTTGATTAAATTGGCAGCTCATCCAAGCATGAAAGATCATCACAAAAGTAATCTAAAAAATCAAAAATCTGAATCTTATGTTTTGTACAGAACCACGTTTTCTTTTTCATCATATAATTGATCTTTGAATCAAGTTTGTTTTACAACAGCAGATCTTAAAATGTTCATCCTTATAGATAGAATAGATTTTTGCTTGTTCCAATGAAACTAAAAAAACAAAATAGAAAGTTTTCTCCAGCCAACAAAATAACTTGGATGATGAGCTCATCAAACTTTGAAAATAGTCAAAGAAAAAGAAAAATGCCTTTGAGATTTTTATTCAAATTATTTTTCCTTAAGCCTTTTGCAGGCAAGGTGACATTTTATTGTCAATAGTACACACGGTGATATTTTTTTTTCTCTAGCTCAATGTAAGATATTTTCCTATTGGCTGCTCATTGACCAATTAAATATTAATGTATAGAAACATTACTGGGAGGCCCCACTGTGATGTAGGATAGTGTAAAAGTTCTTTTCAAAATATTAATAAGTGAGTGCTTTATTTTTATGCTGTTGTACTATGACGTGCAATTGCTGATTAAATTATCATTTTTGTTTGTTTTTAATATGATTGACTTGTTTATACCCTCTATTTGGCAAATTTTCTGAAAATAAGGATTTAAAAAAATGATCTGCCTGGAAAAAGGTTAATTCTTGATATTTTGTTTTCATGTTTCTTATTTTGATTTTGAACATTATTTTTTCCAACTTCTTAAAGCAGATTTAAGAGTTCCTAAATTTTATTTTGTTTTACTGGTTAGAAAATTAAATTAAAAAAAAAAACAGTTGGTATTGTGTTTGTGTCAATACTTACCTTCTGACACTGTCCTTAAAGGTCTTTTTTCATTTTCATATTCTAAGTTTTGAAGGATATATTTTCAGTCACACAATATTTTACATGATCAACTTCTGTTGTTCTAATTATACTGCAATTATTTGTGTATAAGGTACATTAATTTTCTAGATTTTCCAGCCCAAAAGTTTGGGATGGTGTGTATTATACATGAGAACTAAATATTTTTTCTAGCCATGTGTGTTACCATATTCGTGAGGGCCTGACTGAAAGTAAGTTATATATATGGTCCAAACTAACTAATGTTTAACAAACATTTCTGTTTTATACTGCTACAGAGTAATAGTCACTTAAATGAATATTTGTCTATAATTTATTTCTTCTATTGTGAATTTATTTTCATTGAAAATGTTATATTTTCTTGTGAACATGTCCTTGCCTTTGCCCTAAATACTGTGTAAATTTTGTTACAAAACATATTCTTATTTTTAGTTAATACAAACCAGATAAAAAGTTAAATAAATGTTAAATTTAGCTGCCATAAATTCCCAAAAGTCAATGCATATTATAGATGAGATGTTTTTCTAGAATTTTATAGCTCAAAATTAGCAGTGCATATTAGGCATGAATGTATGTTATAGATAACTAATTATGGTAACTTTAATAAAGACTTATTGATAAGTTTGTTTGAACGTTAATAGAAGCTTATCCTGATAAAATTAATCCTTAGCCAATGCACTTTGAACTAATCTACTTGATTAAAAACTTTAAAACTGTCTTGGTTTGTTCAATTGATAAGGAACCAGATTTAGGTTTCTTATAAACCAAGCTAAAATTATCAAAATCAATAAAAATTGAAAGGTGCCATTAATAAACATTGAACCCTTTTACTTTCTAATTATTTTTCTAACATGACTGATTTAAAATAGTCATTAGAGCTCTAGTCAAGTTATTGGTTTCTTATGCTCAGTTCAAAGTCCATTCCAAAATAACACTGTAAACCTCCTCCTCAATTTTAAACAGTAGCTAATACATCTCTCAATTATCTACTTAGAAATAATATCAGTATCCTTATTTTACTTATTTACACCTTCAACAAGCTTAAGATTAACTTACTTCACCTGTAGTATTAAAGATTACTTAACATATGTAAGATGCCTGGTTTTAATTGAGAAATTTCCTGAAATTTAAGATGCTGTTCATTCTGTACTTCATTTACTGTAAAATTTCTAGAATGAACAGTTTATATTTGATGAATCTCTGTTAAAAAAAAAAAAAATTATTCCAGTTTTTAAACTATTGAAAATTAAATCCTAAAATATAAGTTCTTTGTGATTTCTCTTTTGATTAATCATTTGGTAGTTGTTTCAGTTTGGTAAAGAATTTGATTTTCGGGATTGGGTGAGCCCTTTTATTAGAGATGGGTGGTTTAACTAAAAAATGACTTTTTTTTTTTTTTTTTTCCGGTTTCCTCTTCACACTGTGAAACCACATGGAAATTTTTTACGAAACTGACATCATTCTGTTTAGTGCCATCACTACTGAGTGACCATATCCAAGGAAACATTGTTGAAAAATATTTTTAGATTTTAATAAAATTAAATTGATCAATATTTTATACCATTGTAATAAAAAAAGATTGAACAAAAATATAAAAACATTTGACTTGTTTTAGGAAATAAATGTGAAATCTATTAGTTTATAAAAGAAATGAAGAAAAAAAGGGAATAGGACAGATATGACACTTGGAAATTTTTCATATCATAGAATGTTTTAAAATAGGAAAAAAAGGGAAATACATGATATCTGAAATCTATTTGTTTCAGTTTTCAAAAAATATTTTTTGTGGTGAAATTAGGTAAACAAGAAAATAGTGAGTGAAAACAAAAAATAGTTGCCAATTTCGCAGATTTTATTTTGAATAAGATTTTTATTTTCTTTCTAACCATATAAATATTTTTAAGATTAGACTAGAACTTTTCCAGAAATTGCGAGTTGAACGACTAAGTTGCAAATTTGTCAATACCAAACGAAATCAGATATCAACTGGAAATGTTATCATTACATAAGAAAATGAATGCTTTCCATAGAAAGCAAAGATACTATATTAAAAACCTAATTGAAAACCCTGGTATCAAGCAAAAAAAAAAAAAAAAAATGAAACAAATTGCCAAACCGCTCAACTCTTTTTTTATTTATTTTTTTTTCCCCAAATATATTTTTCCTCTTTAAAACAGATCAAATACTTATGAATTCATGATAGTGTTCTATATTTCTGTCCAGCTACAGGTCTTTGATTTTAGAAGAAAAAAAATTTACACCTGTTCTTTCAATCCTTCCAATTTTAGATAAGATCTACAAATCAGAATATAATTAAAAATTTTTTGACTAAATAAACTAATATAATGTCTACTATAATAAAATGTTCCTTGTGTTTTTTTTAATTTATTTTTGTATGTAATACTTTATAGCAGAGTTTTGAGGGACATAATTTAAGTAAGTATTGAATCAATTCCCTTGAACATGTCATTTTTAGAGTAAATTCATATTAAATTACTGTAGAATAGTAGTTAGCAAGTTAACTTAGCTGAGCATTTTACTAGTATTCTGAGTTCGTTTCTCACTGAGTGCCTGAAATTTGTCATAAATTTTCATAATTATATTGCATAGTATCACAATTATAATTCAAACAAATATATCTAAAGATGTACCTGTGAAAACCTAATAATTATTAACAAAATATGAAACTTATGTAATAACTTTTGACAACATAGATAAAATTAATTAAAAAAATATCTAACCACAATTGATGGTAAATTTGCATTTATTGAAGCTAATCTAATGTCTAATTATGTAGGATTCCAAATCTTGTACTAAAAAAGCAACTCTTGAGAAGTTTATTTACTTTGTATAACACAAGACCTCACATATGAGGGACCTAGTGAGGACTGACTCACTATTCAGTAGCAATTTATCTGTAAAATTAGCTTGCTAACCATTACACCATGTTGAAGTGTCTCAAAGAGAAATCATTTTGTTGAAAAGCTTGTGAACTTTTTCTTTCTTTTTACTGGGTTTACTTTCAACTTAATCATCATTCCAAGAAGTAAAGATAGCAGGTGTCCGTTAATCCTTTTACCTTGTGAATTTTTTCTTGCTTTTAAGACAAACTTTGGCAGTGATTATTAAGGAAAACATATAAATCCATAAATGTACTTTTTTTTTTTTTTTTTTTTTTTAACCCATTTAAGTAGAAGATAGTTTTGGGATATTTCCTCCACACCTTCTCCATACTTTTTATGATGTCTTCTCTTTTTGTCAGTAAACATCTAAATTGGAATTTGTCAGTGAAGAGCTTGAAAAGGATGAAAAGCCTTTCATTAATTAGGTGAAGTTCAGGAAATATTGTTCACTCCCTCTTTTTAATTTAATTTCTTTAATTTTTTTATAGACCATATTAGTGAATTTCTTTTCTGAAATAATTGGGGTAGGTGGGGGTGTAAAATTTTATTTGAATGTAAACTTGATGTCAACTTTACTTGAATGCTTCAGAATTGATGACATTAAGAATAAATTTCTCTTGTTATTTTTGGTGGAAATTATTTAAATTATTAGTGTTTTCTTGTATCTACAAATTACTCATGTCCTTTGAAAATGATTGAAGAAAATTTTTAAATGCAGTCAACTCCAAGGAGCATAATTACCAAAGTTAAGCAGCAATTACTCTGTTCAGCGCTAAGATGGGTAACCACTTAAGAACAGTAAGCAGTCTGAGGCCTGTGTGACTAAGCAAGACTTACTAAAATTTAGACACAGCTGAAAAGGGCTGATCAAGTTACACTGAAAAATTAAATCACTGAGATTAAGCAGCAATCAGCCCTTTTCAGCTGTGACTGTTTAAAAACATGTATTGTAAGCAACTAGAGGCCTATGTGTCAGACTAAGCAAATCTTTGTAAATTACTATGATATTCAAGTTGACTACTGTATTAATAACTGATCCTTTATTTTCAAATTGAAGACACCAAAAATCCAAGAATACAATGCCCCAAATAAATAAATAGATAAATAAAAAATCAAGATGGAAATACATGCTGGAAAGAATTATCTTTAAAAGTGGGTGGGGGTGGGGGATACTGAACATTTTTGCTCATTCTTGCTTCCCTTGTTATATTACATGCAAAAGTCTTGTATACATTAAAATAAATTATTTCAGATGACTTTTTTTTATTCACAATCTATGAACTTATTGTTTCTTTTTTCCCTGTCTTATAAAGGTTAAAAGAATGACCCCTTATAATTAAATAATCATTGTCGTTATTATCTGTTGTTATTAGTCAGCCTGCGCAGCATTATAATAATAAAAATAATGTCTGCTTTACTAGACAAGCTTAGTATCCCATTTCTCCCTTTAGCACAATATTTTTAGTGAGTCACTCTCTGCAACCTATCATCATCTCTTATTTTGCTGCTGCTGTTCTGTATGGAAAAGAAGTAATGGGTATATGTATATGACTTGCCATCCTATATACACATTTAATCTTTCTGCAAATTCAATCTCTGTCAGAAACACTTGGTGATTTGTTCTCTCTTACAAGGTGGTTATAGTATATTGTCATCTCTTGTAGAAATTCAGACATAACATTTTTATGATAAAGCTGACATTGAAAATGATGGTACTTTTTTTGTTATTTTAAAAAGTTATCTTAAGATGTTTTTATTTATATGTGAGCCATTCCTAGGTGACATGGCAGTCAATTTGTATAACTGATATTAAACTGTAATAACTACAGAGTTTAAATGAGAAAGAAAAGGAAAATTGTAAAATTGGAGCACGAATGAATAATGAAAAGTGACAAAGTTTATAAATTCTCTAGCATTCTTATGTTTCTTTTACCCACTTGACATTGACATCATGTGACCTGAGCTTGAAGTACTCTATGAATATCTCGGCTTGTTACTTGTTTGCAACCTTCTGTGCAACATGTTCTGACTTATATATCACTGTTTATTAAAATAAATCTATTCTAAGGCAAGTGTACCAATTCTGGCCTTTTTTAAAACAAAAAGCAATTCATGTTAATTTGAATCGTGTTTTTGCCAAAGTTTTTTTTTTATCTTAATAGAATATAGGTTCACTGAAAAAATATTTAAAAAAAAAAGAAAGAATCTTTAAATTGAGAGGTAAGAGTGGTATGTCTTCATCCTGCAGGTATAGCATAATCTTAAACTTGGCTAAGCAATTAATGATTTGACAATTTTTCTGATTGCTACACCACAATGATTGCATTTTCCTATTTTACATATTTGGTATTATACACTGATGTACTTAAACTAGTATTTTCCTCTTGGTTGTAGCCCTGTCAGTGGTGCTTAGATATGCAGACTGTATCCCCTGCAAAAAAAAAGGTATCCTGGGTATGATACTCGACTCCACCTGATGGTGAGGCTCTAGTTCTGGAGATCTGGAGAGTGTGAAGTACTCCTTCATTGCCCTTACTCTCAGGTCCACTCTGACTCTGAGTGGCAATACCTGTTAGGGTCCCACCTATCGGTCAAATAGATCCATTTAAAAATTATTCAGTATGACCATGTGTGAAAAAACAAAAACAAAACTACGAAAAGACTATCCAAAAAGGTAAATATGAACCTACAATGAGTGCAATTCCTTAACCTCTAGGCATAAATAACCATAGACAAGTTGATATGTCATTAGAATCAATAATATTGTTTGTTAATTACAATGTTTCAGCCATTGTATCTTCCAACCTTTTTCAAGTGGCACTTTGAGGGTACAATAGCCATAACATTGGGACTAAAACAACCAAGATGAGGATACTAACCAGGGTCAATCTGTAAATAATAATTCCTCCTTAGAAATTTAGACAAAAATAATCTACTTTAGAATTGGCTCTCATTGCAGCCAATAAGCCTTATCCCATATCTTGGTACAGGGAGAAATTTCTCTGATAAATAATGTAAAGAGGGATATTGATACTTTAGATATCCTGGAAATTTTAAGAAACGTACCCCATTTATTTATACCAAAACAGTCAGTCATTGAATTCAAAGTTAAAGTAAGCTTGAACAAGAATCTATCTTTTTTTTGTTTTTTCCCTAAGTAATAATGGTGCCAATTTTATCCATCTTCTATCAAGGCAGTTGTTATGATATATAATTGTTTTTATTTAGAACTTTACCACATTAACATTTTAATGTTTTATATAAAATGTTTAAAGCTAATCTATTGCACAATATTTTAACTGGTGTGTTCTTTAGATAAATGACTTCAAAATGCTATCTGATTTGTCAAAGTTTGCTTAAGTCTTTTTTGTCTTTAACCTCAAATGCTGTTTTTATTTATTTTTCATCTGAGGCTTAAATCTGAAACCATTTTAAAATGCTTGCAATTAGACAAATAGGATTACTGCAAAAAAGATCAATGAACACAATTTAAGCAAGTCTTTAGTCTCCTTTTATACAATATGTGTCTATGTTTAACATTGTCTTATATTGGGTAAAATGATTGCTTTGAAGATAAATGTTTGAGAGAGATTAAGAAAGGGAAAATACTGAAGAATCTCTTAAAGCAGACCGGGGGGGAGGGGGAAAAAAAAAACCCCATAAAAACTGTTCTGCCTTTGAAACAGTTTAACTCTGTTGTGTCATCAAGCAACCCTTTGATTTTATTCATTTATTTATTTTTTCACAAAATTATGTATCTGATTTATAATTTTTTGATGTAATTACATAATTAAAACTACCTTTTATATTTTGTGTAATGAAAACATTTTTTGCTCTCTCTCTCTCTCTCTAATGATTCAGGACATTTATGTTAAGCTTTTTGGCTGCAAACTGCAAGATATCTGCACTTGAATAACAGCCTTTTTTCCATTTTTTTTAATGATTATCTTGTGAATTGAATTTTAAAAAATTCTAATGCAGCAAAATTACCTAACAATTTCTTCAGTGTTTTTTTTCTATTTATTTAAAAGAAAACTGAAAAAGACTTTATTTAAATTAAAATTTTCTATTATTGTTTGATACCCAAGGATGAAAAATAAATATTTCATGCAGAAACAAATTAAAATCTTTTAAAATTTCTGTTGTAAAAACAGTTTGTTACATAAAAAATGTCTGAAATCTTGATAAATACTATTCGATTTTGATCATCTGCCATTAGTAATTCTGTTCAGAACTCTCCACTTAAATGAGAAAATCAACCACCTGCAGTTTCTTAATATTTCCCTCTTTCTCTCCTATCTACTTTCAAATTAAGCTTTTCATTGAGTAGAGATCTTGCAATCATATTCATAGACATCATAGCAATTCTCTAATTGATTAGGACAGCCCTTTTATTTATTTATTTTTTTTATTTAAACATTTTAACTAGTTTTCTTTTCTCATTTTTCTTTTAGATACTGCTGTACATATATTTAATTGTTAAATAAAAACAGCATATTATGTTTTTATAGAGTAAAAACTTTTTTTTTTTTTTTTTTTTTTTTTTTTTTTTTTTTTTTAAGCAAGGACTGAAGTTCAATCCTTGCTTGAAATACAAAATACTCACAGGATAAAATAGTTGGGATGTGATAAGACTTTGCTAAGGATATTGGTTGGTATGATGTTACATTGAGCTTTTTATTTGCCTCTGGGCAGGTGGGGCTTAAATTTTATCTATTTATAACTGGGTAGATTTTTAAAGGTTTTATTTTTATGCCTAAAAATGCTGGTGTTGTAATGGATATCATTGTAGGAAGTGGACTCTGTTATGAGAATTCAAATTCTGAATAAGACTGATTGCATTTTATATAGCACTAATACCCTTAGGAAAGGTATAAATCCAGCTATTCTCTCCTTTCACCTATGAGTTAATATTAGGACAGAGTGGGCTCTTTAACTTTGGTATGGCAACCAGTCTAGGAGAATAAAAACTCTGAATTAAAATCAATTGTAGACTTGGAGAGGGAAGGACTCCACCAGGCTAGTTATGCTAAAGACATTTTACATGAGTAGTGTCTCCATGACCAAACCAGGTTATGGGATGTCTTTTTATATATATATATATATATATATATATATATATATATATATGTATGTATGTATGTATGTATGTAATTAAGAAAATTTGATGTGTAGATCATCACCAATAACGTTTTTTTTCTTTTTTTCACTTGGGTGAAACCTAGTTGTAAAATGGCTATTTTGATCAGTGGGAATGGTGGTAGCTATTATTATGTCAGGTGATATCTTTATTACTCTATTGATCTACTACCTGTCAAACTAGCAAAGTGACTTGACAAAGATTCATCAGATTGTCATTTTTTTTCTTTTATACTGTGTACATCAAAGAAAATTTATTTTAAAATTCTGTTTGCACATTGAATTTTCTTACCCTTCTCTTGTTTTTCTGGTTCAGATTAAAATCTTATTCATTGGACATTTTATGGGATGTAAAAAGATAGCATAAAAGTTCCTGTTAAAAACCTTATTTAAAAAAAAAAATGAAACTTTACAACCTACCCTATACAAAATAGTAGGCATAAAGAGATATTTTAAAATGTTGGGATACTATTTGTGAAATTAATAGTTAACATTTTAACAAATACATTATATATGCAAAAAAATTTTATAACAAACTTTGTTTATTTGCCACCACTAAATAGTAGTAGCAGTCTTTTCTTCAAGTGTTTTATGTCATCCAGATTTAGTATCCCTTTTGTGTAATTTTAGTAATTCAGCTTAGGCCTTTCATCTTTAAACCTACTTGAGAAAAACAATATACACATTGAAAATTGAATATAAATGTACTTATAAGCATATGTTCATCAGTACTATCTCATTTTTCATAAGTTTATTGATTTGGAACAATTAAGATAATTTTTAATGCCTAAATTCTGTCTTTTTTTATGTTATTTGAACTTTTGATGATACTACTAATATTAAAACATTTTTCTTTTAGTTGTCTTATGTGAATTAAAATGTAATAAATGGAATTCGTAATGTTAGACTATTTTTATAATACAGTTGATTGTTCAAATTTAGTACATAAGTGTTGAATAGGATTCCCTTTGAAATCCTCAGTTATTGCAGGTAAAATCTGGTTTGTTTTTGAAGATAAACCATTTCAGAATTTGACAAAAAGGCTGATTACACTAAAGTAGTTGCATTTGTTTTCATGAAACCCAATTAGTTAATGAAACAAACTTGAACAAGATGGCTGTTTGTACCCAAGGCATTTTTAGATGACTTAGAGGACTGTGGCACCTCCTAGTTTGTTTGTTTTTTTTTTTTGTTTTTTTTTAAGGAAAAAAAAATTGGTTGTTACTTTCTTTTTCCAGCTGCAAAGAAAGAACTTTCTTTTTGCAAAAACTGCTGTATTTAAGCAAAAAAGAAACCCTACTTGATGAGAAACAACAGTTTAGTTAGACTCGTTGGCTTGTATTCTAAAAATTTAGCACTTGAGCAAAATCAAGAAGACATCTGATCAGTTATTGATTGAATAGCAAATATTGATCGGTTTGTTTTCAGTTTGCTTGTGTGGTACTGTCAGTTATTGATATTTTATATGGATGGTGAAACATTATGCTTTGTATGACTTAATTCTGCACTACCTTGACCGGCCAATGAAGAATGGCTCCTGTAATAGCCACAAAATCAATATATCAATGAATTTCAATTATGTAATGAAATTTGTTGGAATTTACTTGAAGGAAGAAAGGTGAAAAAGTTATCTTATGTTATAGATTTTAGTTTGCAGGAAATCAAATAGAATGTATGTTTCTTGTGTGTATTTTGTACCAGATATTTTAATTGTATTTTAAACTTTCCTTTAGAGCATACCATTTATTCCCTCTCTTGAGAAAGCAATAATTCCTGAAACTTTTGTGTATTTCAAATTGAACTGTGGTGGCTTTTGTAATTAGTGGAAGTTTCAAATAATAATTCTGATTGCTTATGTATACAAACTATCAAAACACTGTCAATTTTATCTTAACCTTCAGGTTAGAATTATGACATGGTATTTATTCATCTTGGCTGTATTTTTTGTAGTAAGTATGATAAAAATTTTAAAAAATTAGCCTGGCCTGAGGATTCCAATTTTGCTGCAACACCTTCCACTATATCAAAGGGAAGAGTTGAAGTAACATTTATAATGTTGATCATCATGGTTGGGTAAATTTTATTCTTGCCCATCTGTATTCACAAGCACCTCCTGATTAAACTGATCATGTATTAGATACAGCTGCTGAGGGGAGGGAGTTAAATGTTGACTCTCACCTTAAATTATTTTGTCAAGAACCTAAGTTGAAATGGAATGAAACTGAAAACAATGATGTGAATGTTGCTCTAAAGTGTCAAGCCTGGATTTACCATACTTCTGGTCTTATTGAGGTGCACTTAGTATAATGGTTATTGTCATAGGAAATAGAATTAGTGACCAGAGTTCAAATCTTGGACGTGCTAATGCTCTTAGAAAGACATGAACTCACCTGTTTTCTCCCATCTATGGGTAAATTGTAGGGCAGACTGAACTCTCTAGCCTTGCATAGGCAACCAATTTAGAAGAAGGAAGACTCTGAATTGAAACCTAAACTATATTTTGTTTAAAAATAGAGCTGCTGTCACATCCTGCCTGTGGTAGAAGAGTTGGTTAAATACATCATTCTTGCTTTATGCCAAATTAAGTTAACTTCAGTAAATTAATATTACAGTTTCTGACTGAGTTATCTTTCCTTGATGCCATTTGTCAACTGTTTTGTTTTTTGTTTTTTTTTATATCTTAAATCTAAAAAAAAGTAGGGGGGTCCATCTTAGGAAATAGGCATGGCGACCCAAGTTCAAAATCCTGGATGAAGCTGTTTACATTTCACATTAGACTAATACCCTTGTAAAAGGTATGCATTCAACTATTCTCCCTCTAGCTATGGGTAAATATTTGGGTAGACTGGCTCTTAAACTTATAAATGGCAACTAGTCTAGGAAAAGGAAAACTCTGAATTAAAATCTGCTAAACTCTGCTTAAAAAATTGATCTTGTGTCACATCCTACATGTGCAAAGGGGTTGGTAAATACATAAATCTTTAAAAAAAAAATCTCTTCAGTGAAGGATGATACTGAGTATTTATGAGAATAAATAATTTCCTGCAGTCAGCTGTGAATTGTTTATCAGCAAATTATAAATTCTTAATATCTTTATCAATTGAAACAATTTTCTGTCTTGAATAGTTCCTATTCTTCTGATTTTTGCACTTCCTTTCTTCCATCAAGACAAGAAGAAATTCTTCTCTTAACTGATAACCTATTGTTTAACACCCTTGTAGTTACCCAAATTTGTTTTCTCTTCCATTTGCAGTACACTGCACAGGCACCATTAATTGATATCTTTGTAATTAACTGCTTTTTCTGTACTGCTTAATTAACATCACAATAATTTGATGGTTTCTTAAATGGGATTCTTGAAAAAAAAATGTATTTGTAACGACCAAACTTCATTATTTTATTGGATATACTGACATGGGATGGGGAGAAAACCTGAGTATTTTTGTCTTGATTCATTAACTTTACATTTGAGAAGACAAATCCTCATTAGGACTTTTATTTTTTTATTTCTTTGTTTTGTTTTATTTTTCTTTTTAAATCTGTTTTTGTCACTGATGTAATATCAACCAAAAACAGTCTAAAAGCCTTGGATTTTAATTTATAAAAGACTTATTCCTATAACCTGGCTTGGTCATAGGAGTTCAACTCATGTAGCATGTCTTAGACTGGAATATCCAAGCCGAACCCATCTCTCTGCAAGTTTGTAACATTTGAATTCAGAGTTTCCCTTTTAGACCAGTGGTTACATCAAAGTTAAAGAGCCTAGTCTGCCCTACTATTTACCCACAACTGGAGGGAGAATAGTTTCTCAAGGGCATTGGCACTATGGGAAATGCAAACAGCCTCATTCAGAATTTGAACTTGGGTAGACAAATTCACTTAATGATGATAACCATTATGCCATGAGCACCTCTTCTAATATATTTATTTATTTATTTTTTTAACAAAAAGAATTTTTTAAAGATTTTTACAGGAACGATAAACTGATATAAGATATCTATATTATTTGGCTATTTCAGCTTTAACAGAAAGTGTTAAAGGAAAAGCTTTTGTATTTAGAAAGTTTTTTCAGTGATGAAACTTAAATTTCATTCTGTGTTCTTATAACTCTTTTTTGTAACCCAGGAGCTATTAGGATATCTGGAATTTGAACTGGTTTGATTTAAAAAGCTTCTTAAATCTGATAAAATCAAATTTGAGTTCACAAAAAGCAGAAATAATGCTAGAAGCATTTGGGTGTGAAATAAATGAACTTTATTCAGTTTTCCTGGTAGAGTTTAAAAGATTGAACATAAAATGAATCTTTTGAGTTAAAAATTTTAATTTAAAATTTCTTGTTTGTGTGTTTTCTTAATTATTGTCAGTCCTTGAGTGGAAAGATATTTTATTAATAATTACTATTTTTGAACAAAGTCTAACTGTATTGATATTAGCATTGTCAGGTACAAGGCCACATGTAAGGATTGAACTCTTTATGTGGTTGTATCATGTTTACATTTTAATTTTTCCATTTAAATACTTTGTCAGGTTACATTTTTCCCCCCCAAATCATTTATTGATTGTACCTTTCTACATCTACTAATTGTTTGCAGTATATAAAGATTATACTGGGTCATTGGCCTAATGAGTAGAGTGTTCACCAATGGTCCGGGAGATCAGGGTTCAATCCCAGGTCGAGTCATACCAAAGACTTAAGCAAGGTGGCATCAAGTACCATTTAACATTCAGCTGTATAAGGTAAGAATCAAGGGTAAAGTAGAGCAATCCAGGGATTGGAGTAGCACCCTCCCCTACACCTTGGTGTAGTCGCTATTTAAAAGGGAGCCTTCAGGTCACCCTTGACTAAGGTTGCCAACTTTACTTTATATAAAGATTATAAACATTAATAAAATGAGCTATTATTGAATCAATATTACTTGCTGTATATTTGATATATATTTCCACTTATGAAGTTGGATAAGGGCTATATATTCATCTGTTTGTTTCTGTACACAATATCTCTAAAACTTTTCAGTGAATTTCAATAATGGATAGGTCATCTGCTAAAGAAGAATTGATGAAATTTTGGGGATGATGCCAGAATTTTTTGATTTTTAAGATTTTGAGAATTATTTTGTCTTTTGGATGTAATAACATTACTTCATAGTAGTTTCAGAAATTTTCCAGATGTTTAAAACTCTTTCTGTAATGAGTTTCTTTTTAATTTAATTTTTAATGACAATGACATTAGTGTGGTGGTATAAACTCAGTGTTTTCTAGTTTGTAGATGTACTTGCTTCATTGCATCCTTATGACTCACATTAGTATGAAATTATGTATGACTTACATTAATAGTGGTGGGTACTACATTAATAACAGTGTTAATGAGGTGAAAGAGAAATAGTTGATCTGGATTATTATATATCAAGTATAACTCAGGACTTTAAAGTTACCATTTTCACACAAGACTTCTTCCTTACTAATTCTAAACTTAAAAGTAATACCTAATATTTTAGTTTAGCAGAGTTTTTTAATTTGTTGAGTTATTATATAGAGTTTTGTATATTTCACAAACTAACATTCTTTTTATAATAGTGTTTTTCTCCCATTAGAAAAAAAAAAATATATTCATATATTTCTCTGCTCCTAATTTCTAGTAGACATCTATCATTGTGCATGATATTTAATTTATTCTAAAACTCTCAATGAAATCTTTGAGGACTTACAATGAATATTTTACTTTGCTCAGTTCATCATGAAAATTAAGGTCATAGTAACTTAGTAAAAAAAAAAAAATTAAAAAGGTATTTTTTTATATGAAGCTTTTGTTGTAGGGCATTACCAAATAGTGGAATTATTGTTCAGTACACCCAACTTTGTTATAGGTGTGGCTCAAAAAGAAAAACAATTGTCTACTTGTTTTCTTTTAATGTGAAAACCATGATTGGCAGAGGAAAAAAATTTATTTAATCAAGGAATAGAGGATTTAGTTTTACTAAAATTTATTTTTAAAATAGAATTTTCTAATAAAAAAAAAATGTAATTAATGTTTGCATAAAAAATGGGGGGGATTCTAAAGTTAAATTTGGGGAGTATTACATTCTCTAAGCGGAAAGAAATGTCACTTAAATTTTTAATTTGAACTATAAAAATCAATAATTTTTTAAGTAATTAGTTAAACTAGTGTAAAAAGTGGACTTTAATTTAGGTGTCCTTAGTAAAGCAGGATATTGTTGTAGGAAATGGAATCAGTGACTCAAACTCAAATCCTGGTCAAAGCTGTTTGCTTTTCACTTTGCGCTAATGCCCTTGGGACAGGCATGAATCCATCTGTACTACTGGAAGTATAGGTAAATAGTAGAACAGACTGAGTTCTTAGGCCTTGGTTTGGCAATCAGTCTAGAAGGAAAACTTGAAATCCAAAGCAGCATTACTCAATGTAAAAAAAACAAAAAAAAACTGATCTTGTGTCACATTTTTCCTCTGGTAGAGAGGTTGGGTAAATACATATTTTGATTAGTATATAAAATTTAAGTATTATCAAATGTCATATATTTTTCCAAGATTCTATGGATGCAGGAATATGAATAAGACATAAATGCCCAGCACAAATAGTTTTAACAATAAAAATAAATTCTGATTTGTCTCTGAGATTCTTTGTTCACAATGTTTCTTTTACCTTTTTTTTTTTTTCAAAATCTGTTCAGCCCTTTTTCATTACTCAGGAGTGTTCAACATCTAGTTGGTATTGTAACATGGATCTACCCTTTGTCTCACCATTTATATTATAAAAAAAAAAAGATTTCCATGTCATAAATCTCTATCTAGCTCCATTTGGCCTGAAATGAATGATATATTTTGTCATTTGATAACCTCCATTGACCTTTGAGGTCATGCAAACAATCCACACCCTTGGACTTTTCATTTGGTCTCATATGCTCATAGTAATAGGGATTTATCCTATATATATATATATATATATATATATATAAAATTTGATTAAGACAAATAAACCAGTTAAAAAAATTTGTTTTAATTCATTTTCCTGTTTGGAAAAGTTCTTACAATATTCCATTTGGATTTAAATGGTTTTATTTTTCTACTGAATTAAGTTTCTATATGGTGATGGTATCATGGTTCATATAAGAAAAATAAGATTGAATTGAATAGCATTACATATATAGATATCTACATATTTAAATAAAAATTTAAAAATTGGTTTCTATTTGTTCATATTTTTTTGTTAACTACGAGTGAAAGAAAGTGAATGACTATTACAAATATATTAACATACCTATAATTCTAGTTATCTTTGTAGAATACAGAATATATTTTACTTTTCACACTTAAATAATTCTGACTCAACACACTTGGGTAATTCTACAAATTTGTAAAACCAAAAAAACTAATATATATTTATTCTAAAATGATAGTTCATTCCAAGTGCAAATTTACTCTGGGTTTTTAAATAGAAAAAAATGTGAGAGTTTTACTAGTTGACTATGAAGGTGAACCTTCAGATATTTCAATTTTGTTGTAGGTTATTTTAAGAGACTGGTAGAACTTTAATAAGTCTACAGAATTATTCTTGCTTATTTGGCAGGAGCTTGTCACTTGCCTTTGATGTAAGGAGAAATGAAATTATATAGAATTAATTTGTTCATTCACTTGCCTAGTTGGCTGGGCTGACTGCTTTGCAGAGGGTGTTAAGACCCCCTCCCAGTATCCTGGATATTGCATTAAACAATCTGATGGTGAGGTTCTAGTAATGCTGGAGCTTTGGGGAATGTGGAGTACCCCTTCATTGCCATCACTCCAGGTCCACTCTGACCCTGGAGTGGTAGCACCTGATATGGTCCTATCTATGGGTCAAATAGAAATGGACTGTACTTATGCTAAATTGAATTGTTTGAAATAAAACTGTTTTTGACAATTAACCGTTTGTAAACAAAAACTATACTTATACTAAACTGAATTGTTTGAAATTTAATTCAGTGTTAAATGACCCGAAAAGGGTTGATATGCCGTAAAACAAAACTAACCAAATAATTCATTCACAGCAAAAAAATAAATGAATAAATAAATGAAAAATAAGTCAGCTGTTAACACTAAACTGATTCAAATATTTCTCTATAATTTGAAAATGTCAGTATTGTTTATTAAACTAAAGGTAGCCTTTGGCAGTTATTAAGCTTAATGTTAAAACACATCCTATGTACAGGTTCTATAATTAATTGCAAATAAACAAGAGGAAGTGCTCTATAATTAAGATATTAGAGTAAGCACAAACTGATCCTATGCTATTAAGTTGCAAATTGGATTGGAAATTGCTTTATTTTTTTAAGTTAGTGAAATAGGCTCTTACAAAAATTTTGCTACAATGTGCTGTTTTTGCTGTATACAAGAAGATACAAGAAATTGGATCATTATAATATATATTTTAAGCATTCTAAAGCACATCATTGGAAAATGAAGTAGTGTTAATTGAAATAATAAAAAGTAGCTTCCTGACTACAAATGAAAAAAAAACTGCAGATGACATAGTGTGCTATCTAGTTTACAGTTGAATCTAAATAAAGTTGACTGCTATATACAACCCAAATAGACATATCAATATTCCTTTTCAATCATCCCAGTTTTTTTTAAAGCTCTTATTTATTATTTGCTGATAACAAAAGTTATGTTGTTGAGAACTATGGAAAGAATCATTAACATACCAGAAATTGTTAGAACAATTGAACTTCTTCATATTTTGATGTTGTTAAAATAACATTTTGGCCAATCTATTTTTCAGCTCTCATCACATATATAATCCAAGAGAAAAAAAAAGGATAATTCTTCCTTGTAAAATGAATAAATAAAAAGGCATAAAAATAGTCATTGATATAATTCTCTTGGATTATAGACCTGATAAGGACTAAAAAATTATGAATATGAAGTGATTCAATTGTCCAAATATCTTGTAAGAGAAGAAATGGTTTGAATTAAAAAGCAGTATTGGAAAATATTTTGTTTTTATATAAAACTCTTAAGCTTCTGGATTTGAAAGAATAAATTTTTAAAATAAAATTTAAAAAAATGCTGCGATTATCTTAATTTTGTTTTCCGCAAATATATGACCATTATTCAGTCTATCAACATAGAATAAACTTTCAAAATCAAATTGTGCATCTGTTGATTCCTAACCCTAAAATCTTTGAAGAGGAAAAGAAAATGGTCAGTATTTTGAGAAAATTTATAGCTAAAAAATAAATTTGAAAAGTCTTTTGAAAATCCCCCCCCCCAAAAAAAACCCCAATTTTTTCCAAAAATTAATGTATTATTTTACCTGCAGCTTAATAAGACTTGTCTCTTTCAAAATGATCTTCTCCACTGTTGATACACTGTTCCTAACACTTTTTCCATTCCTGAAAGTCTTTTGAATGAATAATGTACAATCTTATGGCAAATTTTCTTCTCTCTCATTGTCTGAAACTGAGATAACCTGTCAGATTTGATTTCAGTTTTGAGAACAAAATAAAGTCCGAATAGGCCAAATCTTGTTGAGGTCAGCTATTAGATGAGTTATTTTAGATAATGGATAAGGAACAACGTATAAACAGCTATTTTATAACAACATGAATCATCATCAGTTTTTCTCTTAAAAGCTTGTGGCATAAAATTCCTACCTCTTTGGATAATAATTCAGGTGATGATTTTCTTGAATCACTTACTCAGTGTAATCATCATCCCTTGACATTAATGTCATCCATAATGGAACTGGAGTTATTGTAATCTGGGGAATTTCATTTAATAAAAAAAAAAAAGAAACTGTATCTGAATTTTGATTATGTATAATAAATGTGTGTGTAAACTGGTCACTTCTCTATCAGAAGCCTGATGCAAAGATTTAATAATTTCCATATTTTTTTTAAGTAATGAAAAGAAGTTTGCTTTTAATTATCTATTTGTCATAGATGGCTTGCTTGTCAGGGAAATGAGAAAATTGCAGAGATTTATAAACCATGTGTGTAGACTGATACTAAATGAATTACAAGTAGGAGTTCAACTTGCAAATCATGGACTAATTGTTTATCTTTCATTTACATAAAAAAGCAACAACAAATAATAAAACTTTATTGCCAAGTAACTTTACATATATGGTCATTCAAATTTGTTGTTCAAGGTAAACTAATCATAAAATGTCTTGCAATAGCTTTTACCAACTTTTCTTCTTTATATTCATGTGATTCTGTTAAGTACATACTTAGGTGCATCAGAGTCCTACCTTGTGGCTTTGTTGCATATTTTTCATGAGTGTCATAATACATTTATTAGCATGGAAAAAATGTATATATAGGCACTCATCAAACTTACTAATTCACTTTAATTTCAAAACAATTGTTAGTTGTGTTATAATAACTATTATAATTCTTGTTAAAAATATCTACATCAAGTGAGAAAAACACATGCTCTAACAAACAGTTCCAAACTTACAACTCTATTCCTAATATTTATTCTACATCTGTTTACTTCAGTAGTATGTTCACAACTTCTTAAACCATTCTACCTTCTTCCAGTAAAGAATAAAAAGTCAACTGATTCAAAACCATGCATAATTTTTAAACATTTCTATCAAGTCATCCTGGATTCACCTACTTTCTAATATTCAAACTTAATTCTTTCAATAAGTATAATATAAGCTCTTAGAACTTGTATTCTATAAATCAGCTACTAACTTGGTTAAACATCTCTAATCTTTCAGTGTTCAAACTCAGTTTAAAGCTTAGATGCTATATGCTGATTTTTTTTTCTCAAGACAAACAAGCAGACTTCCTGCATTTGGAAGACTAGCCTATTAGAATTTTTACAAGCATATGCTTAGTAAATCTTAATCTTTAGTTGCATATTAAAATAAATGATCTTTTAGTTTCTTTACCTTCATGTTATATTAATATACTAAAATATTTCCTTGTCCAATAATAAATATTAAATATTTCCATCCCTGCTTGTATTAATTAAAAATCTGCTTAATTTTTTAAGGAAAAGGTTTCAGATTATTCTCTGTTCATTGTAGAAGTTTGCACATTGATTGGATTCTAAGTAAAATTCTTCAGGGGAAATTATTGTTGTTGCTGCTTTTTAAAGTTTGCTATTTCAAATTCTCCATAATTGGTTGATGTTTTCTAGAGGAGGAATCCAATTTAGAGGAACTTAGATATTCAGTCACTTTCTATTCAGTTAAATATTGAATTATTTGGTTGCACACTAAAATAAATCAATGAAATTTGTATTGCAAATTCCCCTAACAGTAAAATTGGAAGACAGTTATAAATTTGCCAGCATTGTCAGTTGAAATTTATTGTATGTTTTTGATGAGCGTTTGGTATTGATCATGAAAAAGTGAAAATAATTTTGTAGTTATGCACCCCCCCAACTTCCAAAAGGGATAATGATGCTTTGCTTCATTATATAAAGGGTTCTGTGGAAAGATATTGAAAACTTAGTGGATGAAAGTGTTTGTGTTATTTAACTGAATGTGTGAACTTGGTTATAACTGGGGATCAGTGGGAGAATTGCATTAAGGAGACCTTGATTATACAAGGGTTATGTTGTAATGTAAATTTATTAAAAAATGCAATATAATTTTTAAAAAATGTTAACAAACTTATGGGAGTACCTTTATTATATAATTTCAAACAGTCTCTACATTCTTGGAATCTCCTACAGGTGATAAAAAAAAATGTTAATATTTCTCGGGGAGTATTTTTATTAGAAAAACAACTCGTATTACAGAGACCACCACCTAGGGAAGATTCCCATAATGTGTTGACAGGGAGAGTGAAAAGGTGGAGACTTTAAAATAATATCATAAAGAACTTCTATAAAAGTTAGTTTTTGAAACACCCTGTATATCTTGTACATAACTTTTTATTTTTATTTTTTTTATTTTTTTTTAAAGGTGGTTTAAATTTTATAAAAGGCTTTTTGAACATGAATCATGAATTTACACTGCCAGATTAATTCAAGCTAAAAACAATTCTGGAGATCTTAATTTTTTTTTTTGTTTCTATAACTTTTACCTTGCATTTTTTAAGTTTTGAAAAATAATTATTGGAAATATGTGAGAGATTAAAAGCTATTTTTTCCTTTTTAATTTAAGCATGTCTTTCTTTTTCACATGATAAGAGAGGGATAATCTTTTATTAATACATCTAATAATTGGCTGTCTTAAATGTTTTATAGACTGCAATTGTCTATTTTCATAATGGCATGTCATAGGTTAAGTTGAAATTATTTTTTCATTCTGAAATATCAAATTAGTTTCTTAAAATGTTTTTCTTGAATGGTTCCATTTGTTTTAAACCTGCAAGGCTGACATTTTGGGTTAAGTGTTATTCTATACACTGTTTGATATTTCAGGCCCAGGGAGATTGTCAGATACTAATAATAAATGGCTTAATATAGTCTTCTTTTTAATAAAATGATGTGATAGATTTAAACAAATATGCTTGCACACTAGATTGAACTTTCAATGTGTTTTGTGAGCCCAAGTACAGAGTGTGTGTGCGTATATATATATATATATATATATATATATATATACATACACACACACTAAAAATGGCATAGTAAAAAAATCAATGACTGTTTTATCTATGTAAAAAAAAAAAAAAATCAGATAATTCAACACCTCTTCAGCTACTATTCTTTCTTATATAAATGACTTCTATAAGAGGATTTAATTCAACAAAACTTGTCCTGATTGCTTCTAATTATTTTGGGATTATTTTAATCTCTCTGATCATTTATTCTTTCCTGTTTAATTTAATTTATTTATTTTTTAATCTCATGACTATCTTGGTAGATGTTTTTTCATTACCAAATTTTTGTTTCATATTTACACCAAAAGAAAGTATTTTACTTTTATTTAAAAAAATTTTTTTTAACCATTTACTTGCCATCACATTTAGAAATAATTTTCACAATTATAAATGTTGTTCAGTTTACTCTTATGAAATAATAATATTGAAATTACATTGACAATTACCCATAACTTTGAGGGTCTTTTTTGATGGTCATAAATTTAATGTATTTTAGGTGTTATATAACTGATATTTTTGCCTGGTAAGTTGTTCTGGACCTGCTCAGAACAATCAAGGGGTAAAAAAATTTATTATTAACAATAATTAGCATCTCTTCAAACATGTATCTCAACTTCCAAATGTGAATGTTCTATTGTAGTTTCCCATTCTAAACTTGGTCAGTTAAGATTTATTTATTGCTCCATATCAGTTTAAGTTTGTAACTGTCACATGTGAATTAAATGAATTTAGAGATCATAAAAAATTTTGGTAAAGAGATTAAAGCTATTATTTATATACAATTTTGTTTTTATTCTTTGTCAAGGACAATAAGAGCAGAATATTCATGTTCTCGCTGTTTTCTACTTATGTTATGATTTATTCAGGCAAGTCTAAACACAACCCCTTTTATATTCATAAATAAGCCATTTCCTATCTTCTAACTTGACCTTCTGTATTTGACTGTATATAATTTCTTTGAGACCTTTTGCGAAGTGTGCATACTCTAATGTCTCTAACAACTCAAAGTGCAGCTAGTATTTTATGAGTATTCTATTCAAATCAACTAAACTGTAAGAAATAGTAAAGTTCTTAGGCTCAAAACTGACACAACAGGTGAAGCAAGATAACTAGCAAATGTGACCCAATCCCCCTCATGTATACTAAATGTTTTTCTCAGCATCTTTTTCTTGTAATTCAAGGGCTTCTTCACCTGCTTCTTAAAAAAACAAACAAAAAAACCTATTATTTCTGGTCTATTTAATGTTGAGTATTTGCCAAACTGAGAATTCCCATTTGACTAGTGTCATACTTTATAACATAACTTATATCTACATTATAAAAATTTTTATATAAATTTTACTATAGCACACCAGAAAAAATGGTACATGATATTGAGATTTTTGTGAGCACAATAAGTGCTAAAATGCACTTAGAGAATAAAGCAATTCCAATTCATTTTGTAAATTATCAATTATAACGTAGGTTCTGCATTTGCTGCTATTCTGATCATTATATTTTCTTAAAGGGGTTAACTATTACATATAAATTATAGAATACTTTCCCTTAGTCATTTATTTGCAGTTAGTTGTAAATTCTATAACTAGGATATAGTTCAGCATCAAGCTTAATGCTTGGAGGTAGCAAAGCAAATATTTTTTATATTGATTTTTTTTTTTTAATTGAGACTGAAGTTGTTAGATATAATTTAGAAAATTTTTTCTTTTGTATGATATATATATATATACTTATACACACCATTTGAACTTGTTTGAGATAAATAAAAAGAAAATACAATGAAGAACAAAGGTGAATTCGATTTTTTTTTTTTTTTTCTTTTTTTTTTTTTTCCCCTCTTCTTTCTTGGAAGTTAATCATCAAACAGCTGTGACTGCCAAGTGGACATCACCAATCAATTTTAACAATTCTAATTCTACTTCAATCCTTTAGAATGTTTGACTTCCTGAATCATGTATTTTTCTTTTGGTTTCTATTTGAAAATATGATAAAGTCTTTTTAGCATGTTTATTTCATTCATTGCTACTATTGACTCTAGATGTGTAGAGTTGGATGACAATTCATTTCTTTTTATAGTTATTTGATATTCTAAATTTTAATATTTGTTGACTTACTGTTTAGATGCATTATTAATACAAAGGAGTTGTAGAAACAAATGAAAATATTTCAGTGGTCTTTAATTCTTTAAATTTAGCTGTTTTGCAATTAAACAAAATTTAAATCTTTTGATTATAACCTTGAATTTTAGTTCATACTTCTGTCCTATAATAGTTTCTGCATTTGCATATGAATTTTATATACTAAATGTAACATTATTATGGGACAGATAATATATTTGTTAAACCAGGAAGAAAATGTGTTTGTCAATGAATGAAAGATTGTATTTAAGTGAGCAAGAAAAAATTGATCAATTAGAATTTTTTCCAAGTCAGATAATCTCTTTTTTATTTAATAAACAATCATGAATTGGAAAATAAAGTAACTGCTGTGCAGTAAGACCCAATCCCAATATAGAATTGTTGATTTCTATTGTTTAAACAATTTCTCCTCCTCAAATAATTTTTAGACTTTGAATGTCTTTTATTTGATAGTTTCTTCTCTTTAACTATAATTTCAATTGATAAACAATCTAAGAATTTTAAAGCTTGGTTTTTGAGAAAAGCTGTCTGATATTAGTTTCTAGATTGGATTGTAATCTTCAGATATCATGCTCACCTGTTATGCACTTCATTAAGGAAGGAACTGACATGCAATAGGAAGTTAAACTTTTTATTAGTTTAACTATTGTAACAAAATACACTAACTTTTTATTACATATTATTAGACTAATTAATTGCATCATTCTATGCTATTAGATTAATTAATTAGTTACAATTTATCAATAGGGAGCTCTGTTTATTGTTTCATGTTTGTAATCACCACCTTACTTAACCTTACATTAACTAATTTTAGATAAGATTAAGTGTTTTTTGTTTAGAATTGCCCTACAATTGGATAAATTTTAATTATACATATAATAGCCCTATTATTGAAAACGTTTTTTTTTTATTTGAATATGTTAGGTTTCTAAATAAAAACTGCTTTGATAAACTTGAAGTGTTTAGTATATCTTTTCATTAGTAAATCACTTTAAATCATTCTATATAAACACCTATCTTTAGTCAATTGAATTTTTCTTAATATCTTAGCTATAACCAATAAAATCTCATTAAAGCAAAATTGCTAATGTTGGGCTTAAGATTACTTTAAATAAAATAATTGAGATGCTTGGATTCTTTTTACTTAAATATAAATATACACTAAATGAATTTTAAGGATCATACTTGATAGTGTTTTCCTGTCAATCATAAAACTTATTGGCTTTCTGAATAGATTCTTTCCTGAAACAAATGCAAACTTGTATGATTGCAACCACTTAACATAACATCTTTGTCTACCGGATATAATGAAACTTTTCCTGTTGATTACAGAAAATTGTAACTCTTGTCTTTTACCAGATTCATTTGAGCCGGATTCCAGATGTGACCTTACTTATTTTTAATTTTTTAATTTGATACTAATGTTGTAAATTTATCTTACATTTGAGATTGACAGTGTGAAACTGCTGAATCTTTGCATTCTTTTTCACAGCATTTATTTTTTTCTATTGCTTTTTCTTCCCTTACATTTTTTTATCATATAAACTAGCTGAAAATAATCCTAGAGTGAGATTTTAAGCTGGTAACAGTGAACTGTGTTTTTGTGAGGACTTATAATAACCATTATCAAGAGATTAATGTTTGTAGCTATTACTCAGAATACAAATGTAAACACATCATGATTTTTCTTTATTTTCTAGTGACTAGAAAATGAAAAAAACAAATAAGATGGAAAAGAATTCAATTTGGTTTCTAGTTAGGAAATTTTCAGCTAGATGTCTGTTTTTATAGTGCTAAGCAAAAAGATCGATTTGGTTTAGCTAAGCCAGTAGACACAAAATAAAGGTCTAGTTTAGCATTATACTTACACTGTAAATCAAACCCCTCACTAAAGAGTTAAGTTTTAGAATTTTTAAAAACTAATATGGGAGTCATACTCTGGGGTTTTATTAGCCATAAATCTTTTGATAGTTACTGTCTCTCTTCTTGTTCTTGAGTTATGCAGTAACAGATTGTCAAAAAAACAAAACAGTGAATTATAATGAGATTCTGTCCTTGACAATCTTTGTTAGGATTTATGGATCAAGAATGTTTTGTGAAACATTTAAAATCTTTCAAGGGTAACAGTTATTTTACATGTAAGGGTTAAGATAGTTAAGATTTTATTCTGATTGAAAATGTTAATTGCTGAAACATTAATTTGCCAGTTTCTATCGCTACTCAGATCATATTTATCTCAGATGAAATACCGGTTTGGTACTTTTCAACTTGTTGGCAGGACTTAGAATATGCTGACTGTATCCTCTACAGATGGACAAGACTCCTTACCAAAGAGATATCCTGTGTATAACACTAAACTGCATCTAGTAGTGAGGCTCCAGTTCTGGAGCTTTGGGGAATTTGAAGTCATCCTTTCATTGCCATTAGTACCAGGTCCACTTTAACTCAGAGTGGTAGTACCTGTTAGAATCCTATCTATGAGATCTGTTTATAAATTATTGATATTAAATAGAAATACTTGAAACCTTATAATGAATTAGTTACTTGAAACCATATGGTTGCTTGCAAATTATTGGTGTTCGGTAGGAATATTTGAAACCATATAACTACAAACAAATAACTATTAGATAGGAATAGTTACTTTAAACTCTGTAATTGTGCATGAATTATTAGTATTAGATAGGAATACTTTATACCATATAACTCTGTAAACAAATGATGATGATGATTATTATAGTAAAAAAAAAAGTGATAAAATATTTCTATGGAATTTTGAAAATTTTAGTATTTGAGATTGATAAGAAATGCTTAATTACCATAAGAAAATTGGAAATACATTAACAAAAAAACTAGGATTTCAATTTATTTGAAATAACCTTGAATTTGGATAATTCAATAGAACTCGTAACTCTAACCTGAACTTTTAGGGCACTAAGTACTAAACTGTCCACATATCATTCCAAATCTCAGTTTCAGAAAAAATCCATTATCTGATTATAGACTATATTTGGAACATCTGTTTTGTAGCAGACATTTATTCACTGAATATCCATGATCCAAAGTACTATAGAGGCCATAATCTGATGGGCAAACCAGAATTCATCAATTTTTACAACTCATCCTAGATCATCTCTTAATTCAAATTTTTTTTTAAGGGAGTGTGACCAGCAGAATTGTACCTTAAGTTTTTTGTTTGTTAAAGATAATTTTTTGTATGAATATATAATTTTGTCACTGATGTAAAAATATCCTCTCTCTCTCTCTCTCTCGTCTCCTTCTCTTTTTTTTTTTTTTTTTTTTTTTTTTTTTTTTGTCAAATATTTTACCTTTTCGTTTAGTGTCTTTGTATTTGGAGTTGTTAGAAACTTGTAATAGAAAATGTGCTTAAAGATCATTTTGCTTTATACTTGTTTATATCTATTCTCAGAAAGCTGGAGATTGCTGAATATATTTTGAGCCAATTCAAACTGGCTTAAAATATTTGAATTTTTTAATTTTTTTTTTTACTTGCTCATTACTTGCTGAAACACTTGTGAATAATTAGAGTATTTGCGTGAAAGAACAATATAAATATCTTATCTATCCTTTTCTGTATATTGATCAGATTTATCAGAAACTTTTTGATTTAATTAGATTAATATTTTTGTTTTTTTCTGATTTCATTTGATTGTGTTTCTTATATATATATAAAAACTTGTTCCTACTTATTTTTTCCTTTGATGTTCAGCTTGACACGCTTCATGTGCTCACCTTAGTTTTGTCCAATTTTAAATTGAATTAGTAAAGCAGTGCTACAATTACTAATGAATCTGTTCAGAGAAGACAGTGGAGTAGTTTTTTTCTTTTTCTTGCCTTAAAAAGAAATATATAACTTTAAGATAATGTTTGATTAAAATGTATGAAACCATTTTTGTCTTTAAAATCTAGTAATTTACAACTTATACTCATGTAATGACCAACTTAAGACAGATTTTTCATCTCCAAAACAAGAAATATTGACAAAATATTTTTGTAGGCTAATATAGCCAAAACTTAAGTGTTGTTCATTACAAGCAATATATGATAAAAACACCTTTTTTGTGGCTAAAAATTAGGGATCATTTATTACTTGAGTGAGTATAGTTGAGCTAAGTAACCCAGACTCTACAAAAGTTTCAAATATGTATCCACTATAGGGTTTGAACCAAATCAATTAGTTGTAACCAGTTAATTTTTATCTGATTTGAGTAAGCTAAGTTCATTATACATAATTTATGAGTGAGATTATTTCCATTGCTGTTAGGCTACCAGGACTACTATGACTACAAATAACTAACAATGTTCAAGCTAAGTAGAGTAGATTTTAGTAAAACTGATTTAAGGTGGGGGCTAGAATATACTTGTTTAAAGCTTGCTTTCAGTGGCTTAGAAGCTCAGTGTTGAATCACATCTTATTTATAGAATTTTTATAATTACAAGTAAAGAAGAGATGGTTATCTATTATTAGCATGTAATGGTTATCTCCCTTGAAAAAATATAATGGTCAGGGTGAATGTGAACACATGTTTATAATTAAGTTGCATATTGAATTGGAAACTTCTTTATTCGTTAAGGGCATTTTTTTAATGTTATTGTGATAACAATGTTATGCTGCATTATGATAACACAAAAAATTAGAATATAAATTTCAAAATAATTTCTTGAGAGACTTGATTTTTGATAAGTTATCAATGGAAATTCTTTTAATAAAGAACATTTTAGTAAATCAAAGCTATACCATAAAAAAAGCAAGTTGTCCTTATCACGTTTATTGGAACATAATAAATTAAACAGTTAAAATAAATTAGCTTAACTACTTTTAAGAAGTTTAATCCAATCTAAATAAATTCAATTATAGATTCTTATTTCAATCTACTTAGAGTTATATGGCTAATTATCCAAAATATTGATGCCAACTGAGATATATGTGTATGTGTGTGGGTCAATGTAATATCAAGTGCCGAGGAAAACTGATGAGTAATATACTTGCTTGTTAATAGTGTGTGATAAAGTTACGGCTGAAGGTTTTGATTTTTGTATTCAAAAAAAATTTTTTTATTTATTTATAACCATTTTGTTGTTGCTGGAAGCAGAACAAGCAAAATCTCTAGGGACACACTCCATTTTTTTAAAAAAAAATTTTTTTTTTATACCAGTCTTGAATAGTCTCTAAAGTTTTTTTTTTTTGTTTTTTCCCCTTCTTTCTCCCTTTAGTTCAAGTTTACTGTTTTTACTTACACATTCTTTAGTTTCTAGTCAATTAGGATTGACATTTTGCTATAGGCCACACTTGTGATTCCTTCTTATTCAAACAAGTTATCAAAGCTGCGACTATTTCTTCCTCACAATACAGACATTCAGACTTTAGAAGTTCAAATTTTGGAGCCCTCCCTCTCCCCAAAAAACAATTATACACTGTCAATTGACAAAGTAAGAAAGAAATGAAAACTTCCTAATTATTTTACAAATTTGAATACTCTGAGAAATAGCACCCTTTTTATTTATTTATATATTATTATTTTTAAACTGCAAAGTTAATTTAAAAAAAAATTAGTAATAACATAATAGCATATTGTAATTTGTTTATAAAATGCATGATTTTCTCTGACTTTTCAGCCCCAGATTTAGAAGTGTGTATTATACACAAGATCTAAATATTTCTGGGGGCCACATGCGTTCCCATATTTATGATAGCATGACTGAAAAGAACTAATGTGTAATAAACACTTCAGTTTTATACTACTACTACTGAGAAATAGCCACTGGAATGCTTGTTTATAATTTGTTTCTTCTATTTAAAACTTATTTTTGCTGAAAATTTACATTTTATTGTGAACATGTCCTCACCTTTACTCTAAATACAGTTTTAATTTTTTTTGAAAAATTATGTAAATTCTTATTTTTAGTCAATAGAAACTGAATAAAAAGTTTAACAAATGTTAAATAAGTTTAATTTTAGCAGCTACAAATCCCCCCCCCAAATCAGTGTGTATATATCCGATAGATATTTTTTCAGAATTTTTTAGCCAAAAGTTAGGAGTACATATTTTAAACAAATGCATGTTATACATGACTACAGTATATTTGAAGGGGAAATAATATTGCACAATATAAATTCTGTTGGATATCAGATGCCTTTCTCAGTGGACACGATATGGCTTAGCTTCTTTTTCTTTGTATTTATTATTTATGCTTTTTAATCATGGCTGTTAGGATAGCAATGTTTGTTCACTTGAAGTGTAACTGGATTGAAAAGTGTGTAAATGCAATGACTAGAATTATTTGCAAATGTTTTTCTTTTGCTGTATTCTGGTTTCAGATTTATTGTTTTGGTTTTGATGTTCTGACAAAATTTGTCTTCTGATACTAAATTGCCTTCTAAAAACACAGAATGTAGTAATGCAATTTTTTGATGAATTAAAATACTTCAATATAGCTCAATAATTCAGGCTTGAGTCTTCCTTGATAGATATTAACTTTTTCTATTTTAAAAAAAAAACAAGTTCTCTTACTAAAACCCTATATTTCTATTTTTTTTTCTATTTATTCATTATCGCCGTCAAGACATGTCCACAGCACAGATTCCCTTGACTTTCTCTCACTATCTGTCCCTATTGTTCTTGGCAACTCCTCTAGATGGCATCCAGTGTCTTCACAGCGCTGTGATGAATGTAAGTTTTTGTTCGTCAACCAACACTGTTGTATCCATCTATAGGAGTTCATAGGAGAACAAGGCTTCTAAGTTAATTTTTCTCTAACAGTGCTTAGTTGGTCTTGCTCACCTTTTTATTGTATCTTTTATGAAATGAAAGGTAACAGCCACTTATTTCCCACCTCTGATATATTAGGATACTTAAAAATGATCAGAAAACAAATGGTTATTCAGGAATATATTCTAAGGCTCTAGTATTAATGCATTGTATAAAATTAACAGTACTTACAAGGCTCATTAAATAAGTTTCCAGACATTTTTCGTATGGGCACTTTTATTGATAGTCTCTAGGTCATAGCAGTTGATTCAGCTTTCATCGCAGGTCACCAGAGCATCAAGAACTGTAGGATCTGAATTGATCAGCTCGGCCATCTCCCTGCTGTCATGACAACGTCTTTCTTTCTGATCTTCTCTGAGACCCTTTGGACAAACTTTGCGCAAATCTTCCGCATCTTCAGTTCCTCGTGAATAATTGTGTGTACAGTTCCCACACTGACATCAAACTGTGCACTTATTGTCTCTATATCCATGAAATTCTTTATTTGGCCAATCAACTCTGGTGTTCTGACTTCCTTACTCCTCCCACACCTCTCATCATCCCTCACAGATTTCCTGCCTTCCTTGAATCTCTTATGCCACTCAAAAACTGATGCTTGATTCATGAAAGATGTTTGAAAAGCAATCTGAAGCATTCCATATATTTCTGTGGCATTTTTTCCAAGTTTAAAACAGAATTTTATTGCATAATTTTCTTCTAAAGTGTCCTCATGTCCAGATTGTATTTTTGAAATTCACCAGCTGTGACAATCAGGCTTTAGTAGGGTGTATTCCAATTCCTGCTATAGCTGTTCATTTGAACCTGAAATCATAAAAATTGGGCAGTCATCTCATAAGATGTATAGCAATAACATACTGAATTTTCAAGAGTCTACAACAATTTTAAATGCCTGTACAAAAGTCTGGAAACCTATTGAAGGCACCTCGTACCTGTATTATATCACTTTTAAGATAGTCACTAAAAAAAAAAATTACATTGTCTTACTAAGATATTATTCACATTTAATTAAATATTTCTGATTAGGTTTATAGGAGATGTAAAATAAATACCTAACATTCATTATTACTTTTGTTGAAAAATTTGGACCTGCAAACAAAAATTCTTTGGAAATTTTTTTGGTGCTTTATTTTAAAAATTTTGAAAATATCTAAATTTTTATCTTGATTTTGCTCGAAAGATAATGACCCAAATTATAAAAAAAAAAATAAATAAATAAATTTTCATTAATTAACAGAATTGGATGGTTTAAAAGTCATTGTTTACTTTTATTGGTATATCTCAAAAATAAAGTAAGCATCAGATGAAGATGATTTAATGTCATTTTTTTATTTCTTTTTAATTTTCTTGTAGCGTGTATAAGCTCATTTACACTACCTAAATTATCTATAACTGAGAAGAAAAAGTCTATTCTACAAATCAGTTTCTTTGTTCAAAATACTGTAGAATTTAGACAAAATTTTAAGGACCCTGTTGTATTTACATTAAAATAGATGAAAACTTTTCTAGTCTTTAGATTGTCTTAAAGAGAAAATCTTGAAGGTAGTGTGTAAAAGTTTTAAAGAATATAATAAAAAAAAATAAATGAATACATTAGGTAAATGTAACTAAATTTGATATAAAGTGTATGTAAGTTACATGTTTTTAAGCTAAATACTTTATACTAATAGATAAATAATTAAATCATCAGTTTATTATGCCAGTAAAAGAAACCATAGCTATCTTAGAACTTTGAAAATGACGTCTGTTTTTTTATAGTAAATCAGGACATTTTTCTGTCAAGTATTTTAGTTACCTCCCTTGCAAAGACACTACTTAGTGATTACTTATCCTTTTATTGGCATAAGGAGTTTCATTTTGGTGAGAAAAAGAAAATCAAATAATCTTGACTATATATTGTTTATGAACTTTACAATTTTGACCCTAACAACTCTTGAAAGTTTTGTTGATATTGAAGCAAAAATGGTGAACTCCTAGTGAACTGACAGGTGAATTATAAGTTTCAAATAGATTATTATTCAAAGAGGTTTGCATCACAAGAAAGTAATAGAATTGTTGAGAGGAGGGTGGTGTTTCTCAAACTTATTTTTATACCTAAAGTATGTTAATCATTAGACATGAGATGTATTTACAGTTTGCATTATATTTGATTTGAAGCAAATGATTCTTTTTTCTTTTGTTTTAAAATATGCATTTCTGTAAATGGTTTTAAGACTTGTGCTTTGAGCATCTTGGAAACTTAGTAGAAATATTATTTATGTTTTTGGTGTTAATTTTCAAGAACAATTCTGTCTTCTGAACACATACTGAAGACTTTTGTCTCTTTGGATATGAATGAAATTATGTTTATAATGTAAGTATGAATTAACTTTTATCAAGAGGAGAAAACGTGTTAAAATTCTTTTAGTATCATTGAAAGGAAATTTCTTCTTCCGTTTTTTTTTTTTTTTTTTTTTCATAGATATATGATAGTGGTAATGTGAATTGGTATTATTTTAGAGTTAAATAAGGGTTTGGAGATATATACATTACTAAAATTCTCATTATGCTTGTATATAAGTGTAACCCACCAAAAATGAAACACCATAATATGATTTTTAATCGAGCAATACTTAAAATGCTCTTAGATAATAAAGTAATTTTCAGTTTGATTTGTGCCTGATAATTCTGTGGTGTTTGTGCTGAGAATATTTTTCAATAATACAAGTTCTTGATATAAAAGAAATAACTAAAAAAATATTAATAAGAACCCTTCACTCCTTCCTAAATAGAAGCATCAGTATCATCTAAGACCACCGTTACAATGTGAACCCAATGGACTCATGGGTTATTGAGTATATATCATAAAATAATAATTTACTATTAATTTCTTCCATATGTTTTCTTAAACTCCAATCCTCTCCCTGGTTTTGAAATAATATCTAAAAAAGAAAAGTTAAATGAATAAATCTTGGATACCAATGTGACTTGAGACTGGCTTTCAGCTGAATACTTGTGTTAAATTTCATTACTACTTCCACTATTTGATATATTTTCCCTTGGACTCATTCAAAATAATACCAATTTTTACTTATTCCCCCCACCTTGTTACACTTTCTAAAAAACTTTTAAACTGAACTATATAGCACCAAATGTAATAGAATTAAACGATTGGCTGTGCTGTTAAGTTTCTCTTCAGCATATTATTAGGACTTAAAAATGTCTGAAATTCTCCACCCTTACACCTCCCAAGTATCTGAAAACCACTTGCTTTCTAGTTATCCCTTTACTTGTTGGCTTAACAATATTGTATTGCTTTGCATTGCACAATAAGGTTCTCTCATTAGTTTTATTAAAGGCCAAAGAAAGGACCCAGTTCACATTTCCTAGTACAACAGATGTTGAACAAATTTGGAAAATCTAGTTTTGTTGGCGGAAAGGATGAAATTGTTTCAAATTTCCAGCTTTTGTTGAGCTTTATTCTATATAACAAAAGCTTTTTACATCTTATTAGTCTGACTTTCTGCTGGTGATTACTAATTTAAATGTTTTGCTATTGTGGCATCCATTTTGGAAAGGGAGTGTTTTAAGGAAAGCTTACTATTTTTGGTAATGAAATGGGATGCAATGTTTTTGTATATGAAACATTGATATAAGTGGCAAATTTAAGAGACTCCCATAGTGGACATTCACTTCAGTTTGGTATTGGACACAAAGGAGAACAAAAACACAAGGTAAAAAAAAAAAATTGTTTGTATACAAGTTTAGAAAAAAAGTATTGAATATGTACATATATGCCTCATTATTTGACAAAAGATTTAAAACAAAGCAAAATGTAGTAATCCCTCTCTCTCCCGCTAATGTAAAAATCTCTTGGACATCAGCAAATGTAGATGTTATTTATTGCAAGTGGCATAAGTATAATTTTTGTTTTTGGACAGATATGTTGTTGCAATTGTCCCAAATTTGAAGACTCCTTAAAAAAAAAAAAAAAATGAATCTTTTTCTCATTGTTTAATTCATATTTTTATTTTGTTTGTTTTTAGAGTTCAGGATGGCTATTTACTTAATTCATTCAACTTGATATTTATCTTAGAAAAAGGTTATTATATCTTCTGTTTATCAAGTAAGGCTATAGTAAGTTTATAGTTGATAATAGTAATCAGCATATCCTAATCATATAAACAATATATGAAACCATTTACAGGAGACTCAAACTGATCAATTGATATTTTCTTTTTGTTTTTGTCAGTCATCTAATTAACATTTGATGTGTAATACACATTCCAAATAACTTGAATTGACATAAGTAGAATTGACTATTGTTAAGGAAGTTAAAAGAATATATATATATATATATATATATATATATATGTATATGTGAGTAACAGTTATTTGTATTGAAACAGCACATTATATCTGTAATGCTTGGTATGATGGATATGGATTTCATCCCCCCCCAAATTAAAATTGTCAACAATAAGTGATATTTTAGCCTCCATTTTTTTTTTGTCATATAATTCAGTTTTTCTATGTATGTACAATAAAAATGTTAAATCGCAGCAAGTTTGTTTTTTTTTTTTTTTTGTTTTTTTTTGTCAGTCAATGTCATTAAGCAATTTTCAGTCCAACTTTTTAATTATGGACGTGTGATCACTGTAATTCCTTAAAGGAGATAACTATTAAATGACAATTATAGAGTAATTCCTCTTATCTATTTGCAATTAACTAATATATTTATTTATCCTATTTTTATTAAATGGGATGTATCTTGGTTTTGAGCTCAGTGGCTGCCAAGGTCAGCCTTTAAGAGAATGATCATAAATGAAAAATGCAGTTAATTTTTCTTAGTACAAACAATATTTTGGTATTGTTTTCTATATACTTAACTACAACTTCTAGCAAAATTTAAAAAAAAAATAATTTTTCATGTTTGTCTTTAAAATTTGAGTTAAAAATTTTAGCCACATTTTGTTGTTCAAGATACTTGAAAATGGAAAGGACCATTACATTAAAGTTCAAAACGTTTGTTTGAATTTCTGAGATGAGGAATTATCATTATACACTCTTCTCTGTTGGTGAGGCTTATAATATGTCAACTGTATCCTTTTGCATTGGTTAAGACACACCCACCCATAAAGGGGTATGCTGAGTCTGACACTAAACTGCATTCACCGGTGAGATTCCAGTTCTGGAGCTCTGGGAAGTGTAATCATTACTCCCAAGTCAACTCTAATCTGGAATTATAGTACCTGTTAGGGTCCCATCAAATGGTCAAATAGATCTGTTTAAGAATTATTAGTATTAGATAGGAATTCTTTAAACTATATAACGGAACAAATTTGTATTAAGAATAGTTTGTTGATGCATTCAGACTAGTATCCTAAACTTGGTTGTTATTATCACCACATTATAAGGCCACATGATATAATGGCCCAAATGTGACCATAACAGTCAAGGTAAGGACACCAATCCAATTTTCAGTGTATAATAACTAAAAATACTTTTATGATCTAATTTTTTTCTTTTTAAATTGTCCTCATACTGTTATTAATACAACAAATGGCTATTGTTTTATCCTGAAAGGCACTTAAGTAAATGTTACTCCTTGCATAATGCTATCAACATAAAGAGGAGCATGTGTGAATTATTTGGCACTTTGACTGACTTGGTGGCTGGGTAAAAAGCAGGAAGCTCACCATTTAATCAGTCTATTGTTTGTTCTTTTTGTCAACCACATGGCTTCATCAAAAACACATTGTTTTCTTTTTAAGCTAAGCTAATAGAAGGTACATTGAAAATCTGATATAATTTGTTATTTCTGTCTACTATTCTTTTGAAAACCCACATCTCCTCCTGAGAATAACCATGTCATAAATCGCAGTAGACAAATAACTGTTCAGTTCTCTTAACTAGGTGGCTGTCAATGCCACAGATTCTTTCAGACACCTGGACTTACCTGGTATGGTAGGATCCTTTACCTGTTGTTTCCATTTTGACTGTTTAATGTAAGGTGAGTGTAAGATAATTCTTTACAAATTTTGTTAAGTTGTGACATCAGGCTAAAAGTATGTAGCACTAAGTGAGAATCAAACTCACTAGAATGGTTCCTTAACCAATACATTAAGGCACCATTAAGTTATTTATTAAGCTGAGTGTAGTTAAGGCATTAAGCCACTAGTATGGGGTACCCAGTAAGGATTGAACTCACTACTTGGTAATATTAGTCAGTTGATTTAGGTTGCAAACTATTCCTTTCAAGTGAGTGTAAAATAATTTGTTGGGATTTCCGCGTATAAACAATATTAAATTGTATATATGCAGAAAGAAGGTTAGTTGTTTGAATGTCTGAGATGAAACTTGATGATTTTTATCATTCAGGGTTTTCAGACAATTCTCTTCATCTTTGTTATATTCACAACATTTTGGCTGATATGTCCTCCACCCTTCTTCAGGTGTTTCTTGTTAAACTTGGGAGCCTACAGAGAACTTCATAATGGTTATAGGTGTTGGTTCCCTAAGCTTCTAAGTGGCAATCATGTGGAGGTTGCAGGTTCAATCCTGACTGCAAGCAAGTAACAATATAGGAATACTTAACACTTGTATCCAGTTATGGTTAACTGAATTGAAGCAAGCAACTCCCCATGGATTAAATAAAGGACATGGTTTGAAGTTCCGTGTTGGCTCCTGAGAACAAGAAACACCTGAAGAAGGCTGGAGGACATATCAGCCGAAACATTTGAATATAACAATAAAGATGAAGACAATAGTCCAAAAACCCTGAATGATAAAAACACAGAAAGAAAATTAAAGATTTTTCTCTCATAAAAGTTTTGTCTGATTCTAATGAATGTATTAAAATAATGGTTTGAGATTTTGGCTATCTTAGTATTACATGCATTGGGCATTTTCTAACTTCTGCAATAAAATATTACTGTTGCTATGTTGTCTTGTAAATAATTGAAGAATAAATTGTATGAATTGATGTGTTACAAATGTAGAAAACAATCTGAAATGATTGTATATTTGGTTGATAAGTTTGGATAAAAATATTAGAAATAATTCTCTGCATTAACTAATTTAATCCACCTTGTTTTAATTTGTTTTTTAAAATGCTGATAAGTGTAGCATGAATGAAATAAATTTATAAGAATGGAAAAAAATATATTAGTAGATATTCTTTTCCTTATAAGGATTAATTAAATTAGCATTTGGCTATTATAGAAATAATTTTGATTGTCAAATGAAAGAAATATTTTGCTCTTAATTGAAAGGAATTTATGTTCAGTCCCTACATTGAAAACTGTTGAGGCTAAAAAGTGCCCACTCTCTGTTGCTGATATTCAGAGTTGGCATAAATTGTAAAATGAGTCAACAGTTAAGTCATTAAAAAAAAATCTAGCTAATCCTGGTTGTAATATTTGAAAAATCTCCATCCTTAGTTGCTTACAAATTCTGGAAATTGTTGACACTTGTCAGCTTCCTGTGTGTGTGTGTGTGTGTGTGTGTGTGTGTGTGTATATAAAGAAGGGAGGGAAGTGAAACACTCAAAATGTTTATGTTGCTTCATTTGTTGAGGAAGCTCTGCAAGATAGTCTGTTTTCTTGTCAACTTTAGATAATTAGATTGTTTAGAAAACTATCATAACACTTTTGGGGCTTACTCTCCAGATTTAAAAAAAATTGTTTGGTTTCTTTCTGAATTCAACAATCTGCATTGATTTCTTGGATGTATTGATTTTTTCTACATTTGTTTTAGTGTATATATATTTTTATTTTATTTTTTTCCCAACCCCTTTCATGTTTTACTTTTTTTTAATGTTTTGGGAATAAAAGGGGTAGGTTGCATTTTTGTAATTACTGTAAACTTAGATCTGTTCTTTGTTATGCTCTTTATAAGTTATTTTATTCATCTACTTTCTTTTTGTCACAAAATTATCTTATACAAAATCCTTTTTTTTTCTTTTTGAAAGACTTAATAGTATACACTTGTTTGCATACTTCTTTAAAGACCACCTTGGATGGTCATTAAACACAATGTTAAGTCACATCCTATTTATACAATTATATAATTATTAATTGTAAATAAATAAATTAGTGAAGTACTCTAGAATTAGCATTTTATACTTCTCTCTCTAGGGAAATTAGTGAGCAAGAATGAAGGTGCCCCTCATTATCATTAATGGATTAGAATTGCTTTATTCTCTAAGTCAGAGCATTTTAATGTTATGCTAACAAAAATCTCTCTATAATTTGCTATTTTTGCTTGTGTTAACAATACACCCCACTTTTTTTTTTTTTTTCTTTTTTTTTTTTTAAGAATAAGATTAAGAATATATTACTTGATCCTATATAGAAATCTCTCATAGATTTAGATTGACTTATTTACAAAAAACATTTATATGTGACTGATTTTTATTTTCTTTTTTAAATATTCCTCTCAGAATTCAAATAATCCAGCTTTACTTGCCCTACATCTTTTTAAGAGGCAATACTTTGTAACTTAGTCTGATCATATTACTGACCATATTTTTTATGTCCTAAACAAATTCATTCTTTTTGGACAATTTTCTTAGTGTTTATATCTTAATGTCTTTTGTGTGTGAGTTTGTCCTGATATGTAATCTCTTATATGATATTTTTCTCTTGTTATAAATTTAAGTCATCATAAATACACTGCTGTCTTTGTATTGGTATATTTTCACAATTCGGTACTGTGGCTAAAAATTACTTCTGCTGTTGTTGTTCTGACTCCCTAACATCCTTATCAGTACTTGTTTCAAGGTAGATTTCACTTAACCGCCTACAAGCCCACTTGCATATGTATATATATTTTTTTGTTTTCAAATGGATTACAAACATTCTTGCATATCTGATAGCCCCCTCTTATGAGAACAAATGTATACAAATTCAATTTCATGTATATGTGTGAAGTTGATATAATTTACCAGCACTAGAAAATAGAATCTGTAGTGTTCAAATTTTGGCTGAGGTTGATTCTATTCACTTTGAACTACCACTCTTGGAAAAGGCATTAAACGACCCCCCCCCCGAATACTTTTTTATCAATGGAGATCTTGAGAGAATACCTTGTCACGAGTTGATGGTTGATATAGAGAAAAGAGTGAACAAGCAAGCACTTGGATCAATCTTTCTGTAAAACAGTCATATTCATCCTGGTATAATATCTTTTGCCTTCCATAGAGACTAATATGACCCCCACCCCATGCACACTTAATGATGCTTGGAGCAAGAAAAAGTATTATGAATCAAAATTATCTTTAATCAATTAGACTTTGTTGAAATAGCTGAATTGGTGTCAGAGTTGAAATACAAATTTAGATTTTTAGTTCAGATTAAAAGCATAGTAAGCAAAATTATACCTGCTTCAGAAAAATAAGGTCTAAAAAAGTTCAACTTTGGGTTACCCTTACCACACTTTTAACCTGGACTTATTTGTTTATCTCTGAAATTAATATAAAAATGAATTTAGAATTATTTCATGGGATGTGTAAAATTATAATGAAATATGAATTGAATTTTGTAACACACTGTATTCAGTTACACATGTGAAGCTGTGAGGGTACCTCAGGTGGTGTAATGGTTAGCAAGCTAGACTAGCAAACCTTCATGAGTGAGTTCAATTCTCATTAGGTGCCCCATTCATATGGCCTTGTGGCACATCTAAGCAAAAAGCTTAGTAAATTACTACACATGTGAAGCTGCATTTGATTAGTTCTATTACTTTCCTTTTGATAAACCCATTCTCTCTCAATAATTTGGTCATTGAGGAAAATAGGAATCTTTCCAATATGATTGAAATAAGTTGCCTTCTTTTTTATCAGTTAAGCTCATATTGAATGATTTAACTTTTTTTTTCTCTTCCAAATATTCAATTCTTGATATGTAATCAACAGTGTTAATTATTTTAATTTTGTTATGAGATTTGAATTCAAATTTTGATTGTTTTGATGATTCTTGGAGTTTAATTTTTAAATTCTGAAAATAAGGATGAATACGGAAATGTTTTTATTTTTTATTTTATTTTTATTATTAAAACCTTCTTTGATTTAAATACAATCATGTTAATATCAGATGTTTCAATTTTGGTACTATGAATGGGTAATGTTTATAAAATATTTATTTAGTCTTTAAACTGATGCAGCTTCTTTTGATTTATGGATTAATACATAAACTTATTTTTTCTGTTGATGTCAAATGAAGAAGCAACGTTTTCTTATCCTTTTAGGATCAGTTTGCTGGTTGTAATTTATATTGCGTGATATTTGTCCTGTCATAATCACTAAACTACACTAAACAACACTGTAATTACGTGCATATTTTTTCTTACAAACATTGCATCACTTGGACTGGTTCAAAAGTAATTTGTTTGCTTTTAACTAATTTATCACAATTCATTGGAGATTTTTTGACATTATCTTTATAGCCATTCAAATTAAAAATTGGTCAATTCTAAAAACATTTATTACACTACTTTTTATTAGATTTTTCAACTTCTATTTATATTATAATGATATTTTTTCTTTTATGTCCGTATGTTACTATAACATGACAAAGATGGCACATTGTAGCAAGATTTCTGTTAGCATAATTATATAAAGTGTTTTACCTTAGAAAATAAAGCAAATGCCAGTCCAATTTGTAACTTAATGATGTGGGATGCTTATTCCAATCATTATAATTTCTTAGAGTAAATAATTATTCAATGTTAATTTTAGAAGACTTTTTTTTTTATTTCTTTTCAATTATAATGTAAAGAAATATGACTGAAAAATGAAAGCATTTATTGGAATAACAATTTGTGATGGCATATTTGATCTATATGACTTCAGATATTACTAAATTGTTTTTTAGATGAATTTGTTGACATAAATTGTTGCGGAAACAGCTGTTGCCTGCTGTTTTTAAATTTGAAATTTATTAATGATTAAGATAAGTGAAGATTATTATTAACAAATTTTTCAGTTTTCTTGAATTAGATCTATTAAATTTCTATTTATTTACTTGTCTTATATGAATTTGGTTAAAAACTGGATCATTGTTTGGTATAAGATTAAAACAGTTTTGCTTATATATCTTAATTGATGATAATACATTCTATTCCACTTGTCTTTTTTGGCGGGGTGGGGGGCAGGGAGCTACAGTAGAAACAATTTTTTTTTTTTTTTTCATTAACATTCATACACCATTTTTTACTTCTTTTAAACAGATGTACTTTTCTTTTCTAACTCTTATGTAATTAAAGGAATTGGATAACTTAGACATGTCTAAGAGTTGATAATTTCCTCTTTTAATGGTGTGCATAGAGTTGTCAATGTACTTGGTTGTTGCTGCAAGATGGGGGCGGGGATGAGGAATGAAGGTTAAATCTACCTTAACTGCTATTAATCAATTACACTTGGGATGGCTGACAAGAGTCCAGTCAACTCTTACTGGCTCAGTTTATTTACACAATCCTTGTTTTGTACCTTCAAATAATTTTCTGTTTTGTTTTATATTCTTCAGGTGACATTACTCAGAAGGGATATGAAAAGAAAAAGAATCGTTTGTTGGAACCTTACAGAAAACAATCTGAGTCAGGTATTTTTCCTTTTGCTTGTTTGACTAAATATATAAAAAAGAATTTTGAGTAAAAAATGTTTTCTCTTTTGTTGGTGGATACTTTGGTTATCTTATGTTTCCATTGATATAAAATATCATTACACAGGTACTGTTTGTCCACTGTTCAAGTTGTTGAAGAACAAAAGTTTTCAAGTATTCCTCAGTGCAGATATATAAATAAAAATCCTTTAAAAATTATTTATAATACTTCTTTAGTTGCTTTACAATTAACCTGTATTTACTGCTTTGTTCAATTTTCAAAAGTTTAAATTACTTTGATTTATAAATTCCTCCTAAAATAAACTTTTTCTATCTGGTTAAATTCAAAGACAAATATAATAAAACTGGCTAAAAAGATTTAAACCCTTTGATTTCAGTATTTATTCTAGAGTTTTTTTGTAGTGAATCATTTTTTATAGCTTGTTGGCAAATTAAACAGGATTCAATTATTGGATCATTAGTGTTCTTCTCTTAATCTTTTTTTCTTTTTTTGTTCATGATAACAACTGTGGTTTAAATTTTTTCTATCTGATCTTCAAGCTGAAATTAGAATGTAGTATCCATTCTTATTCTTCATTCTAATTTTTGGAAAGAATGTGTAGGGTTATATTTTTGTCTGTAGATAAGATCCCCCCCCCCCGCAAAAAAAAAAAATTAGTGTAGGCTGGAACTGAGGATTCCAGCCTAGAGCAGCATCTCCAGAAAACCAGAATAGTATACTGCTTTCATACCACTGATTTTTAGAGTCAGGCAGTATTTTTTGCATGTGAGTGCCCATAGCAAATTGACCATGTGTCACATTCTGCTTCTGTGGGGAGGTAGTTAAAAACAAAATCATGACAGCTGTGATAGACAAATTGGCAATTTTATGTATTTCAGCATAATCTAATTGCTTCACACTGTGTATGGGGTAATTTTTTTTTTTTTTCTTTTTTTTTAATAATAAATTTTTTATTTTTTAGGTTTTTGAACTGTTAGCAATAATCTAATCTCAAAGTTGCCTTTTCTTTTAGAATAGAAATATTAATGCTGTTTATTACATATTATCACTAACTAAAGAAATCCTAGTTAAAAAAAGATTTTCTTTTTATCACGTATGTATACATAAATATCTCATAAATTGTGTGCCTTAACAACCAGTTAATAAACCACTATAAATGGTACTATAGACAGGAGAAATTGTTGGAATATAATTTTAGTCCTCCCACCCCACTAACAACCTCTGCTATTTCTTGATGTTGGTTTTTCACAAAGGCTCATACTTTATCTTTGTCTTACAGAAAGCTGTTTGGTATGTTTAGATTTTCTATAGAAGCAGCATAAGACCCATTGGCTATTGAGATGGATGAAATTTATTATTCATTGAGAATAAATATTAAGTATCATTATAATTATATAATTGTTAACAAAAAAATCTTTATACTCATGAAATATTCAGAGGCAAAAATAAATGTTTGCTTTGATATGTAGTAAATAATGTTTGTATGGAAATTCATGTGTGAAGATGAATGGAACTAGTATTGCAGAGACAATCATTCCGTTGGAACTTAAAATTAAACATTTGGTATTCTCTAGATTAAAGAGACTGTTATTGCCTTTGTCAATTTGCAATATAAATAACCTCCATTTATTTACACAAGTACTAAAGTTTACAATGTGGGTTATTTGGATATTCTATTTGTTATCTTGAAATGATCAATTATATATTTGGTGTAGGCAAATTGTATAATACTATCTTTGTCGTATCATCATCAAGGCCTGCCAACAGTACAGATTCTATTGACTCTCTCTCAATATCTACCCCTATCAGTTATCTCTCTTGGTAAGTCTTCTAGACAACATCCAGTGTTCTCACAGAGCTGATGACTGTAAGTTTTTGCATATCAGCCAACCCTGGTGTGTCCATGTTTAGGAGTCCATGAAAGAACATTATGAGTTTGTCCTTACTTCCCCAGCAGTGCCTAGCATGTCTTGCTAATTTTACTTGAATAGTTTGTGAGATGGGAGGAAACAGGCTGTATAGCTATTGTTTTGTAAGGTCCTGCCTGATACTTAACAAATCTGCATATATATTTCATACACTGCAACAATTGTTATGAGACAGAATAGTACATGTTAGCATGAAACAAGCTTTAAGAAAAACTGCAAAATATATGCTTCTATCAGAAAGAATGGTCATGTTGCAATAAGTTGAGTGATATACACACAAACACATAATGTGTGTTTATGAGATTTTAAAACTAGATATAATATCTAAATATTGTCTATTCAGTTTATTATATGCTATTATTGACAATAGCTTGAAAGTTTTATACTAATAAAGTTATACAAGTGGAAATCTGTAGAAAGAAATTTTTTAAAAAGAGGTTAAATATATCAATTTATTCATGTAGATAATTTTCTTGTAGTCATCAGCCCAGTTGATTGGGGTTGTAGAATACACTGACTGCATCTCTGCAGAGGAGTAAAATTCCCCCAATGAGTGTCTTGGATATGAAATTAAAACATTTGATGGTGAGATTCTAGTCTTGGTGCTTTGAAGAATGTTCCCATTGCTCCCTGGTACACTCTGACTGTGCAAATCAATGAATAGTGTTTGATAGAATGATTAGTGTTAAATAGTAATACTTGTAACCATAACCATGTGTGCAAGCAAATGATTAATATTGAATACAATTATAAGTGTTCGATAGAAATAATGGAAATCATTTAACTGTATGGAAACAATAACAATTCTAGTGTGCAAACAAATTAGTTCTAACTCATTTAAAAAGGAAATTACCTACAAACTGTGTGCAAACAAATGACTAATGTTAAATGGGAATTGTTATATAGCAATACTTGAAACCATTTAACAAAAAATGAGCTCAGGCTTGTTTAAGAATGTTTTCAATAAAATATTTACAAATTATATATATATTTGATATATGAACAAGATTTGACATTAAATAACCTACAATGGTTGATATGCCATAAAACCCAACCAAACCAATCTTGCAGTCATGTGACCAGGTTTTTCATTATCCTGATGGCTAATAAAAAAAAAAAAAAAAAAACTAAGTTGGTGACCGTAGTTGAGGGCAACCAGAAGGCTCCCTTTTCAATAGCTACTACACTGAGATGAAGGGGAGAACGCTACTCCTTTCCCTGGATTGCTCCACTTTAACCTTGATACTGACCTTATATTGCTGAATGTTAAGCAAGGATATATCAAGTACCATTTTTAAAGCCTTTGGTAAGACACGATCTGGGATTGAACCCAGGTCTCCCTGACCATTGGAGACCAATGAACTAGTTGGCTAATAATAATTGGCATTTAATTGCTCCTTTTCATCTGTCTCCACTTTTATATTATTTGAATGAAATATTATAGACATCCTTTAGCTGTGCATACTCTTATTTCACAGCTGACCACTATGTTGAATAAACAAAATGTAACAAATCTTTTATTTTTATTTCACTTCTTGATGTCACTTGTTTGTCATCACCCAGCAAAGCATGAAATTAATGAAGACTCTGCATATCTCTTGAGAATAAATTGTGCCTTACACTTCTTGACCCATAAGTGACACTTGGGTTTGTTTCTCTTAGAAAGTCTCCAAGAATTAGGTCAGCACCCTGCTTGATTTAATTTTCTTTAATATTATTCCCTTATAAACAGATGACTTTATTTGTTCATTTGACTGAGCTCATCAGTCTTTCTTTGTGAAATTAGACTTTGTTGACAAATATTATTCATTGTATTTCACAATTGAGATATTTGTAAATTCTAGATAAAGCTAAATTAAGAAGAAAGATACTTTTTCTAGAAAGGAATTGTTACATGTCTCTTGAGGATTCGAGCAATAGTCATGGTCACTACCATGACTTATCTTGAGAGAAACAGTGGAGTGGTTTTCTATTTCCTTTTCCATGGTCTGAATTCAAAGTTGTCCATCTCCTAGATAGGATGCCCATGAACATGGATAGAGCTTAATCAGCTTTGCTATTATAATCATATCCAAGGAGAGAATACCTCTAGGAAAAGCATAAATCCATCTGTTTTTATTTCCTAGGTATATATCAATAGAGCAGATTGGGTTCTTTAGCCTTGGTAAGACAACTAGTCTAGAAGGAAAACCCTGTATTGAAACACTTAAAAATTGACCCTGTATCACATCCTCCCTGTGGTGGAGTGGTCAAGTAAATACATACCTGAGAAGATAAGTGAATCCTCCAAATGAAAGCTGAACTGGATTTGCTAATTCCAATTTGTAGGTTATGTTATGTTACTCCACAGCTCCATTTCTTGGCTAAAATACAGAATAATGAATATGCTTGTAGCATAATACAAGTTTTGTGAAATGTTTAACCAGTGTTGAAACTAATTTATTAGATAAACTCAAATTTGTGTCGATAGATAAAAATTCATTTATCATTATCAATCAGTAACAGTTAAAAAATGTAGAGGAACACTGAATGACTTAAGCAAATTATTAATTTTTTATAGAAAAAGGAGAAAATTTCTTAACCAATAAAATTTATTGAATAACTAGCATAGCATTGCATAATGGGATTATTTACATCTGGATCTTTTGGTTTGAGTAAACAGAAGAAAGAAAACCTGAGGTAGAAGGAAACTTGAGATAAAGAATATAGTGACACAGAAAGAAGTTTGATGTACAGTTATAGTGAATAAAGGTGGAGAAATAAATGAAAGAAGAAAAAGATAATAATGTTGTCTGTTGTTTCTAATTAAAAAAGATAAAAGGTTATAATTAAACTTCAAAATTGCCTTACTATAACAATGAAATTTCTTATTTCTAGTGAGACTAGATTGTGTGGTGCTATATATAATGTATAATCTCATGCTGTGTAATTTTACATATTTAATAAAGTGATTATATTGCTAAAATATACTTAACATTTTAAAATTATTTGATAGGTTTTGATTATTTCAAATCATTAGTTCTTGTCTCCCATTTCACTAGACTATGCAAACATTTTAAAAGAGGGACTGCCTTTTTTTAATACTGAGTATAGTATGATTTTGAATAAAATTATATTACCTATAATTTTAAGAGGAGTCATCCTCTTAATTCTGGATGCATTTTATAAAAGATCAACATATTGATTACTTAGGCTATAAAAGGTGTGTTCTGTATATATTCTGTAAGCATTTGTATTTTTTATACTTAATCTTAATTTCATCTAGAAAAAAGTGACAAGCATTGATACTGTTGTTTCTTCTCACTGGGTGTCAAATGGATGACAAAAAACGCAATTCCTATCCAAAATTTTAAAAATGATTTTCCTCATCATTTTTAACTTCCATCTCTTTTAATGAACACATTCTTGTTATTGTCAGACTGTTAAAAAATCTTCTCCCTCTTATTAATTCATTTTATTTATATGTATTTTTAAGCAAAATACACTAATTTCTAAATCAGTGATTCTCAAAGATGTCCATATAGAGACCCCTGGGTGTTAATAAAATTTTAGCTGGGTGACTAAAAACATAGGAGTCCATAAGGGGTGAATTTATTAGTTTGCATTAAGAAATTACTTTATAACAGAATAAAGATTGCTGGATCATGTAGTTGCCAGATATTGAAAACAAAATATCCCAAGCTTTGCATAACTGTTGTGCCTATTTTACTTGCTTTTCCAAGTTCATACATGATGAAATCTGGGTTTAGCTATGTGCATTATTTACTAAGCAAACAGAGAAGCACTTTGAATGTGATGATTAGTAGCTCAAACTCAGAGAACATTCACCCTAATATTTGTGATCTCTTCAATGCTTACCAAACATATTCATTGCCATTAAAAAGAATTAAAGGTGCATTTTCATTTATAGTTTACTGATTCTTTTCTCATGTAAGTTGTATTAAACATCAGTAAATCAGCTATGTTTTGTAATTTTATATTCAATTAATTTATTTGGGAGTGAATGGAAATTAAATTTGGGTACAAGGAATTGCATCAAGTAAAATTTGCTCTGAATATTCATTTTTATATTTTGTAGTTCAGTGAATTTTTTTTCCCAATTGAAATATTTGGGGAAAAATGTCTTTATTCTAAGAAAATAAACTCTGTGAATTTAGAAAATACCACTATTCTTTTTTTTCTTTTAAATATTAATAGTTTTAGATGATAATCTTAGGCCGTCCTGTCTTTGAATGAACTCCATCAGATAATTTCATCAATTCATTTTTTTTAGTGTATTTGCATTCAAAGCATTTGTAGTAAAATCCAAGGTAACTTCTTAGTTTTTATTCAATAAACAATATGGCAATACACAACATTAATTCAGGTCAGTTGGGTGGGGCTGTAGAATATGCCAACTGCATCTCTGCAAAGGGATAAGAATCTTTCCTCCTACCACAATGAGTGTCCTGATTATGACTTGAAACAATCTGATGGCGAGGATCCAGCTCTGGAGCTTTGGCAAATTTAGAGTACCCCTTCATTGCTATTGCTCCCAGGTCTACTCTGACTCAGTGGTAGCACCTAATATAGTCCTATCATTGGATCCAATACAACTGTTTGACATTTGCACTGATCTGATTGTTGAAAATAGAATTGTTTGACTATTTAACTGTGTAAACAAATAACTGATGTTTAATTGAATTGTTAAAAATGCATAGCAATACTTGGAACAATTTAACTATGTGCTAACAAATGAGTAATGTTGAATAGAATTATTAATGTTTATTAGTAATACTTGAAACTCTTTAACTCAATTGAATTGTTAGTGTTACATGGCAATGCTTGAAACCATTTAACTGTATGCAAATAAAACTATTTGTTAGATAGCAACATTTGAAACCATTTAAGTGAGTGCAAACAAATGATTAATACTAAATAGAACTATTCATGTTAGAATGCTTGAAACCATTCAACCGTGTACAAACAAAAGTAATACTTTTTTGCAAACAAAATAGTGCTGACTTATTTAAAAATAAGATTACCTACAGACTATTAACTAAAAATTATGTATAACCATTTAGCTGTATGCAAACAAATGAGCTCTGACTTGTTTAAAAATATTATCTACAAACTATGCATTTACAAATCACATGTATAAAGAGGATTTGGCATTCAAACCAAACCAATAACATTAATTCCAGTTCAGATCCAATCATAAACTCTACTGATGTCCATCCACTTGGCAACTAGTTATTTTAATACAGTGAAGAAATTCAGTCTATATGCAGTATATATGCAGATTTTTGAGTAGCTTTGGATGTTTTTACTTATTAAATAAGTTGGAAATATATATATATAAATTATTATTTGATAAAGTACATAACAGATGAGAAAAAATGTTAGCATAGTATTATAAAATTTGCTCCATTTATCACTTGTTCTCTATTTCATTCTAAATGTTGATGAGGAAATATTCTATTAAGTCATTCACCAATCTTTCATTCAAAGCTACTTATCACTTTTTCTGCTCTTCTTTCTAGTTATACAGTTGATGATTAATCATCTTGTTTCTTTCTTAATCTTGTGGTTTTACCAATTTGTTGCTTCATTCTACAATTTTAGGAATTCTTTTCCTATTAAATACAAAAATGCTTGCTTGACCCCCTTCCTTTCAAAAATAGACAAATATTCTTATGAACCTTTTACACTTAACATTTTTTGTTTTTAGAGTTGGGAGAATATTTTGATATTTTATACCTGATAAGACCTTTGACCTTAATCTCTAGGAACTTGGCCCTTGCTTCCATCCTACTTATACTTTCTGTCTTTTATGCTCTCCCTCTTTCTCCAGTTGACCTCGAATTTTTTTTCTCATTTTCTAAATATCCCCAACCAATTTTGCTATGTCTGATGTATGCTTAGAGACAGCTGTCATTTTTTTCCCTCTTATCATTTCAGAAGATAATAACTGATTCTTATCTACTAACATTGTACCTTTCACACTAACAACTCCCCAAAACTATTGATGCCACATGAAATCACTAAGTAAATTTCTATTGATATCTTCTTACCTTAAATATATAAGGAAAATGACTATTTAGAAAAATAAATGATCCTCCTGTTTCTTTGTTAACACAGTTTATTCATTTCATATTGAATTTGATAAAATGGTATATTTGAGACAGATGTGATAGGTTTGCTCACAATAAGTAGCCAGATATTCATAAAGTCAAGCATTGTTCTGTTCATTTTATGAGAACTCAACCATGGCTGCCTTTTAAGACATTGACATGGCAGCACATCAAAAGAATTTTCCATTGCTTAAATTACACAATACTTGTGTGTGTATTTAGTTAAGATGGTCTTTATATCAGAATAAAAAAAAAAGACCTAAATAACTTAAAAGAAGAAAAAATGTTTAATGAGATTCCTAGAATTTGTATCAAAGTAATATTTAAAATATTTATCAAATGAATAATTTCTATTGCTTTAGACATCAGTTGAATTTCACATTGTTGCTAACTTTTTAGGTTTTATTTAGAATGTTATTGCTAATAATAGTTCAATGAAAGGAATAATTTGATAATTGGCGTAGACCAAGAAAAGTATATTACTGTAAAATATTTGTAAATTTAGATCAAATCACAATTAAATAAGAAAAAATCTTGAAATGATGATTGTATTAAAAACAATAAAACTTTCAAGTACATGGTGGGGCAGAAGTAATAGGACAATCAACAATATTATCTAAGTCCTAATTTTTTATTTGCTTTTGGCTGACCTATACTTCTTCCTCCCCTGCTATATGCAGGTTTCATTTTTTTTTTTTTTTTTTTTTTTTTTTTTTGAGTATGTGTAAGCATGACTGGGACCTGGTTAGTTACTGAAGTGAATACAAATTTACCATCAGTGCTAGTAATTTATATTAGTTCAGTTCTAAATTTCCAACCAATGGCAGCTCTGTCTTCTTGGAACATAAGAATAATACAATCTTTCTACTATTCATGTGGTCATGTGTCAAACTAAGTTAAACTTGGTAAATATATAATGTACCAAAAAATTGAAATTTCTTAAATATTTTTTATTATCAATACTGATATTATGGAAAGACACCATTGGTTTATAGATTATTCTAGCTGACCTCTAGAATAGGTTTTATTTTTAAACCTCATATTCAATAAAATATCTCTTGATAATAAAAAGAATGCTTTCAGTTGAAATGTGGAGGAGTGTCCACTTTATCCTGCTCTTGTTTTGATTAAAGTATTTTTAGCCTCTGAAAATCAGTTACATTAGTGAATTGTTTATAGCAATTGTGAGTTTGTATTCAGCCCTTAATGAAAAGTTGTGCCAATAAATAGACAGTAGCCACAAAGGCATTCAGTCACAGGATCAAATACACAAACAGATCATTGACTGTTTGATAGCTACAAATACATTTGGTTTCTCTTCTGTCAATAGTGAGTTGGGAGGAAGCTGAAAAGGAACTTTTAATGTCATATTTATTCAAGGTTTTGTCCATTGTTTTTATGCAAAAGAAAATAGTTTGATAAACAGTGGGGTAGAGAGATATCAGGTATATGTGTCTGGTTACTAGACTATAACTGTATGTTGTATGGTCATATAGAAATTGTCTACTGATAAGGTTTTCTATCCTCTCCTCTTCTTTACCTTTGATTGTCCAGAATTGTGTGAGTTTCAGCTGTTGTACAATTTAGTGGTGAATGCATTTTCTCTCTCCAGATACATGTTGCCAAGTGCCTTCAAGCAAGCTAGCTGGAGAGAAGGCACTTTGATTATCTGGCTTTCTCTTCATCTTCACTGGCACAAATTACAATGACTCATATTGGATGATTGCATTGACATTGTTGGGTTTATGCCAATAACTAATATATATATATATATATATATATATATATATATATATATATATAACCTTTTCTATGCCATTGCATAGATTTCCTTTATTCTTATTGGTTATTCTTGATCAACTGTAAACATTCTGTGCTATTTTTTTTCTTTTAGCAGTCAATAGCAATGAAGCATTTAAACATCAATTTTGAAACTGAATGTAATGGTTTCTAATGCTCCTCTTGTAGACATACTATTCACAGATGCCAACTTGTCTGTTGGATTAAATATTATGTTTGATGTTAAATAAAGCTTGAGCTGGATTTCTATTTTTCAATTCATCATCTGTTTTTATTTTCTATTGCTATAAAAGCTAATCTATGCAACTTCATCTGAACAGGAGATCAACCTGGCTCCTCCTTGAGCTAGCCTACTATCAATATTGGTTATTCATCATAAGTTTTAAAAGAACTAAATGTTTTGTTATGGCTCGTTTTATCTTCAGCATATTTTATTCTGAATGTTGTTACAATAGACTTAAGTAGTAAGGGAAGGACTGTACAAGTTTGAAATGACCTTGGTTTGAATATCAAGATAAAAATACAGAAAAGAGTTGGCTATTTGTGCTCTCTCCCATTCCTCACCTTCTAATGTCTGCTAAATAAATATCATCTGTTAAAGATATCATCACAATCAATTAAACAGCTATTAGGATTTTTGTATGCATCATAATTATTTCTCTTGTTGCACTGAAAGTAAAACCAGATTTAATGAGATTATTCACTTAACCATTGGTACCAATGAGATAAAAGTAAACGGTTTGTACTTACATAATCCACTTGATTATTTGTTTTGTTTACTTCCATTTGTTATGATTCATTTCTTTAGACAAAGATGCACTAAAAATAGTGGACAGTGCTGGAAAATTATATAATGTCTCTTAACAGTTTAATACTACCTTTGTTCCATAATAGTTATTAAACTTATTTATACATTTTATGTACTATGTGCAACAACTATTATTGGACAGAACTCATTTGGTGCCCCCCTACTTCTGGCTTTGCTAAACTAAGCTAAGCTTATTAAATGACAATTATTATAAGACATTCTTTATCATTCAAAGATTGATCCAAAAACTAAGAGTTTGATTAAAAATTTCGGAGTTTTTTTTGTTTTTTTTTTATACAGCAGCTATAAGTTGGGAAGAAAAAATTATATTTGTGCTATCAAGGTTAATAAAAAAAATATAAAACTATACAAAAATCTTTCACGTTGGTTTAGAAATAATTTTTTTGTATACAACAAGGTGATGTGATTCTCTTAGCTTCCTACTAAGAGCTTTTTATCTTATGCACTCTACCACTAAACTGTGTATATTTTTATCTGGATGTTTTAATGAATAGAAAGATTGAATAAAACAGTCTAAAAAGTTTGATTATTACTTAATGGTATCTCTTCATAAAGGAAGGAATTTTGTTTTATTTAATAGCTGAAGAGATGTAACACCCAAAAAATTTAAATTGAGTATTAAAAAGTATGAAGAGAGTGAATGTACAGATTTTGCAATGATATCGAAATGCTACAGTATTTTTTAATAATAATTTCACAACTGGATTTTATCCTGGAAAGCAATTATAATTTTTTTTTTTTAATGTAGACATTAAAGGTAATATTTACTGACCCATTTTCATGCTAAGAGGACCAAACCAAAAAAGAAAAAAAACATTTGTAGTTATAAAGAACAAAATATCACCCAACCATATTATAAACAATTTTAATGTAAGTAAAAATCTTAGTTAGCACATCTTTCTCAGTTATCTGAAACAAAATCATTTGTTAAAGTTTATTACTTTTTATCAACATAAAGTGTAAGCAAATTCTCGTTTGAGTTATCAACAGATGACATTAAAAGTCTTTAAGGTAATAATTTCTTAAATGTTTTGGGAGAGATATTGCAATATCTAGAGATAGGTGATCTTTCTTTCTTGCTCTAACAAAGACTTAAAATGTTTTGTGTGCAGAAAGATAAGACGAGTTTCTTTACTCTCTCTCTCAGAGATGCTGTAAAAAGCAGATGATCACCTACCTACCTACATACACACACACACCTATCACTGTGACAAACACAAACTATTTCCTGCTTTAATAATAGGAATCTGATTGTTAGTGGTCACTTATCTCATTTAGGAAAGTAACTTTAATGACTAAATCACTAACTTCTGTTTTTAATTGTCCATGAATTAACATTCTGTGTTGGACTTTGTCACATTTATTGTACTTAGCAGCTGAATATCTTCTGAGAATTTAACTGAATGGTAGTGGTGGTGGTGAGGGGGAATAGAAATTATAAAAACAACCCCCCATTAAATATTCAAGTACTTAGTACTCTTAAAAGTTTTAGATGTCCTGTCCATGAAGATTATAATACACTGTATCCTCTGCAGAAAGGATAAGACCTTACAAAAAGGATGTCCTGGTTAGAGCACTAAATGACACATTCTCCTGAGATTTTTTATTGAAATAATATGCATAAAAGGCATGAAAGTAATTTGCAACTGAAGAATGATTTTATAGTGTTTGGTTTCAGGCTTGGTGACCATATTTTAATCATCCAAATTTTCAATAGAACCGGTAACTAGGAAATTCTAATTAAAATCCTTTACTCCTTTCTTAATAGAAGCATCAGTATCATCATGGATTTCTATTACGATGGAAACCCAATGAATTTACAGGCTGTCTAATATAAGAATAAACATTTTTTCTTTGAAATACAGTTATTTGCTGCCTAAAACCTATTTAGCTGCCTATTAATTGTTCTTAAATATAGAACTAAAAAGAAAGTTATTGAGAAGCAAATTAGGAAATGATAAATATAAAAAGTCTGTAAATTTCTTTTTCCTTCTTAGTCATATTGGGAGTTTCTATAAGTGGTTGTCATTACATAAATGTGCAAACATTCCAAAGGATTGTGAATATAAGAAAATATTTTCCCATGAACCAATGGAGACAACACAAAGCATTTCACATTAATTTACTTGGCCAATGAAACTAAAGGCTAAAATATGTGATAGTTATTTTTTTAAATGACTCAAACTCTCTCTCAACTTGAATATACATATTTATATTTAGAAATGTTTGCAATAGAATTACTTATAAAATGGTTGGATAATATTTTCTCTTTTGTAACTATAAATATTTTTTTAACTTGGTACTCTAATGAAGTAAATTAGAAAATAAGCCTAATACTGAATGATTCAGTTTTAAGTTATCTTTAATTGTAGCATATGAAAGATATTATAGATCTTAATGTTTGTTATCCTACATCTTCACTTCCACCTTTGTCACAAATCTGGAAACTTTCATGGCAAGTTTAATTTCCAAATGTTATCAAAGTGTCTATATAAATTGTGGACTTAGTCTACACCTTTAAGTTGGGTTTGTTTTTTTTCCCCTTTATAAACCCTAGTTTTGGGCTGAAATACTATAGTTAGTCAAAAGTCTAACAACATTTTGCATGTGTTAGTTTGCAGTGTATATATCACATGACCAAAGCAGTTCTAGCTGTGGAAGTTACCCATTGGTGTGCTGACATTTGCATTGCTTTAATTCATGTATGATTTAAAAATCACAGATGAACATGCAACATAGTGTAATTCAGGAACTTATGCTTCACAAGTCCAAAGTGGGCTATAACACAGTAGAAGCAATTAATAATAAATGTTGTGTACAAAGTGAAGGCATAGTTGATCGCAGTATAATAGCCAGGTGATTCAAGAAATTTCACTCCGGTTGCAAGAACCTTGACTATCGGGCAAGGTCAGGTAGTCCAAACCATAGATTTTGAGGCTATGCTCCAAGTCATAGAGGCAAATCTGGCAACAAACACTCGGAGAGTATCAGACAAGCTCAGCATTCCAAAGTCCAGTGTGGTTCGTTACCATCACAACCTTGACAATAGCATCTGGAGCTGTTGAAATGTGCCTCACATTACCAAAATATTGCAAAACTTTTGACTCATTCTAATATTTGAAATTTACCTAAATTATTTTATTAAATTTTATAAATGTCTTTTGTTAAATACAGCAGGTGTGAAAGTGTTGAGAAGAATAAAAGCAGAAAGTAATATATAAACACAATCATCTGTCTAGATGTTTGCTCATCCATCTTATATATATATATATATATATATATATATATATATATATTCTAATACACACACACACACACACACACACACACACACACATACTTGTGGTTTCCATGGAATATGTTCATAATAATTGCATGAAATTCAGCTGTACATACCATTCTGAGATAAATGATTGTTGATTTTTACTGTAAAATTTAGTGAACTAAAATATGTATACCTAACAAAAATAGATATAATCTTACAATAATAAAACAAGAAAATTTAGAATGGAAAAATGAAGATTTATTTTTGTGGAGTAGCTTACTTTTGTAAGTAAATATATCTTATTTTTGGAGAAAAGTCTAGTTAACATTTTAGGTGGGTGCTACAAGATACAATAAGACTAACATTACCAGTTTGCAAGAAGGTCAAAGTTGATAAAAGCACTATCACAGTTCAGAATAATTATAAAATCTATCAACAAATTATAAATGAAACATGTTATTGAAAAAATATGTTTGAAAATTAATCATAAATCAGTTATTCATTTTCAATATTTTTTCTAATAACCTGTTTTTTGTTGTTGTTGGGTGGGGGGGTAACAAGTTACTTTTAAAACAAGCTCTACAAATTAGCTAACTCCTTAGTGGGGAAAAATTATTTTCTAAAGTTATATAGCTGACTACTCAAAACATGTTTGAGATGAGAAGTGATTGTTTTGGTAACAGAAATTTATGTAGAATCCAAGCACACACACACACACCAACTCTCTTTATACACATAAACAATAAGGGTTTGGTTAAAGATGAATGACAAAGGCTTTTTGTAACTTTTAAAAAGCATTCTTTCATATTTTCAATATGCATGTTATGTTCACTTGGTTGCAAATTCAGGAATTGTCTATAAGTATGAAACAGTGCTTTTTCATTAGTCATTCAGCCATATCCGAGATGAAGAATGAAACTGAGATATAGCAAAGTTAAATTACAAGCAGCTTTTTCATCGTGGATATTTAATCTACAACTGCTTTCAGCTATTTCTTTAAAAATCTTGTATTGTTTACTGATAACATTTCTAGAGTAGTTTGACCTACAATTTAGTACCATTTAGGAATTTGGCCAATAAGCATTCAGTATAGGGATAAAGGAAATGAAGATTTAATTTTTTAATGGGATGTTGTTTTCTTGATATAACTCCTTCATCTTTCTCTTTCTTTTTTCTTTTAAACAAGTCCTTGAAAAAAAAGCCGTCATTCTCTAATGGATAAAAACAGTCGATTATTGTACCATTTGCCTAAATAAAATGAATCCATTTAACAAATGTCTGTCAACTTCTCTACTTCCAACAAAAGATGTTTTGTCTTATGAAGGGGAGTGTTAATGATCTCAAGAAAGCTTACTTATGGATCAGCTCTATTCCTTTTAAAAAAAATGCATAAAAACATTACTCTGAATATTTAAAAAAAAATCAGTTACAAAACTTGATATAGTTTCTTAATATTCAATTTTTTTTTGGTCTAAGTGTACCTTAGTCTGACAAACTGAAATGAGTTAGTATCTAGTCAGGATAAAACTTACTAACTTTAACTTAAAAGGTTGCTTGCCCTAGGTACTCAAAAATCTCATTTGTCAAACCAGTAAGTAATGACCAATAAGATTCATAGTTAATTTTCTCTTTTGTATTCAAAACAACTTTATTAACATTAAAGACAATCCCTTTCTGTCTCAACTTTAGTATGACTAAATTTGCATCCGTACAAAGGTATTTATTTTCTTTTTATAAAAGATTACCTGAATCTAAATCAAAATAATGTTTAAATCTTTAGAAATATTTAAGAAGGCTTTCTTTATGATGAAAATCCTAGAATTTCAGAGGATTATCTTCTGAAATTAGAATCCTAAATTCTTAGCTTTTTTACTGTTTTTTCCCCCTCCCATTAAGATGTACTTCAGTTATATAAGTGTATATAAGGGGTTCAAATGTAAAATTTTCTGCTATTTTTATTTGTTTTACTTTTTATCTTTAGGTTTGCTTTCAAATGGCCAGTAATTGAGATTGTGACATTGAAACACAAGCATTGATGAAATTTGAAATATTTCCTGATCGATTTACCCTAAATAATTGCCTTTTGCCTCCAGGGATATAAATTTAACCTTACCCACATAATGCAGGTTCTTTTTATACTGGTTAAGCTTTTTGTGCATATAAGCTAGATTTTTTTTTTCTCATTGATACTATAATCAAAACATAAAAAGAAATTAATAATTATAAAAGAAATGGCTTTTAATTTAGCATTTAACAAAAGATTCATTCTGAATTGCAAATAAGAGGGAAAATTATTCAGGTGTGTTTTGTGATTTGTAAAATGAACTAATATCATGAATTATTCAATCTTTTATTTTTAATTGGACAGTTCCCTTAAAGGTGGTGGTGTTGGTGGTGTGAGTGAGGGAGGGGAATGAAAATTCAATTTAAGGATACCATGGTATTGATTAGTTGATTTCTCTCACCAGGCTTGTTATTACATCCACACTTGGGCTTTCAAAATCACAACTTGTTGAGAAATGATCCAGGTATGAACAAGAGGATATTTTTGTTTGGTTTTTTATTATTAATCAACTGACCTGTTTGGTTTCTTTACTCACACTTTGTATTTTTTTAGGATTTCTTTTAATCTTTCCAATTCTATTAACATTGTTTGACATGTAGCTGTTTCTTGTCTTTACTATCTTCTCTTGGATTGACCAATAGGCATCTAAAAGTGTGTGTGTGTGTTTATTTAGCACATGGTTTTATCATATGTGCTTTAACTTAGGTTAGCTTGTCCTCCTAGATTGTTGACATAAATCTGTACAAAAATAAAATTAGTTAGTATGAACTGATGATCCCAGATTGAGAATATTATGAATTAAAAGTTTAGTTTAACAAGAGATTTCTTGATATTTTTGGAGATATTTATTTGCACTCTTTTTAATTCAAAATGTGCATCAAATCCAGTGTTATCAAGGAATGCTTTCATTAAGAGTGCTATTAGATGCTTTAAAAGAAATCATAGATATTAAATAAAACCTCAAGTTTCCTTTAGAATAAGACTTTAAAGCACCAGTTATTTACATAAAAAATGAGCTAATTTTTTCTGAATTTTTGAAATGAGGAAGTATGATCTTTATACACTGACATACTCTAACTAGTATCCTCATTTTGGTTTCGTTATCATTTTGGCTGTTGTACACTCTAACCCCTTCCCCTGGTATATTAAAGTCAAGGACAGATTAATTTTGAAGAATTAACTAATATGAGATATCCTCAAAGTATGGACAGTGGAATGAGGACAATATGCCCTTATGGACTGAATAATAAGTTCAGTTTGAAATTTCCAGAAGTTATCAACTATGACAGGCACCTGAAGAAGGCCAGAATGTATAATGACTGAAATATTGCAACTACCAAGAATATACTAGCTTAAGTATATCAGCATATAAAAATGAGGATTTAGTTATTGAAAATTTCTCTAACTGAAATTCATCTCTAACACATATTGCTTGTTTTATTCTCTTATACCAGTTTTTAGCTATTATTCAGCATCTTTACAATTTAACTTTTATTCTTTCTAATTGTGGGGAGAAAAACCCAGATGAATTTCTCTCTTTCTTCTTTATCATGAAGTGCATCCTTTGACTTTACTATCTTTTATTTATACTGTTCTTTATTCTGGTTTTTGCTTGTATCATCTGACTCTTCTATGCATGGCTTGAAAAACAGACAAAAAGATTCATTTATTGAACAATCATCAACTCAAATATTTATCTATTATTATCACCATTTTTGTTTAGGATTGAAATGTTTGAATATTTATATCCTGATTGTTTTTTAAATTTTATTTTTAGCTTTTTTTTTTGTGTTATATTAATTTTTCAAAATTTCTTTTCTTTAGGGTTTTTGATTTTGTTTTTAGAGTTATCTCTTGAAAAAAGAAAAAAATTCTTTTTAAAATTATTTTTATAAGAAAATGTTTCTATTTATGAGTATGAATTTTTTTTATATTTTAGTGACTTAGGAGTTGATGTTGCTTGGCAGAAAACAGTAATCAAGAGTTAATGTTATTGCTCTGTGATATGATAGAACACTTTGAAAGCATAATGACTGTCCATGACTATTTTGGAAATTTTTATACCTTAGAGCCTAGCTTGGTGCAGAATCTATTGAAAATATCTGCTGTAATATAGAGGGTTAGGGTATGTTCTAGAAAGTTCCACGCCCTAAAAAGCCCTATAATACTTTAGTTCCACCTTCAGTGAACTCAGAGGTCAAAATTAGTATCATCTGTTCACATCATTTGTGTATAACACGAAAATTAAAACCAAATATTACAACTAATATTTCTGTGCTTTTATGATTATCGAGCAACACTTCTGAGAATTTACAACTGGTACAAGAAGGTTATATATAATATATTCCATTACAAATTCTTTCTATTTGGTTGGAAATAACAGCTTTGACTGGAAATGGACCTGTGGCCAACTCTAGTGACCTAGGTCAGCACCATCTATCCTATGTTCATTTATTAAATTGTCTTTGTAGATATATTCAGCTTTGAAGTACAACCACTTAATCTCTAATAAAAACTTATACAGCTAAGCAATCTATAGGGGTGTGTGTGTGTGTGTGTGGTGCAGAGTTAAGAGGGCAGTTTATTTTGATACCTATGATTAAACTTTAGTTAAGCTAAATCATTATTTTGTGATTGTTACTTGCCCTATAATTTCTATACCACAATATATATATATATATATATATAGTGTTAAAAAGGTATCGAGACTGAAGCTCTATATATGAAATGAACACTGGATTAAACATCAATTTTCTGAAAATAGTCTTTTTGGCGAAGATTCTCTGAAACTCCTGACGTAATATATTAACGTGACATGCGGGTGTGAACACGGCGGATGTTGTTCACAGATAGATTGATAAGACCGGTGTGATCACCGAAATGTCATCATGTCCACAGGTGCTGTGTATCAGAGGATGTTGAGGCAGCTGCATCCGCTCAAGGATAATATCAACAAGGTGATTGCCGAAATGTCACCATGCCCACAGGTGCTATGAATAAGGTGGATGTTGAAAAAGGTGC
>OY757910.1:111218191-111523191 GCA_963585895.1 Sepioteuthis lessoniana | reverse complement strand
CTTTGAAGAACTGTATAACGCTACGTTTGTTAAGGATTTAGGAACTCATAACCAGTTCTTTTTAACTTACTGATCAAGCTCTCTACTTTTTCAATTTTTGAAAGCGATACCTCATATATTTGCATAGGCCATGTTAATCTTGCGATTAAACCAAAATAAACACACCTCAGTTTATCTTTTGCAATGAGGTCACATTAATCAATGGAAAGTAATCCATCTTTTAATTGTTTTAAGAGGTGTTGCCACCGATGACGATAAGTAAGTGGAAGGGAATAGCAGTGACTGAGGCTTTTTACCCATTTTTCGCATATTGTGGGTATTACATTATTATTGAGAGCAAATTAAATTTCTTGGTTTTCTCTTTGGATTATAGATAAACTGCAGCTTTTAGAAGATTTTATCTTCATTACTGCCCACTTGAAAAACTCCTGTAGGCATTTCAGTAGTTTTCCATGTGTGATTTCAACTCTGAAATCACAGTCACATCATACCTGTGTGTGTGTGTGTGTATATGTATATATATATATATATATATATATATATATATATATATATATATATATATATATATATATATATATAGTGTGTGTGTGTGTTTTCTATTCAAATATCAAGTAAATACACATTACAATCATAGAATAATTGAGGCATGTAGCATGCTCCTTTCAATCAGTCTCATCTTTTATATAAATACAAATAAAAATGCATGTTCCACATGTCGAATATCTTCTTTTTCTTTGAGTTAACCTAGATTCTTTTACTGACTCTGTAGAACCCTTTCAGATTTCTTCTGTTCATGCACTAATAAGCCGTAAGTCAAAATGGTTGCACTGATCTTGTGAAACTGATAGGTTTTTTTTTTCTATTTTCATTGATACTCTTTCATTGGAATTGAACTGACAAACCAAACCTGTGTTATTTGTTCTTCATTTATCCACCATCATCTCTTGCTTGTTGTTTTTGTTATTGTTGTTATGTTTGACCTTAAATGAATTTATTTTTATGTAAATAATGTTTTTTTTTTAAACACTGCTTTGTATCTTCCCAACCTTGACCTTTGCTTTTTTTTTTTTTTTTTTTTTTTTTTTTTTTTTTTTTTAACCAAAATAAATGTTTTAGTCTCCCAGTTTTTCTCCCATTGATGTTTTATTTACTAAAATTCATGCAATAACACATTATTTTCTGAAAATTGTTTCTTGCTTCCATTAAAAAATGTTGTTTGCCTAATTTTCTGCAAGTTTGGCAGCTTTGAAATAAATATATTAACTTGCCTAACATTTCTGTTAATTATAATGGGAGTGAATTGGGGCTCTCATCTCAAATAGATTTCAGATAAATTCATTTTTTTTCTCCTCCAGATGATAATCATAAAAGCTAAGAAATGTACAATATGTAGACTATGTTAATGATTTCATACAGATATTTATTATTCAAAAGATTCTACTTTAGGGTATAATAGTATTTGGATTATTGATAAAATAAAATACATCTGGTAATATTTAACCATTGTCTCAGTCTCCTAGACTTTAGGTATGTATCCTTCTCTCTTTTCATTAAATGGTTTAAAAAAAATTCTTTCCTCTATGCTAGTCTCCCGTCAATATATAGGAGCCTTAAATGAGGTTATAGGCTGTTACTACTGACCTTTTCATGTTATCTTATAAAATGAATTTGGTTAGCATTGTATGTGCAAAGGAATGCAGAACAATTTTGTTTAGAAAGCAGAATGGTTGCCATGCATACTGGCACATGATTTTAAATAAAAGATTGACTCTCAAGCAAATTAAAGAATAACTTTCACCCCCCTTTCATTTGTATTTGGTGATGAAATGGAGTCTTAAATGATTAAAAGGTAACTCCAGTTATGAATCCTTACTTGTAAGCAAATTGATTTTTGTTAATGTGAATTCTGCTTTTTGATGAATTTGATAGAAATGTATATATTTTAACCAATAAATTGCAGCACATCTGTGTACACTAAAATCAACTTTTGAATCATGAAATTAGAGAATTTTTTTCAAAGTACTTATTTCAAAGAAATACCTGCAAACTTGTTAACAAAATTTGATCTGATGTTATCCATACAAGTAGACCTATTGAATTCAACATATCAGTCTATATGAAAAAGTAGGTGAGGAAATAACGGATAATATATTCAAAACATGAACTTAGTGAATTCACCCCTGTATAATTAGTTTCAATGATAAGACATGTTTCTCTAATCTGTTATGTTTTTCCTCCCTGTTTGAAAATACCTGTATATCTGTCTAAAAGTTACATGAATAAATGACTAGAAAGATGGATACATACAGAAATTAGTCAACCATATCCTCAGCATGCCTGCTATTATTCTGCTGTTATGGCAATCCCTGCATCAGGCTTGCTTGCATAGTTGTCACCTGTGTAGATATTTTATTTATGTATTTTTTTTTAATAATTGATGAAACGTTATAAACTCTTGAGGACAGCTAATTTTTAATTTGGAAATTTTTTTTTTTTTTAAATTGTGATTCCAATCAAAGCATGAATTGCCAAGAAAGTATTTTGGGTATAAGTTTTTTTTTTTTTAACATTTCATTTTAATTACTGTAAGTCTGAAGAAAGGAAGAAAACACACACACACACACACACACACACACACACACACACACACAGCAAACCTTTTGTCCAAAATGACTATTGGTCTCTTACTGACTTGATAGTCTATCTTGGTATTAAACCCAAACTAAATCTGTATTCTCCCATGTTTGTACATATGAAATCAATGGTTGGCCTATCGCAACCACCAAACAAACAAATGTTCTTTCCACTGGGCTTGACTATTTTTGTTTGTTTTTATTCTCTTTTTCCCACTCAGCATCATCAGCAGGCCCCAGCGCCCCAAGTCCTTCGACTGCCGCTCAGCGGAGAGCTCATCGAAGGCTCACCCGAGAGGACAACCGATATCATTCAGGTAGAGCAGCCTGGTCCACATCTAATACCATTACTTACTTACCTACTTACTTACTACATGTTATGATCTCATGGTTGAGCTGTTGTGCTCGATATTGTTTGTGCTCTGTCTGTGTATACGTCTCTATTATTTATCACTTTTTTTTTTACAAAATAGCATTTTTTTTTTCACATTTAAGATTTTTATTTTTTCCTCTTTGCTTAGCTCTGCCCTCTTTACTATCTTCTCTCTCATTCTTCAATTCCCCCACCCTCATTATTGACATTAAATTATGCTTGGGCTTTTTCTCGTCTGCTACACCATTATATTTTTGGGACTCTTTTTTTTTTTTTTTTTTTTTTTTCTTAAATATCCTCTATTTTACTGTCACACTTTTTGCTGCATCCTTGATGTACTGTTTCCCTTGGTTTCAATGACTTTTCAGCATTGTTATTGAGGTTCTGTAGATTTAGAAAAATACCTTCATTTTTATGCATTTCTGTTTCACCATTTTCATTTTATCCTTATTTGTTTTCTGGCTGCTTTCAGCTTTGCATCAATTTCATATTTAAATACACATAATTGTGCATGCTGCCTTTGCATTATCAGACTCACATTCTATAAAATCTTCATATATTTATTCTTTTTTAAATAATAAAGCTTTACATTGAGAAAGTTTTTTTTTAATTATACTTTAGAGATGGTTCAGTTTTCAGCCTATTTAAGTTGTAATTTTATTTTAGTCCAAAGAATTCCTTTTTACTTCTAAAACAACTTTTTTTGTATTACTGTTCATTTAAAACTCAAATAATGAATATATTCTATTGTTATTGGATTCTTTATCTAAAATTCTATAAATTGATAAAATTTCTACACTAGTTTAGGAAAAATTTTTGCTACTATATATGAATTATTTGGTAGTTGTCTACAAAAAAACTTGATTACCTTGATAATATATGAAGCTTTACAGGTTTTCATTATTTTAATTTAAAAAAAAAATCATTTTAACTATTGAATACTACTACTCATTGCTTGATAATTTAATTAGCTTTTCAGGAGATTTCAAGGTGAATTCATGAATTGTCTCTTATTTTTTTTCCTTTGCGCTTGTCTCAATTTGTATTACTGTTAGCAAGAGAAGTTTAACTTTTTCATGTCTAACAGTTTATGCAATCATCTAATATTCATGTTGTTATTCAATAGTAATAGGTTTTTTTCAACTGAAATGGCTGATTGTGAATAAGAAAATTATTTTTTTTTTTTAATAAAGACCTGCTCCATTTGATTCTGTGATAATTAGTTGATAATAAAAAAATATCTTATTTCTATAATACTCTACTTTCTATGGCTACAAAATCTTTAGCTGACTAAAAAATCTTAGGAAAAAAATACTTTTCAGAGGGCTATTATTCTATCCTCTAAAAGTAGTTTTATAAAGATTGAATATTATGATTATAAACTTGTTTAGAAAATATTCGAAAATTCAATGGAACATGGTTTAAAAGCTATAAGATTATATTTAAAAATGTATTTTTCTTATAACAAGCCATTTCATATGAAACAGCCTAAAAATTTAGCTAAATATTGTGAATTCAATGTTGCATATTATAATCTATATTTAAGGGAATGTCTTGTTTTCCTTATTGTGATGCAAACACAAATTCTACATTGTGTTCGTGATATTGAATGTTTTATTTTTTTAAATTTTTATTAAGTCAATTTCAGCATTTTGCTTGTAGAAACTGTTGGTTACTTGTTTTTGTCTGAATATACTTAAAATAATCATGAATTAGTATTAATCTGAAAGGAACTTTTCTGAACTTTAAAAAATGTTTTAAAATCTGCTTTATGGCTCAAATAAGGAGGCTTTTGTCTGAATTCTGTACTGATGTACTTTGATTGGTATTCTAATCTTGGTTGTCTTGAACAGATATTGGTCTCATGGATAAAATCATTTGTTAAAGTGTATCTTGTTACTTGGCATTTGTGACTTCAATACTTGAATTGTGCAGTGCATAAGTCATATGCTTTAGTTCAGTAGAAAAGAAATGTCTCTATGACAAATTAACTTGGATGAACTAACTAATATGAGATAATCCTCTGAGCATAGACAGTGAGATGAGAACAATTTATAATAATTGTTTGAATAAAGAATTCAATTCAAAATTCCCAGTAGGTTACTGGCTGACAGGCAACTAAAGAAACTCAACAGATACAACAATCAAAATGTTGTGACTACAATTATACAGCCAAGATGAGGACATGAGTCAAAGTGCATTAGTCTATTATAATAATAGAGGCTCTATTGCATATAATTAAATCTGATATTAAAATGTTATCTTTTAAATTCTAGATCTGCTTATACAAATTAGATGAAGTTGAGTCTTCTCTAAAGATATCCAATTATGTATTTGAATCTGACTTGAATTCAAGATGTAGTTCTTAAAATTTTCTTTCATTAGATAAACCTTTTAAAGAATTATTTAGAGGATATAAAATTAGTATGGAAATCAAAGCCAACTTGGTTCTCTTTGAAATTAGGTCATGAGGACCATCCAGCTTTGAGAAAAGTTATTGGAGGTAAAACTGCTTACTAATGTGTAAATATATTTGTTCTATAGAGTTCAAAGCAAATAGGAGTGTACAGTTGTTCTTGACTTTTATATCTCATCAAATTTTCAATCAATTTCAATTAATAATTATAAAAAAAAGTTTGTACATAGTCAATTTTTGTAGACTTATTTGTTTGAGGTTTAGTTAAGAGAGACAACAAAATATGTAATTTCTTCAGCTATAATTTTGTTTTATAGTTTCCATTTGTTTTTCTTAGCTGAGATTATGAACAATAAGATGTTGTCATTATTGTTATATCAAACAAATGATATCAGCTTCTCTTTCAGAAACATTCATTCAGTAATTGTTCCTTTTGCTTCACTTCTAACATATCAAAGTTAATTATTTTATTCCCCATTAGGTACACCCCCACCTTAAAAATAATACCCATGGCTTTGTACTTGATTTATAGTGGAAATACCTTGTGAATAAGAGACCATAACAATTGAAAACTGACTTTGTCACATGCTTTTTAAATCTGCAAACAATTCATCAGTTACATGGAAACAGTTGCCAATCTCTTGTTATTTGACATATTTCTAAAACATTTTTAAGGAGCCTTTTTTAGACTATGACCTGTATAAGATTAGAAAACTAGTTTGGGAGCCAAGAAAAAATAAAAAGATTAAATGATACTTATTGGTTTAAAATAATTATTAGTAGCATACTGCCATTTTGTGCTGGCTTAGCCTTTAAAATATGCCTCAAACTAATTTCAATTTCATTTTTAATAATAACAAACAATTCTGCATTGTTTATATGGTTTTCATTCCATGTCATTTGTAAATTGGATACTCATTTCTTGATGATCAAAGATACATTGAAGAAAAAAAAATTTTATCCATTGAAAATCTCATAATTAACAAAGTTTTATATTCAACTTCCTGTAAAATATATATTTGTCCCAGTCCCATAAGGATGGGACAAATATCTTAAGTATTGGTTTGTTTAAACTTGTGTATAATGGCATTATGGTTATTATCATTTAACTTTAAATTTTGAATAATACTAAGCTTCAAAACTTGTATAGTATTAAACCTCCAGTTTTATCTACAAGAAAGCTACTGAGAATAAAGTGTGGCATTGTAAGCAAAAACTTAATATACTTGAAATAATTTAATAAAATCTTAGATTTATTTACTTTTAAAACAAAGTGTTCAGTATCAATTTACTCTGCTAGTTAATTTTGTCTTAAATATTTAACTACTGAACTACTTTACTAGACACCTCGTGGTATAATAGTAAAGAATAACAGGATATTATTTGTAAATTTAATTCTCACAAGGGCTCTATATTAAACTTGATAAATGACTACATAACTATATCTTCAGTTACTCCCTAAACTTAAAGCTTGTTAGTTTATATCAAGAATATTCAAAGCAAAACTAGGAAATGCCCTTGAGTTATTTGAAAACCTGGTTTGTGTGTGTGTGTATGTGTATGTATATATATATATATATATATATATATATATATATATATATATATATATATTTGTCTTTTCTTTGCTCAAGCTTTAATCTTTAGAATTTGTTCTGTTTCACATTTTTCACAGCTATTATCAATATTTGCACATTTAACAGTAAATCAGCTTAAATGTAGAATTTTTTGAGTTAAGCAATTTTTAAATCAATTAGTTACTAATTATCACCTGTTTTCACCATCTTTTTATTATTTGGTCTATATTAATCTCTTTGTTAGTCTATTATGAAGTTGACTCTACTACAATGTTTGAGAATTGCATTGAAAAATAAGATACCTCTACTGATAAAACTGATCTGTTAAAATTTCAAAACATTGTGCTAGTCTCAAATCCTATCAAATGGCCTTTCTAATTTATCAACCTGACAGTTTTTAATCTATCAAAGAATACAACTTAATATTGCCTCTATTCAGACAGATTTTGACATTGCTTCTTGATTCTTTAACCTTTTGTGCATCTCTTCAAAATTTATTGATACTAATTTATTTTTTTATGAAAGATGAATTCAGTCCAAAGATATATAACATGAGAAAGTATAATTTTTATACACTGATTGACTTGTGTCCCCATCTTGTTTATTATCAGTTGTGACTATGATAATGAAAATGAAGTTAAAGTACATCAGTGTATAATAAGCTTTTTCATTTATTTTTTATTTTTGGTTCAAATGAAATGCAAATTCTTAAAAATTCCAAATTGATAAAAGGATTCTTTTGATTTTTAATTAATGTTCATAAAAACTATTTTGAGAATCATTCTTGCCAGCCTAACTCATGTAAATGTTTTCTATCAAATGTTAGCAAAATGATTTGAATGACTTGATACAAATGTTAAAATCTGGTTAATTTCAATCTTGATCAAGCTGTTTAGATATTTGGTTATCAAATGTGGAATTTTTCTGGTATATTTCATGGAGATCTAGGCATTATTGGGAGGAATCGTCTTTTCTGGATCTTTCCTAACTGAAAGTAAAAAGAAATTATCTATATTTTTATTTATTTATTTATTTATTTTTTTATTTTTTTTTTTTTTTAGAAGAAAAACTGCATTTTTATATTTATATTGAGTGTTTAATATTTATTAACCATAATAGTTGCAACCAAAAATTATTCTAATTAAATTTAAACTTTTTTTTACCATATTGACTAACATTAGCAAAAATTGTATTAAGATCTCACAAACACTTGTTAGAATGTTTTAATCCTCACTTTGCATTCTATCTACTTTTAATAGAAATGAACTCTGAATGCATATTGCTTGCTTTCTAATAATTGGATGTTCATTTTGGAATTGCCTTCAATTATTTTTATTGATAACTACTCTAAATTATTTTTTTGTACTTCATTGATTTTTCTCTTGAGCAAAAAGATTGCTAGACAATATTTGCTACAAAATTATGATGTGTGTGTGTGTGCGCGCACATGTGCACTCAAGAAACAGGGACCTATTTTTGGTTGGAACATTGCAAACTATATCTAAAACAAATTAAAAATGGAACGTGTGTATGTAGTTAGGCAGCAGATGTTCATTTAAGCATGTTTCATTAAATAATAAAGACAAATTTTGTCTGTATAATTTAAGATCTTTTCAAGTTTTCTGATAAGTGTCTTAGTTTCAGGTTGGAATTGGTAGATGAACTTCCCAAAATTGCCCCATGCGCTTTTGGACCCTTCATAAGCCATCACCAGGGGTTGCTTGCTTGTGTAAGGTGTGTTTGTATTATACAAATATATATATACAAACACACCTTACATAAGCGAGCAACCCCTGATGATGGCCTATGAAGGGTCCAAAAGCACACTGGGCAATTTTGGGAAGTACATTTACCAATACCAACCTGAAACTAAGACACTTATCAGAAAACTTGAAAGGATCTTAAATTATACAAAATTTGTCTTTATTATTTAATGAAACATTATATATATATATATATATATATATATATATATATATATATATATATATATATATATATATATATGTGTTCTGTTCTATCCATCCACCATTAACCACTATTAAATAATTATTAATCATTATTTACAATAGGGGTCTCATCAAACACATAGTCTATGAGTCACATAAGGTCTATCAATTGCTTATGTGACTTCTGAGCATTAATTGATAATTGATTTTTTTATTTTATTTTTATTCATATTGGACTTTTTTGTACAAATTCACATTCTCCTTGATATTTACTGCCATTCATACATTGATTATCGTAAAGGATCTCACTGGGTGCCATACATAGATTTTGATGAAATATTTCACTTGGTGCCATGCATAAATTGATTTTGATAAAGGATCTTACTTTGTGTATTGCAGTTTACCATTATAAATGGTGGAAAATGAAAAACCTCTTCATCTCCACCTCATTACATCTTTTATCCAGAGCATGATGGTCCTTTTGTGTCAGCTCTCTGTTCTAGAGTAAAATAAATAAATGATCGTATATTATTATTGTATGTGGCTTTCTCAATTGACACTTCTATAATTTGTAAACAATCAATCTCTAATCAGAATTAAAACATTAGAAATGCAAAAAGATTTTTTTAAAAACAGTAAAAGTAATTATTTTTTATAGTTTTTTTTATAATGTTCAAATATATTACTCAAAAAAAAGGTAATTTACTGTTCAACTCATTGCATTTATAATGAAATTTTTCATGGGCATTGTCAGTGATTTGCACTAGAAAAATAACATTTTCTAAATTGGATAAACTAAAACAGTTTTTATTTGATGAATATGATAAGAATAAGTATCCTGAATAGTTTTCTAAAATTCCAAGTTGAGGATTTCATTTTTAAATTTAACAAAATTCTAACCAATCTGTTCAACCTTCCTCAGATGTATAGAAAAATTATATATACTGAATATTTGAATAGGCAAAGTAGGTAATACTTTCTGACTAGAATTATAAAAGTTAACTACTAAATATAGAAAGTAAATGATTTCCAATTCATTGTGGATTCATAACTTAATGCACTAAATTAAATTTTTTTAAAAAAGTCTATTTAGGCATAATACTCCTCTACTTTCCAACTTCCAGCATGAAATAATGACATATCACTCAATACATCCTGGGCCTAACTAATAAAATAACAACTTTTATGCAAAATTCGACTTTATTCATCAATATAGTCTCCTAGTGTGATACACTGATTCTAACGCTTCTCTAACAATTCTGTGCCTTTTTTGTAGAACTATTTTTCTTTGGTCTCAAAATACGCCTCAGTTTCTGATATCACTTCTTCACTGGAGTCAAATCTCTTTCCCTGGAGCATTCTTTTGAGATCTGCAAACAGCCAGTAGTTGCTGGAGACCAGATCTGGAGAACAGGGTGGGTGCAGAAGCAATTCGAAGTGCAATTCATGTAGTTTTGCCTTCATTGCAATTGACTTGTGACACAGTGTATTGTCTTGGTGAAAGAGCACTTCTTTCTTCATTTGTGGTCATTTTTTGGCAATTTCTTCCTTCAAATGCACCAATAATGCTATATAATATTCGCTATTGATGGTTTTTCCTTTCTCAAGGTAATCAATGAACAAAGAATACCTTGCACATCCCTAAGTACGGAGGGGATAACTTTGCCTGCTGATGTTTGCATCTTTGGTTGCTTTGGATGGCTTTCACCTGCTGCTGTCCACTCAGATTTACACAAAAATTCCTTTTTTAATTTTTTTGCATTGAAACAGTTCCAAATAACACTCTGAATCATCGACGTGTTGTTTTTGATCTACTGTGAGCAAACGCAGCTTTCTCATTGACAAATGTTCATGCAAAATGGTGAATACACTGGCTTCTGATATCTTCAACTCCTCTGCTATCTCACACAACTTCAATTTACAATTGGCCAAAATGAGTTTGTGGAGTTTTATGGTGTTTTCCGGGAAACCTACCAAATTTGGGTGACCTGAGTGTTCAGCATCATTTGTGTCCTGTACGACCACATTTAAAGTCAGCGTACCACCTCTTAACCATTGTTTTTGATGGAGCAGAATCTGAATAACATTTATCAAGCCATTGCTTTGCTTGAACAGTATTTTTTCCCATCAGAAAGCAAGCTTTATTAACACATGAAATTCAGATTTTTTTCATTGTTTTGAAAATTTACAGCAGTAACTAATAATCCAATTGGGCTCAAATTTTGATACATGCCATTTAAAGGTTAGTACTTCATAAAAATCCTATAGATTTTTTAAAATTAGTGGCACAATCTATGTCAGGCCTGGGATGTGTTATATTTCATGATGTCTATTTCCACATTGTATGTTCTAGTGGATAGTGTCTGCTAATGGCCTAGGTAACCGAAATTCAATCCCAGGTTGAGTCATACTAAAGATTAAAAAAAAAAAAAAAATGGTACTTGATACCTCCTTGCTAAACACTTAGCATTATAAGGTACATATCAAGGGTAAAGCGGAGCAATCCAGGAAAAGGAGTAGTGCTCTCCCCTACACCACAATGTAGTAGCTATTAAAAAGGGAGCCTTTGGGTCGCTCTCAATCATGGTTATGATATCATAAACTCTGGTACAAGTTACATGATTGATAATAAAGGCAGCAGAGATTCTTTGCTTCCTTTGCCTCATGTTTACCATGCTGGGGATGTACCTGTGAGAGTATTCGCCAATGGCCCGGGAGACCTGGGTTCAATCCCAGGTCGAGTCATACCAAAGACTCAAAAAATGGTACTTGATGCCTCCTTGCTTAACACTCAGCATTATAAGGTGCGGATCAAGGGTAAAGTAGAGCCATCCAGGGAAGGAGTAGCGCCCTCCCCTACATCTTGGTGTAGTAGCTATCGAAAAGGGAGCCTTCGGGTTACCCTCGACTATGGTCGCCAACTTTACTTTACTTTACTTTATAAAGTTCGACTGACTGCCTGATATATAATTCATGCAAAAGAAAGGTTAAAGAATGCATTATCCAAAATGTGTTAAAAACAACAACAAAGATATTAGTCTGAAAGAATTTATTTTCTAGTACTGTTTTTCATAAGTTTTTGATAACTTTTATTAACATGGAATGGATAAAGACTAAGGAGAAACGCAAACTATTAAAATGTTCTCATAGTAAAAATAACCAAAGAAATGCTACCTATTCTTCAGGAATTTTTTTAAATCATTATTCCTCTCAATAATATCCTTTATCAAATCTGGGCAAATGTTACAGTTTACACTTTTTCATTAAAAACAGATTAATATCTTGATTGCTTTAGAAAGTAAAACAATTTGAAATCTTGAAGTCCAAAAGTCACTAATATTTTAATATTTAGAAGTATACCTCCTCTATCCCAAAGCAAAACAAGAATAAGTTTATGTATTTGTCACAAGTGGTTCAAAATATCTGTTGGAATAATTGAAATAAAATTAATGTAACATACATATAGAAGCAATTCATTTTTCTTATATTTCTAAGTAAATTTCTGTTTATCTCTACTCTCACTTATTATTTAAAAGATATTTAAGATTTGAGAAAACAAAATAATTAACATGAATCCACTAGATTTTCCTTAATTTTTTTGATTAGAAAACTCCTTTATTTAAAGTAATTATTCCAATCGTCCCTGTAGCCAAGAAAAGCATAGTAAAGGTAAACCGAAACCAAACTTTGTTAGAATTTATTTTTCCAATGCTGGCATCATTGGGTAATGAGAAAAACATAGTTCCTTTTCTAAAACAGTTTTTGTTCCCTAATGGTACCTGCATCAGAAAAATAGGGTCTAAAAAGTTTTGTTTTGGGGTTACCTTTACCATGCTACTCCTTCCTTGGACAACAAGAAAAAAAAATTTTTTTTTTTTTTCTAATTATTTTATTCAGATGATCCCTTTATCTGGAGCAGAAACAATTTACTCTGTAGTAAAAGAAATAGTGAATAAACAATATTTAATTAATGAAAGAGGATGATCAGCAGCAAAACTAGATTTAGGGCCAGTCGGGTGGGTTACTGAGATTTCTTATTGCATAATGTTAGAAATGCAGTTGGTGGACTATTTCTGTTTTTTTTTGTTTTTTTTGTTTTTTTTTTAAACCCCATTAGGGACTTGGGATAAAGTGAGACATATAATTCTCTCTCTCCTGCCCACCCAGCTATCCATCTAAAAGTGACTTTTTTTTAAATAATAGTAATTCTGAGTGCCTATTTATAGATTGGATCATCTTGATTATCTAGAGCAACATTTTAATCTTGGTATTTTACTTGGTTTATGGTATCTCTTGTAGGGCTAGCTTAATAACCTACCCTATATCTCTAACTTTTTTCTTTTATTCTTACTTGCACATATTTGTATTAACATCCTTCTCCTTTCTCAACATAATTTCAATCCTCCATCCTTGCCTATGTTTGCTCTTTTATCTATTATGCTGCTTAAAACAAGAAACTCATCAGTGAAACTCTTTTTAATGCAAAAGATGAGTACTCCTCTTACATCCATTTAAGCAGTTAATTCCTCATCCTGTAATTAACATCTATTTATATTAACCTCCTATTGAAGCAATGAACTGCTCATTTGTCAGTCATGATAGTTTGTTCCTTATATATACTCTCATCCAATTTTCTTGCTTTTTCTTTTTCCTTCCTATTTATTTTTGAATGTTTTCATGGCTTCTAGTCAAGAGACCTTCTCATTAAATAGAAAAAAAAATTCTATTTTGGGATTGAATATTTCCTCATGGTTAATTTGGGGTTTTCATTTGACCTCAGGCTAAAGTCTTTGAGAATTACCAGTGGAGCACTGAACCCTTTGACCCCCTTCCAACCACTTTCATTAGGATTTCTTTTCTCCACCCTGTTCTTTCATCCTTTTAGGAAATCATTTCTCTAATGTCAACAAGGGCTTTGCAACTGAACATTTTTATCCACTGCCACTCTCTCTCTCCCCTCTCACTCAGTAATCCATTTCTGGTCCGGGGGGGGGGGGTCAATGCTAAAAAACTGCACATCTATATTTTGGTTTAATACACATGTATCACCATATGAAGTTATCATTTAGTTATGGTTTCAAATCCTGTTACTGATTTTCCAATTAATATGCAACATTTGGTTGGATCAAACCAATAACAATGCATATTCATTTAACAATAAAATTGTTATATATATATATATATATATATATATATATATATAGTTTAAGGTAATAAGGACAAACAAAGGAAAAATAGGAAAAAAGTTTGTGACTGAGATAAAGATCTAGTTAATTCATGTGATAAATATAACAATATTTTAGATTGTGATTGAAATGGCCTTCTAGGTGATTTATACATTTGGTATAAAGTACTCCCTCTGGTCTTTTAGTTATTACTTTTGCATATGAAATTTATATGCAAATGTAATTATTTTGGTATATAATTATAATTTCTTGAAATATAAATATTTAGAAACAGAAACTTTGTTTTTGTAAAGCAATATTTTTAACTCATGACATTGTGTGTGTGTGTGTGTATATATATATATATATATATATATATATATATATATATATATTGCATTGAATATTAGTGATAGATTGTGGTGAAGGTTTGTAATTTTTTTTAAGTTTCTTTTGCTGATTGTTAAAAAGCAAAAATTTTATCTTGTTTCATCTGTGGAAAGGATTTATGAAAAATAATCTTCTTTCTTCTTACCTGAAGTAATTATACTTTTTTGATCACTAATTTTTATAACCCTTTGGCACATTTAATAAATATGATATTGGTTCTTAAGCTTTACTCATATTTGTAGTTAGATTGTGGAGATTAATTCTTAAGTACCATAAGATAAATATTCTGTAAAATCCAGGAAACTTATGTCCTGGTTTTTATAGTCTGCTAATTCCAATAAGATTAAATTCAAATTCTTATGAATTTGACATTTGTTACCAATATGTGTGTTTTTTTTTGTTTTTTTTTTTTTAAATGTTGGTGTAAGAATCAAGTTATAATTCTTTACATGGTGATACAAGGTGAAAATAAGCTTTTTAATACATTGGTTTTTGCTCTTTTTTTTATGTGGGTTGAAGACAGAACATTTTTAATAGTATTTCTACTGTATGAATATTTAAATGATATTTTTAACAGAAACCATTGAAATTTCTTTTGGGAAGCATGGATGTTATTTTCTAAGTTGTAATTAAGAAAAAGAAGGGTACATTTTTTTTTTTCTTTTTCTTTTTTTTGATAATGATACTATTGATGAATTGGTGTCAGATTTGAAAATGTATTTTTATTTAAACATGACTGTTAAATTCTCTGTTTCAGATGTTTAAATGCTTTTTTTGTTGTTTTCTTTCTATCCCAGAATTTTTGTCTTTCTATAAAAATGACTATGTATTGGTTTTTACTTTTATAATTTTTCAGCCTTATATTTATATATTGTCTATAACTTAATGTTAGCCAAAAGAGAGAAAAGTCAAGAATTATATGAGAAAGAAGTTTAAAATGTGTAATCATTAATGCAAGTTTAATTAAAAATTACTTTTTTTAAAAAATTTATGTAGAAGAAAGTTTTATCCAATTGATATAAATAATCTGTGTATATATATATATATATATATATATATATATATATATATATATATATATATATATATATATAATCTGTGTATATATATATATATATATATAGAGAGAGAGAGAGAGAATAAAAATTGTTGTCTTTTAAGCTTTTATTTATATTTTACTTTTTATAATCTTCTTCATGGTTATAATTGTCTGTAATCTGATATATTAAGAAATAATATTAAAAAGAATCACAATCCTAGGAAAGATGAACAAAATATGGATTTTTTTTTCCTCTTTTATTTTGTTCTTAACCCGAGAAGAAAGCTCTTTGCTAATTTTCTTTTAACTAAAAAAATTTAACTAGCTAATAAAAAAAATATTTAATCATTTTGAATGATTTTATATTTTTACTTTTGAACTCTGACGTCTCTTTTGTATTATTTTGCTATTGAGTGATGTAGCTGTATTGAAACTTGGCTACTTCAATCACTAATGGGATATTAAACTTCTTTATGAGTGAACTTTTATTCTCAGAAATTGAGATTTTCAGCTTGAGATTCTTATTCTTTAATCTTAGTTCTTTTATAGATTTTACAAACTGCTTCCTTTTCATACAACTATTAGAATTCAATTAATTATATATATATATATATATATATATATATATATATATATATATATATATACAAATTTTTACATCATAGAACATAATATTTAAAATAGAGATGTTCTTTTGGATGGATTTTATGTTGTATATAATAAGCTAAGCTTATATATTCAATTTATTGCCTGATTTTACAGCTTTGCTTGTAAAATCACTCTTTCTACTTTGAATTTTGATCATGAACCATTAATTTATTCCAATAACTTGTCATTGTGACTTGTAAGCACCCTGGAAAAAATCAATATTGTTCTCTTAACAGGAAAAAAATTCTTCTCTTCTGAAATGAATCTTATTACTTTGTTTAAAATTTCACTGAGAAGTGTTCAGTGCAGGTGAGGTTTTATGACTAGCAGTAACAAAACAAGCCTTTTGACACATTCTTTAACTGCATCAACAGCTAAACTCAGTTGTTAAACTTGAGATGGGTATTAAACTTGATATTTTAAGATTGTTTGCTTAATGCTCAGTAAGATTTGGCTACAAAGCAATTCAGATACATTTTACTTCATGACACCTCCCATTTCATAAAAGTCAATCATAAAACAAGTGTCTAATAAATTCTGTTAGCAAGAAGTTATTTGTGAACAAATAGCAAAAATAAAAAAAATAAAAAAACGCAAAAAATAATGAATTGCAAAATTTGAAATTATATACCTACCTAAACATTATTACAGGAGCAGCAAATCTGTGACATCTGTCAGTGTTGTGTGTCTGTGCCTGAAAAGTAATGTTTGTTACTTTCCAAGATTCATGCCTAAGCAAATTTATATAGAATATAGACAATTGTCTCTACAGCAAGTTATCCCACTCCTCACCAGCAATATTATCAAAAGGAAAAACAAGTGCCAATATAGCTTGGTACTAGTGTTGTTATTTTGTTGCTAGAATTAAGTTGAAGATAGCATCAAACTGTCTTAGGGATTCCAGCTCTGGATTTCTCCTTAGAGTTTACCAAAACCTTTCCCATAACTGGTTGTGACAGCTAGGTAACAGTTTTGAATTCAGAATTGTCCTTCTCATAGATTGGTTTTAAACCAAGGCTATAGATCCATCCTATTTAACTCCATAATTAAAGAAGGAAGAGATAGATTCATGCCTTTCTTAAAGTCATTAGTACAAAGTGAACATAAACCATGTCAGTTGGAATTTGGACTTGGCTTGCTGATTCCATTTTCTGCACTGCTAACTGTTAGGCCATCCACACTTCTGTGATTATTTTATTAATATTCCAGATAACTTTTTTCAAAAGTCTGAATACAGCTGTCTGACCTAGCAATCTTTCTGGAGTTGACTATGAAATAATGGTTCCAGGCCACTGACTATTTGGTATCTAGCTGAGAGTCCTTGAAGAATATTTTGCAAACTTTACAAAATTTTTATTTTGCTACTTTTTAAAAAAGGTCTATTACTTTAGAATATCATTAATTCAGTTTTCGTTTGTATCTTTATGTAAGGAATTGACATACAACTACATATAGTGTATTGAACTTGAAATTCTTGGTACTGTCTTGACTGTATGTGCAAATGAAGTCATCAGTGATTGCTAACAAGTCATTATAGAAGGAATAGATTTTAAAACACTTGCTGAGTTGTGTTTTCATTGGTAATTTTCTAACTTCCTTAGCAGAAACCAAATGACTGCTATGAAACCTAATAATGTGACTTTATTGGTAATGCTTTTTTGCCATGTTGTAATCAAACATCTTGAAAGATGTTTTCTTTTTACTTTCTCCACCTCTCACTTACAAATTCTGCAGCTGGTAGAATCATTATATCCTAAATTAATATATTTGTTTTTGTTCATTCTGCATTGGTTGGTACACAGTTTGACATTGGAACCTTATTAGAATTATAAATTTTTACAATTATAAAATCATACAAAAAGCAAATTTTAACCATATATGAAATTTTCTTTTTAGGTAAACTTACTTCAAGGCCACCTTTAGCAGTCAATGTCAAGACATACTATTTACTAAATGTATATTATAATTAATTGTAAATAAATCAGGGGAAATTGTCTATAATTAACATTTAATAGTTATCTCCCTTAAGAAATGATAACAATTATTGTGAGCTCAAGCATATGAAGTTGCAAATTGGACTGGAAATTGCTTTTTTTCTGGATTAGAGAATTTTTATATATTTTTTCTAAAAGAAATCAAGTTATAATATCTCATTTTGCAATTTTTGTGACATTGAGTTTAATGACTGCTAAAGGTGGCCTTGAAGTAAGTTTACCTAAAAAGAAAATTTCAAATTACAAAAATCAGATCATTATAGTATACATGGTAGTTAATATATTTTGATTAATATCTATGACTGAACCATATATTTCTAGAGCAATGATTTTCACTGGTTTTGAAACAAATTATATTCTGTGAGTCTTTAGAGCTTCATTGCATAATGGTTAGGAGGAGGAGTCTTCAGTTAAAATTAAATTTGATTTAATACTGGGGATTTAAAATTAGGATAACTGAGCTCAACACTAAACCCAGCATTTTTCTCCATGTTAAAAAAAAACTGACTAAAGGTTGAATCTGACTTGAGAATTAGAATATCAGTTTTTGAATATCACATTGTAAATCTTGAGAAAGAGAAAAAAAATCATCATTCATTGCATACTAATGGAACCACATAATTACTATATACTGATCTGTACCACATATTTTAATCTAAATTAATATAATCTATTTTTTAAGGTCAAATGTTGTTATTGTAGTTGATTAATTACTATCTAAAATATAGATGCTAAAAAAAAAAAATAGAGGTCCACCAGAATATCTAATTAATAGATTAGGTCCTGAAATTTCAGTTTCACAAATCTAACAGCTATCATCTCCTGATATGGTTTGGTTTCTTTGTTTAATGGCATATCAACCTTTGTGAGTTATTTAATTCCAAAGCCATCCTTGTAGAACAACAGTAGTGGTACTATTTAACCCATAGCTGGGAGGATAAGGGGTTTCATAACTTTCCCAAGGGTATAAGTCCAAAATGTAATAGTGTGACTAGAGTTTGAACTTGCTTTCTTTGAGACCATAGTCCAGCATTTTAGCCATTATGCCTTGGGAGTCCTTCTCCTGACTTCAATTATAAAAAAAGCCCTACTCTTTTGCCTTTCTTTTAATTATAATTTTACTTTTGTTTTGCGAGAAAAGGTTCATATTTAGTTTGTCTATCTTATTTAATTCTTTCTTAGTACTTGCAGTTAGAATTATATTTATATTGACTAAAAAAATAATTTTGATTTTCTAAATATGATTTTTTCATCTAATTGCTTAATCAGAAAGTGAATAATTCTATACTCTTATTTTTAATTTGGTCTTGATAGATGTGATTCATTAGGTAGTGGGTCTTCAAACTCTCATTTTCTGAGAACATTTGTTGCCTTTTTGATTAATGCTCTTGTCTTTCTGTTTCTCATACTTTAATAAACAAGGCATCTTTATCTCATAAATGGATTATCTTGGTTTCCTTTTAATCTCGCTATAATTCCCCTAACATCTTTTTTTACCTGTTTTTCATCATATTGATATAGCTAGAGCTATGGCCACCAAATTTTTGTGGTTGCTAAGAGGACCTTTTTAAAGTTTTTAATGTTTTAGCAAGGGAGTTCAGTTTATGATATACGTATAACTCTAAACTGGACCCGTTGTGTCCATCAGGTTAAGAAAGCTGGACCTCTAATCATTTTGTTTAACTATATAGAATAGATATCTAGCTGAATATTTTTTAGCCAAAAATCAGTTATAACCTTTTTTTCTCCTACAAACTTTTGGGGGTTATTGGAATTTTTTTATTTTATTCATTATTTGTTTGCAGCATAAGCAATGACCACTAGAGTGCTATAAACCTTAACTTTGGGGTGATAAATATTCATCTATTCATCCTTTTTTTTTTTTTTTTTTTTTTTTCCAACTATTATTCTAACCTTGCCAGTTATAACTATAATGATTGATCTCTAAATTTTATATCTTCCAGCTCCACACTGACCTGGAGTGGTAGTTCTTGTTAGATTAATATATGAATATCAAGAAACCCTTTTACTTATTTCATTTTTATAATCTTTGTTGTCAATTAAAAACTTAGACTTAAGAGATCTATTTAAATATTTTTTGGGTTTAGCTTGTTAGTCCTAAGCAATAATACTACTATATATATTAAGCTTGAAGAACTACCTATAAACTTAATTAGTAATGTTTAATGAAATATAAATCATTTTAGTAAGGCAATTTTTTTTTTTGGTCTGAAGTTTGGAAATTTAAATCTGTATAATTAATTACATATTGCAGCAACATGGCTTTCTACTTTTATTACTTATTGTTAGAAACTCTTCTCTTTCACTATGAGAGACAACTTTTTTCTTTTTATTAATATTAAAACTTTTCCCAGGGTTAAATACGTATGCATATAAAATTTGGTTGCTCTATATTGAACTATTGGTCATCTATAGAGGATAGCTAAGTAGACTCTGCTCAATTATTGATATACAGGATGTTTCAGAAAAGATTAAACTCTAAGGATGAGATAGTAAGATTTAAACGTTTGTAAATTTTATACTACAGTAACACTATAATTCAGACACAATAGAATTTTCAGCATTTAAAATAATAGAATTATGCACTAGCCTCATTCATGCATCAGTTTCTTTGAATTTTATCAGTTTCAAAGAATGAAAGTAGAGATTTATTTCACTTATAAATTTTGTGAATATGCAAAAGATGAATTTAATGTCCCTCCCCCCATTTCCCAACAATTCAAAAATATTGCAAATTTTTGATAAATTTCATAAGACTTGGTATGTAGAGAATCAAGTGCTCAAGCCAGCCATGTTTTTTTTAACTGCCAAAATACTGGGAATATTAAACACTTCTGAAAATCGGTAAAAGTTGTCAAAAAAAAAGTTACATCTTTTTTAAATGCCCTTTATATTTAATAGATTTTCATAAAACATGAACAATGGTTTATGACCTGAATTATTAATCCTTTTGCTGGTTGATAATTTTTTAATCCTTGAGTCGAATAATTTTCCACATATTAACATTGAATTGGTCAATGAGCTACCAATAGGAAGATTTCTTGCATTGAGTTACTGCATTTGACAAAAATGTTGCTCTACTTGGGTGCTGTTGGCAACAAAAAAAAATGTCCCCTCTGCTTGCAAAGGGTTAATTTCCATCAGTTGTTATAGATTATTTAGAAAGGAAAAAAAAAATTTTCATAGCAGAAGAATGAATTGCCTTGTTACTTCATGGTGATTGACCCGTTACATATAGAAACCCAATAAAACTTGACTGTAGTGTAACCAGTTATAGCTGTACTGTCATTTTCTGTTGGTCCTCATTACCAAAAGGGAATCCTTTTGTTACACCTCATTTAATTACATTCTTCTACACTTTCAATTTACAGCACAATTTCATCAGGACATTGGAAATGTTGTTACTGTAGGTAGAATTAAGCAATTAGTAAAGTGTTCATTAGCTTTTTGAATAAAACATTTAAATAGAAAGAAAAAAAGATTCAATTCATTTATGCTGATGTATCTGAAAAGTGGATAACTTAGTGAAGTATATGAAGCATTTAGTTGAAAGAGCTTGTAGAATTCTTTCACTTTGTTTGGTTCAACAGAAGCCAATGATAAATTAGCAATATTAATAATAATGAAAAAGATGAATTGCTTCATTTTATGGTCATTAAAGGATAACTATATAAACAGATTCAGTTAGGGTTTTTTTTGGGGGGGGGGGTTATTCATTTCAATTTTTTATCGGAGGGATAAGATCTTTAAACCTTAAAATTTTTATTTTATCCTTTAAATCCTTGAAAAAGTATTGAGAATATTTCTGTAAAATCAAAAACAAAAATCTGGACACCTATTATTGAGACATTCCACTTATTGTTAACAATAGATCAACATTTACATACTTTTGTATAAATTGACCCTTGATTTATCCCTCCCCACCAAAAAAAAATGAAATTAGTTTTTGAAGGCAAGTGTTGCTTGTAGGTTTTTCTATTATATTTGAATAGCAACCTTAAAAAATTTTACTTGTACTCAGATCAATGCTAATTTTATAGCCAAAAATTAGATCTTCACAATTGTTTCAAATGAGTCACAGCTAATCTACAAGGATTGGCTTTGTGTGATATTGCCAGAGATAATCTTCAGAATTTGTTTCCTCCCCGCCATGAGAATATGCAATAATTGCTCTGACATGTATGCCAAATAATCTTCCAAAAGGTTTTATTCTTTCTTCATTCTTAGAAAATGAATTTATAATTTCCCATAATGAATATAAAGATTTTGAGCTCGATTTATGCTAAGCAACAAATTATGATTTCTAGAATAGTTGACAAGTAAATTAATGGCCTCTCATCCTTTGTCATGGGCTTTAGCATTTCTTTAGCTTATTAAGAACTAATATTTTAACTAATGATAAATCTAAGTATATGTGAAAACTGTCTATTTTGTGATGTAGGATTTTTAACTCTGTTCAACTCAAGCCTGTTTTTCTCATTATTTCATATTAATTCTTAACCTTAAAAAAAGTTTTTTTAATAATAGTTGTCTTGTTGTGAATGTATCTTTGAGAATATTCGACAAAGTATTTTGTCAAGGAAACACTTTAGAATCTAAGTTTGATAAGAGTTTTAATTTTAAAAAGTCTATTAACTAAGGATGAAATAATAAAATCTATATTCTTGCCTGATGACTATTACAAAATTGTTACTAATTAAACAATTTCTTAAGAACAATGTTTAAAATAAATCATTCGGTATGTACTGGTGATAAACATTTTTTTAAACTGAATGAATATTGTGTAGAGAACATCCTGAAATGACAGTTTAAGTAAATTTAGCTAAAATGTTTCTTTTGGATTTAAGGACACACCCTTTGGTGATTAGGAAACAGGAGAGTCAGTGCTGTAAAGAAAAAGGAAGAAGTTGATTATTGGTCAGTTAGCCTGTTTTTTGTTTTTCCCCCCATAATCTAGCTCAGTAGACCCTAACCACCATTAGCAGATGGTAAACTGATATAAAAGAACCTTGTGTTTAGTCAAGAATAGGATCATTATTACTGTTTATTATTCACATTTAAGACTTCTTTCCTCCTCCTGTCTTATGTTTATAGTAAGTCATTATTAACCACAAATTCACTTGATGTCTTAGTTTATTATAGTGTGTGTAATTGCCTTAAAATTTTTTCTGTTGTTAGATATTTAGTAAGATTGAAGGATAAACTCAAAGAACAAACTGTGTTCATTTTAAAGTATAATGCTTCATTAATTTTAAAATGTAATTTTTTATTTTGTTATAAAAATTCTTGACGATTTAAAAACCTTTTCCAAATTTTGAGATGAAAAGTAGAAATATTGAAATTCTCAGTTTTTATTGAAAACAAACCTCTCTCTCTCTCACACATGCACACACACACACACACACACACTCATTATAATTGATAAATTTAAAACTATTTGTTTCACTTGCATATTTCTACCACTCCTTGTGAAAATTCAGATTCCATTAATAGTTTGTCATCATGTACAGGAAACTTGTGTTTCTCTATCTTGAAAACTACAACTTTCTTTATGGTCAATGTTTACTAATTCTAATTTAGAACAATCTTTTTAAGATAATTCTTATAGAATGAATTTCATCTACATTTTCTCTGCTTATATAAAGTAGAATATTAGAGATAACTCAAGGACAACATTGATCATAGAATTTTAAGGAGGTACAGATAGCATGATGGTTATCTAAGTTCAAACTCTGGCTGAGGTTGTTGGTATTCACTTCACACTAATATCCCCAGGAAAAACATGAATCCATTTATTCTCCCATTTATGAGGGAATAGCAGGACTAATTGAGTTCAAGACATGGTGGAGGGCAACCAGTCTTGAAGAAGGCAACATCAAATATCTCTCCCAAATACAGTCATGGTAATTCACGGTTTACTGATAAAGGAAGCTGTGAATAGTTATGGTTACTAAAGTCTTGAAAAGAATTGGTATTTTCTATTGATAGAATTATAGTGATATTTTTCTAAAATACAATTAAATTTTTTTTCCTCTTGTATCATGATGCTTGAACTTGAATACAAGTTTTTATTTGACTAATTACTTTTTTCTCAGGTTCAAAAATCTTGAAATCAAACTAGACTACTTTTTATCTTTTAATTTCTTTAAACCTGTATTTTTCTCTCTCTTGTCTATTTTTGTATTAAGGAATTAATGTCTTTGTTTTTAATTATTTTTATAAAAGCATTTGAACTATTTTTTATGCCCCTATTGATTTTATTGAATATTTATTAACTCTTTGATACTCAATCTGTCTTATAAAAATAAGAATAAATCTAAAAGATTTAATCTGTTGCTTTCATGTTAATTGCAATGTAAGTGGCATTATCAATATTTGTATGATTTATTTAAACTGAATACAAGTTGTTTTAGACATACACATAATTTTTTAAAATATCAAATTGGAATGTATAAGGATTTTAAATAGGAAAATATTAAATCAAAAATTGTATTTTTACTTGAAGTTTTTTTTTCTTTTTAACCAGTATGAATAACCATTTTAATTATGATATAAAATGTTTGCTAACAATTACTAAAGGTACCTAATTAATTCCTGTTTGCCTTTTTTTTTTTTCTTTTTTTTCTTTTCTTGTTCAGAAATCCGTACGGAGGCTGTGATGCAAGCTTTAGCTATGCAAAATAAGAAAGTGCCTGTGATGCCCCTTCCATCCAAGCGCACATCTGTCAACTACCATGGCCAGCAACAACAGCAACGCAGAGAGATGCATGGTACTTACTACTCCAGTCAGTAACTAACCTTCTAATCAATCTTTCTACTGCCAATTTCTACTAACCCTGCCAACAAAGTACAAAAAGAAAAAAAAAATCTCTTTCTGCTGTTATATAGTCATTTCTTTATTTGGTATTTTCATTTCAATTTAACAAGTTTTTGTTTTGATAGTATTTCTTTTGCTTTTGCCATAGTTTGCTTATAATTATTATTATTTATCCATTTATTTTTATTTTTTTGCTTGTAATTGCTTTTTGTTTATGCTTTTTTTGCCTGCATCAACCACCATCCTACCATTTTTAAAAAATAAAAGAAAAATATTCTCTTAATAGATCTTTCTCTTTTGACATTGGCTGTAATGCTTATCACTTTCAACTTTCAAATAGCAAATGATTTATAGAGTTCCTCAAAAGTTCTAAGTGGTAATGTTGCTATTTGGTGGGAAGTAAATTGGAGGTACGAGTCTTTCATTTACATTAAATAATTCACAAGCAAAAATAAATACTATTAAATAATAATAATAATGCAAAAGTATAATTTACTAAGTACTAATTTCTTTTTAGGTGCTGAATTTCCTGCTGTGTAATTTTCTGTAATGTTTTCAGTTTAATTCTGAAATCGTTGGGCTATTTTAGCAAGCAAAATTCTATGGGTACAAGAAGTCACTTGATTGACCGCTTGTCTTTCTCCAAACTATGATTTTTTTTTTTTTTTTTTTTTTTTTAAGAAAATTTGGAGAGAATAGAAAAGTATGCATTATATGATTGAAAATAGTTTTTTTTATGTATTGTATTTACAATCTTGTAAGTTATAGGATTTACAAGAGTATTTAAGTAACTATCACTCATAGCAACTTATCCAACTCCATATAGTTATCCAGTTCAAGCTTCATTAGTGGGTCTTCTAGCTTTTAGGACAAAACTGTAATATTTGCATAGTTTTACTTGTTTATTTAATGTGCCATATATACATACATTTGTATGCATATTATGTAGATTATATATAAGTGTTGTGGACCAGGAAAGGGTCTGGAAGAATAACACAACTCGGGTTTACGTGGAACAAAGTATATTAACAAAGTATAATACAACATATGTACGAAGTGTTAGAAGTCAGTCCGACTGCCAAGTGTTCACCGGGAGTAAGTACAGTGCCTGGTATTAAGTCATGGATGAATTCATTACCGACTGCAGGTTGGGTACCATAATAAAATACTGTATTTTCTGCTATATGATATGAGTGATATTTTATTATGCAATTGAGGAGCAATTCTACTAAACAAGGCTGTGAAGTATGTTTCCTCAACCCTTAGGTCTACCCACAAACAACCATGATACAGAAAAAAAGTAGTACACATATGCAAGGTGATATATTTAATTGCAATCACTGTGAAACACTTGAATGCTGTTTTACTGCCATTGATTAAAGTTATGAGCAGTTCTGGTTGAAACAAAATCTTTGTGTCATTCTTGCAAGAATTACAGATTAATTCTTTTGAGAATTGCAGATATTATTATTGGAAATAATTTGGGAAAAAAACAAAAAAAGCTATATTGCAAGCTGAGGATAGGAATAATATACTGCATTGATTACTAGGCAATATAATTATCATTTTGTTACTAGATTAGAATTATAACATTCTTTTTGTCATATTTTATGAATTATGTTCATATCATAATTGACCAAAACTAAATCCTTCAAAATTATGTACAGTGCAAAGAGTTTCCACTAAGCATTAGTTATGAAGGTCATTGATAAAATCTTCAGTCCTATAAAACTAGTTTTATAATACTAAATGGTGACTGATGGAAAATAAATGTAATTTTGAAGAAAAATTAATCTACTTAATTTTCATATTGGTTTATTGTCTGATCTAAAACTTGTTTTATAAAATGGGATTCCTTATTTATCAATCAACCCATGTAAATCACAATACCTATTCTTTGATTACTAAAGATATTACTGCTTTCATTGTCAACAATAATTTTTGACAATTATTTTCTTTCATTTAAATTCTTAGTTGTTTATCATAAGAACTGACTTAGACTATTAGTTCATAGCAGCAATTGCCCAGTTGGCTGGGACTGTAGAAATACTCTGACTGCTTCTTTGCAGAGGAGTAACCCTCCCTCAACAAGTGTCCTGGATGTGACACTAAACAATCTGATGGTGAGATTCCAGTAATGCTGGAGCTTTGGGGAATGCGGAGTACTCCTTCACTGCCATTGCTCCCAGGTCCACTCTGGCTTGGAGTGGTAGCACCGGATAGGGTCCTATAGAACTAAACTGTGTACTTATGCTAAACTGACTTGTTTGAAATAGACCTGTTTTTGACATTGAAACTGTGTACTTATGCTAAACTAAATTGTTTGAAATAGAACTATTTTGACATTTAACTGTGTGTAAACAAAAAAAACTATATTTATACAAAACTGAATTGTTTGAAATAGAACTGTTTATATGTATAAAAATGGATTTGGCATTAATAACCTACAGTGGTTGATGTGCCATAAAACCAAACCAAACCAAATCATAACAGCAAACCAAGTGGATCAGAAATGATAAAGGGGAGTCTAACACATTTTCTATTTTGCCTTGGGGAAAACTTAATTTTCTGTACCAGCTGCTTTACTGATTGAGCTACAAGAATTCTACAGTTGTCAGAAGATCCAATATAATATTTTAAACTTAATCTCTTTCAATACCATATTTGTTATTGTTTTTTACACCAGTAGTATTAGTAGCAACAATATTATCTTTTATTTTTAAGATACAAAAAAAAATCAAGTCATGCTGATTGCATGGAGTCCCTTGACACACTCTCTCTCTCTCTTCCTCTCTCTCCGTCCATTCTAGTTATTCATCACTCCTAGCAGGTCCTAGTGTCTACACAGCTGATGTCCAGCATGAGTGTATCCATGTATAGGAGTCCATAGGCAAACGTTGCTTATGGGTTCATCTTTACTTCACCAGCTGTACTCAGCATGTCTTGTTTTTAACTTGGATGGTTTGTGAGATGGAAGACAGGTGGCCTTATCTTGAAAAAAAGAAAATAGTAACCAAAAATTGATGATGATAATGGTTGACATTACTGCAAAGAAATAAAGATAATGTTACTTTATATCCAGTTTAATTTGAGTAATTTTCATTTAATAAATTCTGAGTTTTACAGAAATAACCTTTAATGGTTTGAAATTGGAAAAAATACTTCTACTAGTCCATATGATTTATATGGATTTGTTTTCAAATAAGTTCTAAGTTCCATTTTTCAGTACTCTATGCATAGCATGTTTTTTTTTTTTTTGTTTTTTTTTTTACAAGAACAATATTCATCATTTCCCATAACTTATTGGCAATATTTTTATTAGTAATAGAATCAATGAATTATATAAGCATAAGTTCTTTAATTATTTCAAAGTGATGATAAAATACTAATTAGTACACAGAAATTTTTGGCAATTTTTTCTGCAGTTCACTTATCAGTAGGAAATTCTGTGGTCTGTTAATTCCCTACTAAAAAGGAAAGATTTCTGAACCAGAAATTTTTGCATCCTTATGACTCTGGATAAGAACTCATAATAAAAATAGAAAATTTTAAAAAATTGCAAGCTTTTTTGCTATTGTTGATAACTTTGAAATAGTAATTAAAACACTAGAAATTCTTTGGACATTTGAACTTTGTATTCTAGATGTTATTAACAATGTTTTGGCCAATCTATTCTTCAGTCCTACAGTTGCTGGTCTTTGAAGAGACATGCTTAGTATAAAGTTTATCATTGTAGGAAATGGAATCCATGACTAGAGGTTCAAATCCTGAACAAGGTTAATTGCATCTTACTTTGTGCTAATGCACTTGGAAAATAGTAGGGCAGCCTGATTTCTTTAGCCTTGTTTAGGCAATCAGTCTAAGAGAAAGAAAGCTCTGTATTCAAAGCAGCTTTATTCTGCTTAAAAATTAAACTTGAGTCGCATCTTGCTCATGGTATGTGTGTGGTGGGGTAAAACATACAATTTTTGGTCTTCCTTTGTATATTTTTCTTCTGATTCTTTCTTTATAAAAGCTTGATAATTAGGCCCATTAACATTACAATTAATTTTAATGTTACATTTGATACAGTAGTAAGTACAATCCAGGTGCTTAGAAAATTTCACACTGAGAGAACCTATATGTAATTTTGGGACAATTTCTAAATCCTAAGTATCTTTTTAATTCATGAAGGCTGATCATTTCTTGCTTAGAAATTGCTTTTATTTAACACAAAACATTTAACAAAACTCTATTATTATTTGTAATAACAAGCTTAAAATCTTCAGTTAATAATTGAATTCTACTTTCTTAATCTTTCTCTGTAGATTGAATATCTGCTTGGAAACTTATCCTAGAATATATTAAGATATATTTTTCAACTTTGGAAAAATGTAACAATGCAAAGCCATTTCAGTATTAATATCAAAACATAAGATATTGTTCCTTGTGTTTCATGAGTAACTTTCTTTTGTTCAATAAAAATTGGACCTTGTGTCACATCCTGCCACATACCTATGTCAGGAGTAACTTAATCAACCTACGCCCAACTTAGTTTCTTTAGTATTAAAAAAAAATCATAGACCTTTTTTGTGTCTGTATAAAACCTAAAACTGGCTAAGAAAATTTAAAATTCTATCTGTTTATATCAGATGATAGACCAAGATTTGGATTGCAGACTACCAACATCAAAAATTTTTTACTCATTTAACTTTTTTAAACTATATCTATTTTACAATCTTTAATCAATTAAAACTTTATACTGAATGATGACAATTAATAATTGTTACTATAAAATATAAATCAACATAATGGAAGAAATTTATCCATCATATTTTTTATATTATCAACTTGATATTGGTCTGTGAAAAATTTCAGTGTTGTAGAGATATTTGATTTTTTTAAGTTCTTGACACTTACAAGATTATCAATTTTTAAGTATTTATATTCGGCTAGATGTTAGTGTGAACTTGCAATAATACTTTGTACATATTTTACATCTTGAGTCTGAGGAATCTATAAATAATTACTGAATCAATAATATTAGATATGAATAATTATTTTAGTAAAATATATGTTTTTAATTTTAAGTTTGGGAACTTGAATTCAATATAATTAATTACATGGTTTCCTACCGATTATTCTTAGAAATTCCATTTTGATGAGCTCTTTAATGAAAAAAAATTTTGTTGAAACTTCCCCAGGGCTTAATAAGTATACATACCAAATTTGTTGTCTCTACATTAAATCATTTGTACACCTATAATGGGACAAACTCATTCTTAATTATTAATATAGATGTTATTCCATTATTTATATCAAGATATATTATCTCTTGTATTTTATAAGCAATTTATTATCTATATAGTCATGTTAGGTACAAAAATGATATATTCTATGTATTTTTGTAATAAAAAATATTCTACAGCTTGAGTTTGCATAAAACCTTAGAAAATATAAAATTCTTTTTCTTTTAATATCTAATTCCAGTAAACATCAAATAAAATTTGTGTGTGTAATATATATATATATATATATATATATATATATATATATATATATATATATTATTTTGAATCAAAACTTTTATGCTTAGTTATTCTAACTAATTCTCTTAGATTTGCTTGGATTGCAATATATCTACATGTACAATTGCAGCCTTTCCGTAAAAGGCCAAAAGTAATTGGAACAAAATGCTTTAGGCAAATGTGACCCATTTTTAAAAGGTCCAGCTTTTTTATCTTTTGCTGATTATCTAACAAAGATAGAATTGTCTTGGCTGTGTAGAAAGAATTTTAAAGTTTAATCAGAGTTTAGGTTTGCAATATCTTTGAGTGTTGTTGACCTGAACTCTTACTTTTCTTACAAATGTGATTATAGCATATATTAGATAAGATTCTATCTTTTACTGTCAAGTTCTTTTTAAATTTGTTACCAAAGGATTGTTATATCACCAAGAAGGTTGCCATTTACAAATTGGCTAGAGCTGTTTATTTCTCTTTAATTCATGGGGATCAGAAAAGATCACATGAGCTTTAGATTGGTAAAGATTGTTGGATACTTTTAGCTTTTTTTTTTTTTTTTAAATTTCCTGATAAGACCTCTCCCACCCTACACACATGCATAAGTTAAGAATTCTTAGTTACTTTATTTTGGTTGTGTGTGTCCAGAAAAGCAGAAATATAACTCCAGTCCTAACATGGTGGGAAAATCTCTAATGGTGTCGTAGCTAACATGCCAGAATGCAATATCACAGTAAGCGAGTTCAAACCCAAGTCATGCTGTTGCATTCACTTTTGGATGAATACTTTATGGAAAGGTATGAATCCCCCCCCTTATCCCCCTGCTATGAGTTAAATAATATCAGTACTGTTCTTCTATAAAGATAGCTTTGGCATTGAATTATCCATAAAGGTTGATATGCCATTAAACAAAGAACTCAAACCAAATCCTAACATGGCTGTCCCCGCTTCCCATCTTTGGTCTTATCTCCTGTAGATATATTGATAATTATTACATACTTTATGCACTGTTAGATTAGAATTATAACAGCTTGCCATCCAGTATGGTAGCAATATGAATTCAGAAAACATTTAAACATTGAAATTCCTTATAATATGTAATACTGGGTCTATTATAAATTATGATAATTATTTAGTGGCAATCTGATTCTAAATATTCTTATGGTAATTATGACTTAACATAGATTATAGAAACAATGTATTGATACATCTTTTTTATTGTTGTCCATAAAGCTTTTTTTTTTTTTTAAGATCCATAACTATATTCCCAAGATAAGATTGTATAGATACTCTTTATCTTATGTTCTTTATATATAAAGTAAAAAAAGTAAATTTGTTTTACAAAAAATATGAAGTCTGTATTAAGTTTAATGCTTATAGCAATTTTCAAACTGTAGTAAAAGTCTAAAAGAATTTTATATATATTCTTATTGTCTGAAAATCATTGGTGCTAGCATAAAACTTTTAGTAATGACATTATAAGTTGTTGGCAACCATAGTCGAGGGCGACCAGAAGGCTCCCTTTTCAATAGCTACTACACCGAGGTATAGGGGAGGTTGCTACTCTTTTTCCTGGATTGCTCCACTTTATCCTTGATATGTTCCTTATATTGCTGAGTGTTAAGCAAGGAGGTATCAAGTATGATTTTTATAGTCTTTGGTATGACACGACCAAGGATTGAACTCAGGTCTCCTGGACCATTGGCGAACACTCTACCCATTAGGCCGATGAGTTTATAGTTTTTGTTTTTGTTTAAAAAAAATAATTATAGTATCTCTCTCTCTCTCTCTTTCAATATTGAGCATTTTTTGCTCGGTCTTGCAATTCAACAACCTTTTCTCATTGACAAGAATTATAATTTACTGTGTATGTGTGTTTATTTTTTTATATATATATATATATATATATATATATACACACACACGGTATTGCTGAAAAGTTCTTCCTCTAACCAGGAAGGGAAATGAACATTTTTTTTTTTTTTTTTTTTTTTTTTTTTTAAGGGTTAAAGAAACTTGCTTCATTAAAGTAATTGGCCTTTGTCCATTTTGTCCATAGATCTAACAGTTTTTTTTTTTTTGTTTGTTTGTGCAATAAGTTATGGAGGAACGGTTTCCTCAAATGCTTGCTCATCCACCCCCATCCTTTTTACAAACTACAGTGACAAGACATTTTATAAAAATATTTGTTAATAGGACAGAGCACAGGGAAGTGGATTCATACCTATTCTAAGGGTATAATCAATATAGTAGATAAGTCATATTATTTCCTCAAACTGAATAAAATTTTTAAAAAATTGTAAAAAATCTTTATTCTTGGTTGTGAAGAGAAAATAGTTAATTGTATACATATCACTCTATGGCTATGCAGAGAGTAATTAATACCTAAAATCTTCTGTTAAAGAAAATGTAAGCTGTGCAGCCAGTGTCAGTTAACTGAATGTATAGTCAAATGTTTTAGTAGTATTGTTGCTGCTTGTGTTTTGTACTTTGAGATTTGCACTTTTTTGTTTTCTCTCTCTTTCTCTCTCATTTTCTGCTGCATGGTTAGCCTAGTAAAGTGAGAAACCTGAATGGGAACATTTTTATGCGTTGCTGATTATATAAAAATAATTATTACATTGTGCCTTTTTATTATTTAACAGCTGATCTATCTCTCATTCTCTCTCTTTCACTTGTTAAAAAGTTGTCAACGGAAAAAAATTGAAGCCAAGTGTAGTGGGACTTGAAAATACTAAAAGATTGATGACATGTGTTCAAATATTTTAGTTATCTTTGTTTCATCATTTTTAAAATTTGTTTTCTCTATATAGGAATATTTTTCTTAATTAACTTTGCTAATTTTAGCAGAGTTTTAATTTTTTTTTTTTTTTTTTTTTTTTTTTTTTTTTTTTTTTAAATTATTATTTAAAGAAATTTTTTTAACCCTCTGATAACTGATATTTTTGCCTACCAAATTAGTTTGAAGACTGAAATAGATATGAGAAGTTCCATTTAAATAAAATCCCACCCTTTACAAATTTAATGTCTAATGAAAAGCCAAACATCTACCAAATTTGTGTATGCAAGAAATTTGATCTTTTCTAGTGATTGCAGGTGTAACTACAGTATTGGACAAAAAAAGGAAAAAAAAAAGAAAAAAAGATAGCTGATTTAGAAAAAATTTATTATGACAATTTAAGATAATTCATAATCTCTAGGATATCCATTAGCATCAGTTATTGCCGGACAGTGTCTGTTCATACTTTCAAATTGTGATTGACAAAGATCATGATGAATATGTATGATTCAATTTCTTTGCAATATTGAAAAGTGACTGTCCATAATCATTTTATGCCACAATTTGATCTTTTTTAAACTCAAGCAACTACTTATTAGCAATGCACTATACAAATCAAGGAAAAGAAAACTCAAAATTTCTTATTTTTTGTTATTTCTAAGTTTTCTTTGTAGAAAATTGACTTTCTTCTACAACTAAGGGAACTTGGCAACAATAATCAAGGAAAATATTTACTTATGTGTTTAAGCCATTGAAGTTTCATTAAAATTTTTGGCAATTATAAAAAGTAGTACAATGTCTGTTTTTTTTTTTTTTTTTTTTTTTTTTTTCTGTCCAATACTATATTAAAACTGGGAATATTTGTACTTGCAGCATGTGAATTTCTTGGTATCTCTTGATCTCCCAGAAGTGATTTTTTTTATTTTTTTTATCAAGTACTGATACTGTAATAACTTTAAGGATTGAGAGATATATATACACACACCAAGGTCCCTGGCTCAGGATTCAGAGGGTTAAAAAAAATGACAAAAGAAAAACAATTTGATACTAAACAGATTACTGTGAGTTTTAGTTTTAGAGGATTGTGGTCCAAGCAATTCTTTGTATGCTGTACTCAATCTTTGTTTTCTGCTTTAATTGTGCTCTGCTTTGTGTTGTCTGTCATAATCATATTCCATCATGGCCTTTTACCAACATCATGCATGTATCTCTTTGTTCATTCATGTGATCTGCTTGTTGTTCTTTCTCCTCCTATTCTATGGACAGGATGGGTGTTTTCATTTGACTTTCTGGTTTCCTCCTCCTCCTCCTCCTCTTTTACTCATGGCAGAGTTGGATATGAAAGGCTGGATAGATTGATTGGTCAGGTACAATCCCCACCTTTTCTTTATCACCCAATTGATTACTGTCTATGTTGGTTGTGTATATTTCTATTTTCTTTTTCTTCATTTCTGACTTATTCTCATTTATAGTTTATTTTTATTTAAATTTTTTTTTTTACACTTCTATTTTGCCTTTGACATGTTGTCATCTTGATACTGTAATTTCTCTCTCTCTTTCTATCTCTCTCTCTCTCCATATTATTTCAATATTAAACTAGTTAGCCTGCTCACAGATATGTGTACATACACACACACACACACACACACACACATAATCTGGATAGATAACATTGTTATCTCATAATAATATTATGGTTAATGTAGATAGTAATTAGAAAATGATAATTTGGATAAACTTGTAAAATTCAAACAATTTTGTTTTAAAAGCTTTACAAGCACAGCATTATCAAGTTATACAAATCTTATGTTATGAAACAGTGTAAAGTTAAAGCTAAGAATTTGTGTAATGCTGTGTTTTTTCTGGTTTTCAAAATCTTTTCAATTGCATGGGAGTTATACCTTTTTTGTAATTTAGCTGCTGGATGCTGATTTAGCAATGTTAAATCCCATTTTAAGTTGGCAATTTCTAAATATTTACCTTTTACTAGTCTTTTAGAAAATACTTCAATTTATATTTTAATTCACTAATTAAAAGTCTAGCACCTGATTTTATTTAATTTCATATTATGTAAAGTACTATCTATTACACACACACAAAGTTAATATTTTTTAATGTGTCCAGTCATAAAAGGGTACATTGTAGAAACTCATCTTTCTTTACTCTTGTTTGTTATTTACTGGTTTCTTCATCATCCAGTTTATTGGCAATGTATGCTCAATCATCCACCATGATGAATTTTGGGACATGAATTGTCTATGGTTTTGAATTGTTGACAATATACTAGCCAGATCCTGTAAATAACTATTTTCTTCAGTCATATGGGTATTTTTTTTTGTCTTTTTAACCTTATATTGCATTATCTTAATAGAGGTATAAATGCCAAATTTAATATCTGTTAGTATGTATCAATGACTGACCAAATTATAATACTGTGAGTATAATGTTCTTGTATACAAAAACACTAAACTTGTTTCATAGGCAAATCTTAGCACAAAAATTTGGTTTATATCTCACTACTTTTTATGTATTTTTCATCTGGCACTAAAACAAAATATACAAGTTTCAAAATTTAAAACAGAAGCCAATAAACTCCACAAAGGAATAAAAACTGAAGCCCATATTTTACTTGTATTATAATTCAATATATTTTATATATCCTTTTATTATTTCCCATCATTTGTTTTCATCTCTCATTCACTCTCTCATTATTATTTTACATAAATGTACAGGATTAATTCCTTCAAAATGTTGTTACTTTTTGTTTCTTCATTAATACATCCCCTGACAGCTCACAGGGTTGGAATTCAGAATGAAAATTTACTTTCAGTTTGATTAACTGTTGGTATTTGATGCTGGATTATCAACTGAAATATTTATGTTGACTAACAGATAAAATAAAGCTTTCAGTCTCATTAGGAAAATTGCTTCAATACTTTGTGTTCAATCAATTTATGCCCATGCTATCAGGTACACTGAAGTCAACACACACACAAAATATGACTGTAATACAAGTTATTTATTACAATTTGACTGTTTTCTTCTCGGGAACAAAATATTTTTCCCTAATTAATTTTCGATTGTTGACCAATGGATAATGCATTCATTATTCTATGGATTATGCAGATTTGTATCTTCCTTTTTTTTTTCTTTTTTTTTTTTTTTCTTTATATAGTATATTGAAAAAACAAAGCATTTTTGCTAGACCAATCTTTAGTTTTCTTTGGGTTATATGGAAAGCTATGAGCATTTTGTCTTTTTGTGTATTTTAAAAGTATCTGTATTTTACCATTTTCTCATTTGGTGTGTGTTTTTGTTTTGTTTTGTTTTTTCCTGTAAAGATTATTAAAGAAAAATCTCTCACCAAATGCCACATATGGTTGAGGAAAAATAGGAGGATGTATTAGTCAAAACATAATGTAATTGAAAAAGGAGTGAAAAACAAAATGAAGATTCTTCTTTGTATGATTGATGAAATGATTAAAATGCTTCATCTTCAAGTTTTAGACAATATATTCACTAACATGCATTATCTATTTCTCATCTCCCTCACTACATTTGCTGAACGAATTCACTAAAATGATTTATCCATTTTCTGCCAAACCAGAGAGGAAAAAATTCCAATCAACTTGGGTATATATTATTTCAACTTTGATTAGAGTAGATTTTGAATTTTATTTGAATTTTTATATCAGATAGACATGACTCCCTAAAACATGTTTAAGTATTTGAATAACAAAAGTATTAATAGTTTTGTTGATATTTTGATGATGTGAATAAATATAACAAAAGTACCTACAAATCTTGTTTGTTATTGAGTTAGCCAGAGAATTAAGTCTGTTTTTATTGTTTAGATAGAATCAGGAGTATTTAGTTTTAAATAATTTCATTAAAAAAGAATGATAGCTTTTTATGGTGACTGTTGTAATAGCTTACCATTTTGAAAAATACTTGGTTAGAATTGGCAGATTTTTGTTTATTGATTTTTAACATTGAAAATGAGAAAATTTTCAGCATTTTCTGAATCCCCACCCTCATGTTAAAGTTCAAAATACAGACCATTGCTGGTTGATGATTATCAAATTAAAACAGATAATTAGTTTTATTTATAGGGCTAGCCAGAAATATTCAAATAAAGTATTGAAAATTATTTGTATCAGTTTGTTATATTAGTTGCTTTAATGTGTGGCTTAAATATAAGTGTGTGGGGATCAACTGAACCCTATTGTAATTTGGGTACTTAAACCAGACAAAAATGTTTTGCTTTTTAAATAAATTATGACATGTGATGAAAAGTAGATACTGTATAACATTATGGAATGAAAGTTGTCTACTATGAGCATCTTCTGGAGAACCAGAGGATTCAAATAAATACTGCTCCTAATTACACAGCAATGGACAAAAAGTGTCTTTAGTTGATTCAGAGAAAGGAATATTTCAACACACATTTCTTTAGTGATGAAGCAAAAATTGTTAAAGCTTCTCTAGGAAGTTTTCACTTCCACATTATTCCGCAGATATTTCACCTTCAGATGACCATTTATTTTATCTTTAAAAAATCTTCATGAAAAATATTTTAATTCTTTGAAAGTTTGCAAAAGGCATGTAGTGTTGATCTTTGCTGAGAAAGATAAGATAAAAAGTTTTAGGAAGATGGAATTCTAAAGTTGCTTAAAAGATGGCAGAATGTAGTGGAATAATATTCGAAAAAATTTTCTTTTATTTATTTATTTTACTTGATAAACCTAACAAACATTTTTGGTCAATCCTATTATATAAAAAAATTTAGTTAAAAATTATCTGAAGGACAAGATACTTGAATTTCAGGAAACTGTTTATTTTGCACAGATTATTTGTTGCTTGTTTCATTTACTAACCAACATTTCTCTACTGTACTTCCATATTAAACATTCTTATAGAACTTTCTAAATGGAAGAAATTAAAGTTTTGGGTTCCCCTCCCTTATGTTTATTTCATAATCCCTATCTCCCCATTCTAAATGCTTGACCGAAAAACATATTGAGTTTTCTTTTTTACCTTTACATTTTGTCCATCGAAGTAAATATTAGATGCAATCTTATATGAAGAACTCCATTATTTTTTTTTTTTTTTTTTTTTTTCCCCCAGAAAATTCTTTTTAAAGTGTGCAAATAGAAATTGTTAAACAGAAATGAATCTGAAGGTTTATTTTTCCCCTCAATACATTTTTTTAAAAAATTAGAACAAGTTCAGTCATGGGTTCCTATATTCCATTTCATTATTGACTAGACCTTTATGCTATTTTTTTCCTTAAGTTTTTTTTTTTGTTTTTTTTTCCTCTTAAGAAATCATCAAAATATTGAATTGGTGAATCAAAAAATATTTTTAATGTGGAATAGTTCTATCATTTTGAAAAAAGATTTTTCTCTCTATCTTATTCACCTGACCCAATAATATCTTATACCAAACAAAAACTGGGTCTTTCTATGTTTTCTAAAGATCAAATTGGATAATTAATATCTCTGAATAGGTTTTGAATCTAATACTTCAAATGAGAAGCCTGCCCTTTTTATGAGTTTCTGCTATTTAGATGCTCTTTCTTTTGTTGGTTTCTCTATTTTGTTGCATTCAACTCTTTTATTAGGCATGAAATCTGATGAGTGCAGTTCATGTTATTCAGTTCAAAAGATGCTGTATATCCAGCTGCTAAGTTTATCTCCAATTAAAACCCATTTCTTCTCTATTCTCATGGTTTCTAAAAAAAATCCCTCTTCATTTTTTTTTTTTTTTTTTACAAATATTACTAAGCACCAAATGATGGAAAATTGATCTTAGATGGGTAGAGCACTGAAAATGACCTGCTTTATTCAGGATAAATTTCTTTGTTTTGGATGACAATCTGTCACCAAGCTTTCTCTTATAGCTAGAATATGAATTATTATTTGGTGCAGAAGGAAATTAATTCACTTTTATTTCAAAATTCTGGCTTGGCCTCAATGAGTTAAGCTTTCTTTTACTTTTTTTGTTAGAAAAACAGCATTGTATTATTTATAGAAGAATATATAGTTCTCTCTTTGTTTATTTTCTTTTTTTTTTTCTTTTGGCAAAATATTTTATTCAGTTTCATTTTAATGAGAAATAAAATCTGTATAAATAGACTTAGAAAACAAAATCACTGGTATTTTTAAAGATTTGTTAAGTATTATCTACAATAGAAAATATGTCAATACCTATATTGTGTTTTCTCCATTTGAGATTGTTTGTGTGTGAAATTCATAAACTTTTTAGAGCAGAAATGTTACACTTGAATAATCTATTTAATTCTATTTTTGTGTATTTTCTTACATAAAAAGACAAGTTTTCTCTTGTATCTGTTGGAAACCATGACAGAATGCAGGGGAGCCTAGTCTTCTATAGTATTTTGTCTATAGAACTAATTCACTGGTGTTGCTACTTTGATTCTCATCAGTGTCCCACTTTTGTGACACTATGCTAGTTTAAGGTAAATAACTACAAGACAAATTTCTGAAAATTCCAAATCAGTAGTTACACTTTTAGTATACATTATCAGTGGAAATAGGAAAAATTAGGATTTCCTTTGCTTAAATTCTATACAAACTGCTCTAATCTTTTCTAGAGATTTAAAATTATCTATTTTACCATTTGAAATTAGCTTATTTGTTATTCTGTTGTACTACATACAGCTTATACTAATCAGAGACTATTGAATTTTATAATAGGAGTAGCCAAGCCTATTTTATAATGGAATTTATAGGCTTGACTTTGATCAATACTGACACTATCATATTTCTCATAATAGAAGTTTTTATTAGAGCTGATTTGTTAGAATTTATATATCCTGCTTATTGCTACATTTTTTCTTACTTAAGATTTTTTTTCTTTTTTTCTTTTCACTTTGTTTTATGATAGATTTTCCTCTTTGATTTTGTAAGGACAGCACTACTGATTTGTCCTTTCAATGCTCTGCCCCTCCCCTCTTTTAACCTCTTAAGGCTTAGTTTGTTGACATGAAATGTTTTGCTCCTGCCAAAGCACAAAATATCTCTTATTTGACATTAGGTGATTAAATACAAGCTTCCCAGTTGAAGTTATTTTCATATCTAGCCTTTAAGTAAAGCAGTTACTTGAAGCAAGGATTTAATATTTGTAAAAAATATTTCAAACAATCCATTTTTTTTAACTTGTTAGATGATAATGAATTTTTCTTTTCAATTATAAAAACATGTTCCTCAAAGGCCCTTTTTAATACTTTTAGTTTCTCTAATTTAATTATTCACTAAGATTGTAACAAAATTTATATTTCAATTTGTTTTAAACTTTTCATCCCAATTTTCTTTCTTCTCTCTTTCTCTCCCTCTTTCTCTCTAAAATATTGCATTGTAGATTTTAGTTGCATGTGTTTTCCAAAGGAAAAATGCTTGTAATGTTTAACACTTTCTATTTTGACAAAAGAATCAACTTTTGAGTGCATTTTATATTTTAAAAATGCTTCCCTAGTTTTTTCTTTTTCTTCTAAAATCATCTGATATTTTTTTAAATTTGAAAAATAAGTTTTAAACATTGTTTAAAATGATGATATGACAATATAGTTTTGTTTTTAAATGTTTTCTAAATTTAAACATTTAAAAAAGATTTTAAAGAATTTAGTTGAAAGTAGTTTTCTTACAAAATAAGGACCCCCCCTCTAAAAAAAAACCCCCTCTCCTACTGACAAAATTCTTAATTTAGAATATATGTAAGAGCTTACAAAATTGATGTCATTACTAATTTTCTACCATACATTAAAAAATTTCTATAATCAATTTTGTTTTTCACACATTTCATTGTTGTTTAAGTTAGTCTTAACATTTTTTCAGATATTGGTTTATTTACCCAAGATACTGAAATAAGATATATGTAGTTTCAAAAAGAATAAAGTTGCATACCAAATTTGGTGGATGTCCCATGAATATTTGTAATAGTGGTATGCAAAATAAGTCTCAACAATCAACACATTTGTCCTTGGAGAGTGACATCACTGACATAACACAAAGGAATGAATTATTGTATGAGGCTAGCACATGATGCAATTATTTCAGCCGCTAAATACTGCTCTCTTTGCAATGTTGCCACCTGACTAATATTGTCGCATAAAATTTGCATAAATTGTATCCTTTATTAAACAGTGTTTATATATATATATATATATATATATATATATATATATATATATATATATATGATTCTGATAGTGTGAAAAAACCCTGGTGATACAATTTGAAAATTTAAAAAAAAAAAAAAAGATATTACACAAAATGATATCCGGGGGGAAAAATTCCATAAAAAAAGGAGACTAAAAACATACATACTACTTGAAAGCAAGCAACCAATAACACATGCCTAGCCCCCCCCCCCCAAAAAAAACACCAATAGAATTCCTTAAGCTAAACATAAAAGTGCTCAATACATAAAGTAGAGTGAAATATGAATACCTACAGTCAGAAAAAAAAAAATCTACCTAGGTTTCACCTAAATGGATCATCAGGACAAATCTAACTTTAGTTAGAATCATCCTGATGATCTGTTTAGGTGAAATTTAGGTAGATTTTTTTCTGACGTGTGTATATATATATATATATATATATATATATATATATATATATATATATATATATATATAATGTGTGTGTGTGTATTAGTTTTTATATGTATATTTAATAGCATGGAAGCTTGTCTATGACCACAGGTTTCATGACAATCATCAGGCAGGTTCTCTGTCTGATGATAACTGTTTATAAGACATCATGAAAAACTAATATATATTTATTTAGAATTATTATATATTATAATAATTCTATCATAGATATTGAGCACTCTCCAAATTATATCACATTTGGTCTGCTACAAACCCACAAAGTGAGATAGTGACAATCAACACTGTTTATATATATATATATATATATATATATTTATATATATATATATATATATATATATAATAATTGTAGCAGAAAATTATGTAAAAGTACTCAATTTGCACACACACACACACACACACACATATATGAAAAAAATTTAAATTCTGTATTTACATTTTAAATCTTTAATTTCACATTTTCCACTCCCACCCCCAACTTTTTATCAGTTTGAAGTTACTGATTCATTAAAAAAAAAAAAAACCCAAAAAGCTACTAGTTATTACCTATGAAAAAATTAAGATATGTCTAAATTTCTGAGAGATGAATTTGTCTTTTACATTTTTTCAAGAATGAATTAACATTTATATATGATTTATATATATATTTATTGTAGAGTTCTTTAATTATAACTTTTTAAAAGTTTTATATTAACACAATTCTTGCTTACTTACCTTGTGTTAACATAAGATTTTCACATTGCTAAGTTCACTCACTCTTTTATAATGGAATATTCCGGTGACATATATAGTGTATAGCATGAAATATATATATATATATATATATATATATATATATATATATATATATATATATATATATATATATATATAATCTTAGATTTTATATCTTAGACATGAATAAAACAATTAATATTGATTGTAATTCAAAGTATTAACTTTTTTGTAGAGATAAAGATGTAACTAAGTTGAGCATTTTGGGTTTGTAGGATTCTTTCACCTTATTACTTCATTTTAACTGTTTTCTTCTCTTCAAAATGAACCGTTATTTATTATTGGCTAAAATGTATTCAATATCCCTCATTAGATGTTTGTTCTGAATGTTACTTTCTTATTAGTTGATATCTTGACTAAAATGTTGCGATCAAATTTTGTATAGTTGTTGACTTTTCTGATCTTTAGATTATTTCTTCTTTTTTTTCTTTTTTTTTTTCAAAAAGTGGCTTGTTGCAATTTTTCCTATTGCAAACATTTATTGAAAGTTTCCTTTTGTTAATGAGAAACAAATGATAATGTGATCATTTTTAGGATGTTAATTACTTTCCAAACAAATACAAATGATATTTGTTGCCTAATTTTCTAAAAACTTAAGACTTTAAAAATAGTTTCTCATTGGTTAAATAGTTCTTACAAAGAAAGAAGTTGGAATCTATAAGAGAAGGGTTGTAACTTTATAATTTGCAAAAAATGACTCTTTTTGTAAAGGAATAAGTGATGTTTCTATAGAATAGTACACAAATGAAATAATTAATTCATTAAAATGGTTTTTGAAGATTTAGTATCTCAATCTCTAAGAACTATGTAGGAAAACAAGCAAAATACAGAATACTATTTCTTTCTACCAAAGATATCGGAAGCTTTTATCTGAGAAAAAAAAACCTATCATCTGATAGATCAATATAAACTGCTTTTAGACTCTTTTAAAGACTTTATATTAAAGATGATTTATATTTAAAAATGGGTTTGGATTAAATATTTAAAGGGATTTAAAAAAAAAAAACTTTACTTATTTTTTATATATATCTACTAAAGCTCTAAGATTGAACTATTTATTCTAGAGGAAAACTATTTTGTTAGATTTATTGATCACTTCCTTTCATATATGGACTATTCTGTAGAAGTGTTGAGTAAGCAATTTGTGCTTGATACCATGCCAGTTTATGTGTAAACTTGAAAGAAATTTTTGGTCTAAGTTTCTGAAATGAAGAAGTCTTAGTATTATACAGCAATGTACGCTAACTAGTGTCCTTATCTTAGTTATTATAGTCAGAGTATCATCTGGAATAAAAGGTTTGGCTTGAAGTTCCTATAAAGTTATAAATTATGACACACCTGTGGAAGGCAGGAGGGTTCTGCAACCATAGGCCCATAACAACCAAGATGAGAGTACTAATCTGTGTACATCAATGTGTGATAAAATTCTTTGTAGTCTAAAGTATAATTATATTAGACTCAGTGAAAGCTTTATTTATTTTTTCAATTGATGAATAAGAACATTTGTTTTAAGTATTATCTACTTCTAATCAACAAAGAATTTGTAATACTGCTAACAACTTATCAGATACTCACATTATCTCTAAGTTATGTTTGTAATTTTGTAGCTATCAAATAATTCTACTCAACCAAGATTAACTGATAAAAACATCCTAACATATTCTAATTTTTTATCAGATTATATTTAACTAAAAATGTCTTAAAATGCACTGAATCTAAATTCAGTTGTATTAAAAGCAGATTACTTTTTAAAAATTTTCTTCTATAAAGTATATTTGTTTAAAGATAAGAATTGAAGTGTGAATGCTAAAAAGCAATAGATAGTAATCAATAATTTGAAGATTTGTATTTATTTTATAGTTTTCTCTATTTATTTTCATTTGAATAGTCAAGAATTTTCTAGAGCCTTTTCTTTTTCTATGTTTCAAATATGAAATCTTATTTGGTTTTAAAAAAAGTTCATTTATTTATATATGTCACCCAGATATCCATTGGGCCTTTAAGTAGAAAGTATTGTTTCCTCACTCCATTCTAAGTTAATGGTTGGATTACATCATAAAATCCAAATAAATAACACGGATCTATAACACACATACACCCAGTTATTTGATATTTTTTCCCTTTCTTAGAACATAGCACCCAACACCCAAAAACCCACATTTCCTTATCAGCTGCAATTTTTTGACATTTTTTTTTGTAGTTGATTCATCTTCTGATGATGATGACAGTGTGTTTGATGAAGAGAATTCCCGTAATGAATTTGGTCGCAGTGGCCGAGGACGAGAGAGTGAAACCAGTTCTTCTTCACACACTGATGCTGGGGCCTCCCCAATCAACAAGGCAACTGATCGACCCTACAGTGTTGCATATGCTAACATCAGCATTCCTGGCAATACAGCTCGACATGCTCTCGCTGATGTTATGCAGAATACCCGGCATTGTAAGTACCTGTACCAAGTGATGTGTAAACCTACTGGCACCTACCTGTAAATGGCTGACACACCAATTTTTGAATGATCCAGCACATGACACTTGTAAAACGTTCCCTCGTCTGTTGATACCATTGTGTGGCATTTGTCTGCAAAACTCTCAGAATGTCTTTTTTTTTTTCTTTTTTTTTCTTTTTTTTTCTCATTTATTTATTTTCTTAAACAGAAGAACTCAACTATGAATTGTTAAAGTGGGAATCGCTTAACTCACTCTCTCAACAAGATTTCACATAATCAAATTTTTACATATTTTGGTAAAAAATATTATCAAGATGATTTCAGCTTAAAAATCATTGTTTGACATTTACATTCTTCCTCTTTAGATTTTAGTTTATAACCTTAATTTTACTTTTTGGCAAATAGTTTTATTTCCTATTTTGCTTGTTATAGGTGAATTAGGTGCTTGGATAAATATTTTTCTTTTCATGGAAAAAAGAAAAAAGACATCTATGATGTAGTGACTTAGTTTATGATGAAAACTACAAAATGTTTTAACCTTGCTTCATGATGATCATCTTCAACTACAACCTGATTTAATTATAATCATTGGATGGTGTAAAATGTGCTGTACTATGAAACATTCTCATTTCATAACATTGTTGTTCTTGGTATTCACTTGTGACACTATCATTTCAAGCTGGTGGGTGTGTATGTGTGTGTGTGTGTGTGTGTGTGTGTGTTGTTTTTTTTTTTGTTTTGTTTTATTTATTTATTTTGGGTTTTTTCCCCTATCACACTTTCTCTCTTCCCATCGGACATTGTCTTTTCATACAATCATGCTTTTATTCTCTATTAGCTATTTTGGGAATTTTTTTTTACTTTCTATAACATTACTGATTTGTTATATCAAATTAAAAAGGAGAAAAAAAGGATCCTTGTGTTTGTATCATTTTATTGCACAATTCTATTTCATGCCACACTCAGTTCTTCGATGTAATTGTTTATATTTGTTGTTGTGCTCTCTTGGCTGTTGTATTGCATTTGTGAATTTGATCAGTTTTTGTGCTATATGTTAGGCCGTTCCTCCCAAACAATTCATTTGCACACTCTTCATGTCAAACTAGTTTTACTTGAATACTTGTGCTATTTGTTTGTTTTGAAATGTTTCAACCACAATCCATCAGTGCTAGTAACTAGTATTTGCTATATCAAGTAGACAGTAGCATTATAGTTAGTTTTACATCTGGATTTTCTTGTTTTTAACACTAAAATTTTAATTTTCATTACCATATATACTGGGATATAATTAAATCTCATATATAGGCCTACCTTTGTTTATGGTCTTGAAATAATTTGAGATTAACTTTTGAAGCTAATGGTTGTTCCTCATACTTCCAATTATATTTCAATATTACTTATGTATAGTAGGTCTGCACTATTTTTTTGTGATTTATACATTAAGTATACACTCCAGAAAAAAATATAAGACCACCCTCTAAAATGAAGAAAAAGATATTGTTTATAATTTTTAAATTATGAAAATCAGATATATGAAAGATAAGGTTAAGAGACATTTAAATTTAAGATAAGAAATTTCAATTCATTTTTTATATGAACATTAACATTCATGCTAAATTTTAAAATTTTGTTTTGACATGAATATAATACCACCAATAAGAACTAAAGAAAAAAGGACTTAATTTAATTGAAAAATTTATTATATATACTCTACGTAATATAAAAGCTATAAAAATTGTAATACATAAAATACTAAAAACATAACTGGTTAAAGGAATTAAATTATCTGAATTTGAGAAAGGTGAGATTACAGCCCTGAAAAGACTTGGAAAATCTCAGAGAAATTTTGGAAGGCATTAAGACGCAATAAAATTATCTGCAATTACTTGAAAAGTCCAAATAAGTATCAAACACGAAAACCAACTGGCTGGCCAGAAAAATTATCACTACAATTCAAGAGAAGAATTGTTTGTGAAGTAAAAACGAAAACTTTGTCCACATCAGAAATATTGAAATCTCTTGTGGATACTCCTTGCAGTACTAGAACAATAAGAATGCATTTAAGCATAAGGAAAGAAGTCATCATCCAAAGTTAACTAGGAAACACAAAGAGAAATGACTGGAATATGTTCGTCAATATCAAACCATGAGTGCTAAAGAATGGCAAAAAAATTTTTTTTCAGACAAAAAGATTCAATTAAGATTGTCCAGATGGCTTTCAGAAGTACTAGCATGCAAAAGATTTTCCAGGAGAGAATTATTCAACAAGGCATAGCGGAGGAGAATCTCTTATAATCTATAGGGAGGGCTTCTCATCTTCAGGAAAACTTAAACTACAATTTATCAGTTGTCAACAAAAGCAACAGATTATGTGAAGATGCTAAATGATTTATCTCTCACACAAGAAGGACATCGCCTATGTGGAGAAGAATGGATTTTTCAGCAAGATAATGCTGCTATCCACAATGCATCAATAACAAGGAAGTACTTGCTTGAACAAAAAATAAAACTTTGAGCACCCAGCATGTTCTCAAGACCTCAATCCTATAGAAAATTTGTGGGCATTGATTGTTGCAAAAGTTTATGAAGGAGGTCAACAGTACTCAGCAATTTCTGAACTCAAAAACACAATCTTAGATGTATGTGGAAAAAATACTTTCAGATTAACTTCAGAAGCTAATTGATAGTATGCCTAGCCGAATTTTTGAGGTTATCAAAGCTAACAGCTGATCTACAAAATATTAAATAAAAAATCTGCCTTTATGTTCTATTGTTCCGCTCATTGGTCTTTTATTTATATTTTTAAAAAATGCTAATATAAATGCTAATATACATATGAAAAATGAATTGATATTTCTTCATATTTTAAACTTAATTGTCTTTATGCCTTATCTTTCATATATATGATTTTCATATTTTAAAAATTATAAACATATCTTTTTCTTCATTTTTGAGGGTGGTCTTATATCTTTTTTCAGGGGTGTATATGATAGTCAAATTCAGTAAATACTTTTTTAATACTATTTAATCACTGGGCACACTTAGATCTTACTAAAACATACAAGTATGTTTTATTTTTATCTATACAAAATATATTTATTTTTGAAGCCTCTTCATATTGTTAAATATTCATTATAAAAATTATTTTTTATGTTTAGTCATTTGTACTTTGTTTTAAATTGATTTTTTTTATTTGCTCCTCAAAGCTATATTTGATGCACTATGAGTGAGAACTTATTGAAATAATACACTTAGGAAGAATTGTTGTTTGTGTAGTAGACTCCATTGATGGAGGAAAAAAGAAAAATCTAAGACCCAAAGGAATTATTGTTTGATTACTTGGTAATTAGATAAACAATTTCTGAAGTCCCATGTTTTGACAGAGGCTTCTTAGAAATTTCCATTAAAACTTTTTGACTGTACCTTTTTGGTAAGGAGGGGCTGATGATAAAATTTATTATTATTGATGGTGTGGATGGCATAAGGATTATCTATGTGAAAATGCTAATGACAAGCAGGTCAAATTTTAGCTGATGTTGTTTGTGTTCACTTCACACTAATGCCCTTGGAGAAAGGCATGAATCTGATTTTTCACTCAGTTAAGGATAAATGGTAGGGTTGATTAGGCTCTTTAGCCATTGTGGTGAGCAATCTGTCTAGAAGTAGGCCAACTCTGAATTTGAATTATTAAAAAGGCAGTGGGTAAACCCTCACTTTCTTTTTTTTTTTTTTTTTTTTTTCTTCTTTCTTTCTTTCACTCTCACAATCATGGTAATTTTGTTTTCTGATAAAGAAACCTGTAGAAAGCTATGATCACTCAAGTCCTGAAAAAGGGCATGGCACTTTTCATTCTAGTCGATTATTATTATATTATCATAGTTATTTTTTAAAAAAAGAATTCTCTTATCTGAAGCTGAGGATATCAAACCATTTCATGCAGACAGATTACTTACTGATGCTGTTTTAATATTTTGACTTGTTATCAGTATTTGAATTGAGGATATCTACTTTATAAGATTATGTCATAATGAATTATGAACTTGAAACATGATGCCACTTTTTATTAAGCATTAAGAAGCTATGATACATTTTTGATATTTATCAACTTATATATATTTTATTTATTTATTTAAATGTAATCTCTTTTTGCTATCTTTGTCACTAAAATCTGATAAAGACTACATTTAGACTTATTTTTAAAGCAGATAATATAAATTGTAGATTTTCTCACGTGTTTAGTTGACTGTTGCTTAGTACTTAATATTTGATACTTTTTTTTCTACAAGATTATACAAAGATTTTGTATGGAAAATAAAATGTCTTGATAATTGATCTTATTCTTTATCAAATTAAATCCAAGATGAGTTACTAAATATACTACAGATTACAAAACTTTGGACTTTTTGTTAAAAGGCTGTATTTTATGAAATATTGGCAAGATATTTTAACCCTTTTGAATTTTTAGGCCTCTGACTGATATCCTGTATCTGAGCTCACAAGATTGACAAGCATAAAGTACATTGAAACTTTAATTTAAGGTCCAGGCATCTTTGTTTACCAAGATATCTGGATCTTGAATTGAAGCTATATGGTCACTCCCTTAAAAAAAGTTGTGAATGGTTGCTATAACCTTTTGTTAATAATATCTGATATAATCTTCCTAAGCCTAAGAAAACAGGCTTACAGTGCATACTAAAATATCATTCAACCAAATATAGTCTATAATAAAATAGTGCTGAATCTGAAATATTAGGTTTAAGTGTTCAAAGGGCTTAAAGATCATTCAAAATATCAGTAAATTAATTGATATTGAGAAATAATACTTTGTATTGATACAGTCCCACTGCAATTTTTTACTGGTTTCTCTCTTTAAATGATTAGATTCTATGAATAATAATTCTTAATAATAGGAATAAAGGAACTTGTTCAACTATTCAAAAATATTTAATTTTTAACAAATAACCTATAGCAACTTGTGGTTTTTATAAAATATTTCAATATTATGAACAATAAATATTTTACTAAGAATGGGCTCTGTAAATAACTGGGATCATTCAAAATAATTATGGTTTGTAGATCCTACTCTTGACTGTTTTTAGTAGATCAAGACGAACTCTATTTTTGCACTTTGAAAAAGCCATTTCAGACCAGAAGAATGATTTAAGTATTTATGACACTCGGGTGTCTAACTTGATTATCTACAAAACACAATCAAAAGAAGATTAAGATGTGACAAATGAAAAGACATGGTCATCACTTTTAACAATGATTGGGCAATTAGCAGAAAGCAATGATTTACAAACTAATCTTAAAGGCCATTGTTTATAGGAGTTTGATCTGGGTGGCTTTCAAAAGTGGCAGACTAAGCTGCTTTATTTGCATTTAGATTTTAACAATGTCCTTATTTTACATGTATTTTACTCTGCTTTGATTCAGACATTAATATGAGCATAAGATGTTATCTGCCTACCCCAAACCTTTTTTTGTACAAGGGATGCTATTTGCTTTGGTATCTAACTTTTAAGTCTTCATTTGGAAACACTTGAAACTTATTTTATTTCAGGTTCGTTATGGCTTTCTTTTGCTTATTAAAAATGGCTTTCATATTTATAAAGAACTTTTAAAACATCCACTTTTATTATGAAATTAATTTGAAAAATTGGTCTTTTTTTTCTTTTTTTTTCTTTATTAATCAAAATGATTTCTTCCAATAATCATTTTCTTTAATTTTTTTCTTGCAGGTTGATATTTATTTGTTTAAAAACTTGAAATATTGGCTGATTTAAAAATATTATCTCTGTCCCATAATAGTTGTTATATTCACATATATATTTTATACACTAAATGTAACTACTCTTATGGGACAACTATTATCCTTTTATATTTTTTCTTTTTGATCTTAAGTGAAAAAAGCTTTATCATTTATTTTAAAACTGAAAAAATTAGACAATTCCTTTGCATCAACCTATCTTAATATTGTCCTTTTTTTTTTTTTTTTTTTTTAATTAATATTGAATATTACTAATTATTGATTCCTTGTAACAAATATATATATATATAAAAACTGTGGAACTTATAACACTGCAAGGAAACAATCTTTGTTTTTTCAATTATTCACACAATTCTTGTGAAATATTAAAGAGTTTGAAGCAAAGACTAGTCAATCATACATGATAAAACTCTATACACAATGTAATCAATATGCCTTGTGCTATTTACCTTTTAATGTTTTATGGGGTGGAAATGCAAAGAATACTTTAAAGGTACATTTTGTAATTTTCAGATGGGAAGCCATTATTATTCAACTTATTGCTGACTTTTTTTTTTTTACTATTTGTGATAGTATCTATCATGCTTCTCTTTTTACTATCTGGGTATATGTGGTGGAGGGAATCCCTCTATCTGGACAGATTCCTATCTCAGAAGTGAACCAATGAATAGATTATCTGAAATGTTATAATAACAATAAAAAATATGTAATCAATAGTTTCAAGTTTTGAAATACCTCAAAGATTTTTTGAAATTGTTACTCATGATTAAGAGAACTCTATGAATCAAATCTAAAATAATAAAAAGGTGGCAATGTAATTTTTCACCCTTTTCTTGAATTTGGTCATATTTTTTAACTGCTGTCTTATATTTATATCAACAGCTGATCTATATTCCTGTCATCTCAAACAAGGATTAATAACCAAAGCTGTTGAATGTATCTTTAATAATTGTCTTCTGAAATTTTTTTTTTTTTTTTTTTTTAAATTAGCTCTTCTACTTTGCCATTTGCTTTTACTGCCATTGTTTGTTTGTTTGAGATGGACATTTACAAATATTATACTTGTTATCTTATATTCTCTTGGAGTAGAACACTGTTCCAATGTGTTTTTATTTCACTTGTTTTATAACAAGTGGTGAATTCAGTCATGAAAATCAGTGACCCATGGAAACCCCTTTTTCTCTATCTCTCTCCAGTATTTGAAAATTGCATTTTTATATTGCTTACTGTCCCTTGTCAAAAAGCAGCACTTACATTGGTTTAAATAATATTATTATATAATGATGTATTTGTAAATATCCTCCTTGTAGTTTTTGTAATTCTACTCTCCAGCCTATTGTAGTCAATAACTATATCCTCCTCATAGTTGATATTGTCACAAAGTTTTGGTGATTATACTCTCCAGCCTATTGTAGTCAATAACTATAAGGGAATTTCAAATCAAGTCCTTTATTGGATTCATAAAAGTAGATTGTTTTTCTTTCTTTGGCCATGCTTAGTGGATCTCTTATCAGTTTGTCTTCTTTTTCTTTAACTGAAGACATATATATTCTAGTTCAGTTGAAAAGGTAGATAGTGACATAGGTTTAAGGCTTCAAAATATTTTCAGTTAGTGTATAAAAGCATTAATTAAAGAGTATTTAGTTAGTATGTAACTTTTTGAATTTGCAACCAACTATGTTTCATTGGAAGAGATAGACAAGTGACATTACAAGAAAGAATTAACTGATATGAAATATCCACTAAGAATAGACTGTGGAATGAGAACAATCTATCCCTGTGAATTGAATGAAAAGTTCAATTCAAAATTTCCAGATGGTTACCAATTACAACAGATACTTGAAGTAAACTGGTAGGTACAATGGCCAAAATATTATTATATCAGCCAAAATAAGGTTACTAGTCTCAGTAAATTGGTATAATTCCTCATATCAGAAATTCAGACAAAAGATTAAATTTAATCCTTTAAAAATTGAGAATTGCACTAGACTTTATATAAGGACCTTCACACACTTGAAAGAAAAAAAAAAATTCATTGCAATAATTTATATCTGATTTTTTTTTTTTTTTTTTTACATGGAAGAAAATAACATAGATTGTAACAGAAAAATAATACTTTTGCATATTCAAAACAAATTTTAGATTAGTTTTCTCTGTCATCCCAAATCAATTTATGGCAGGATTAAAGAAACTTGGGATTCTTATGAGACAGTTGCAGTGACTGAAAATAATTTTAAAAAGACTGCTATCTATATGCACTGATGATAACCAAAGAATATAATTTTATTTCTTAATGATCTTCCACACATGGTAATTATATTTTTTCTATATATAAAAAATTTTAATGGGTGATTGAAACTTTACATTTTATTATCAAAACATTTATCTAACAATATTTCAGAAGAATTCAGGAAGAAAATAATTTCAAAATGTTAGAAAGATTATTTTCAGATTTAGGACTTAGATCGACAAAATCAGAGAAAATGGCTTCGAGCTGACTAAGAGAAGAAGCAAAAGGTACCCCACAAAAACAATCACGGACGCCGACTACGCTGATGACTTGGCGTTACTAGTGAATACGCCTAATCAAGCAGAAACACTACTGCATAGTCTGGAATGAGCCACAGCTGGCATTGGCCTCCATTGAATGCAAACAAAACTGAATATATATGTTACAACCAAACGGGCAACATTGCCACACTAGACGGAGCCTCTCTGAAACTAGTAGACAAATTCACCTACCTAGGAAGTAGCGTCTCATCAACCGAAAAAGACATCGACACACGACTGACGAAGGCATGGACAGCTATCAATAGGCTCTCAATCATATGGAAGTCGGACCTAACCGATAAAATGAAACGCAGTTTCTTCCAGGCAGCGGCTGTGTCGATACTGCTATATGGATGCACCACATGGACACTAACTAAGCGCCTGGAGAGGAAACTAGACGGAAATTACACAAGAATGTTGAGAGCAGTATTGAACAAGTCCTGGCGACAACACCCCATGAGACACCAACTATACAGACACTTGCCCCCCATCACGAAAACTATACAAGTTAGACGAACCAGACACGCGGGACACTGCTGGAGAAGCAAGGACGAGCTCATAAGCGATGTACTCCTGTGGACCCCCACATATGGATGTGCAAAAGCAGGACGACCAGCACGAACTTACATACAGCAACTATGTGAGGACACAGGATGTAACCCTGAAGACCTGCCGGAGGCGATGAATGATAGGGAGAAGTGGCGAGAGAGGGTCAGGGATATCCGTGCTGGCGGCGCGACATGATGATGATGATGTTGAAGCTTCAAATAAAATTTCAGTTGATTTAAATTCCACAATGACTAATAGAAATGTAGATATTTTTAGTGTCCAAAAGACTTTCTGAGATTTCATAAAATCAATTAAATGAGTTTGATTGACTTAACAAGTCATGGTCTTCTTACAAAATACCCTTTTCATAAATGAATAAGCATTAAACATTCTATTAAAATCAGCTTATTAGCAGAATTTTTGTAGATTTGTAAAATTTGAGTATTTTTCATCAAAAATGTTTATTAACAGCTTTTCAAATACAAGTATTTCCTGTTCTATATAGTTGGCATAATTTTTATAGGAGAATTTTCTCTAATCTTTTATTAATTATACAAAGATTATGACACTAACATGTTATTCTGATTTTAGGCATTTATTTTAATTCATTTATTATATGTTGCTTTTTCATCCAAAGTTTGTGGAGATGCCTGACCTTATATTCTGTTTTCTGCTAATCTTTTAAGTATTTTATGTTTCAAGAAATATTACTTGAAGTGTAATGTTTGTCAGCTGATAAATTCTTTACGATTTTGTTCTTAAGTTTACTTAGATATTAACAAGATGAATGTATTTGAACTTTCTTTTGGTGCTTATTTTTCTGTTAATTTCCTTTTCTTATGTTTCAAATTTACTCTTTCTCTTCTGCATTTTCTTCAAAGTGTCTTAAAATTTCTTGGTCTTTTTTTATAGATTTTTTAAATTCCTCCTAGTTAGCCTCCACTTAAAATATTAACAAGATAAGGAATGTTGTTTTGAGAAAAAGATAAGGTTTGTTTCAAGAAAGCAAAGTTGTCTCTTGAATGTGTTTTATACCTGACATATTACTATGAATGGTTACCACAAATTGTAACAAATAACTGCTTGCCATAATTTTCTGTTTAGATATTAGTTATGTCTCTTTTTAGCAACAACCAGGGCTTTACTATTCTCTGTGAAGAATATAACGGGGGAGGGGTCTGATTATAACCACTTCCCACACCTGCTTACCTGCTACTGATCTGATATTGCTACCCAAGACAAATGGTTTTCTTACTTGCTTCATATTTGTAGCAGCCTTCTCTGCCAACCTTTTAAGCAGACCTTGAAATAGGATTGCACAGGTTGATTACCCAACATTGTACATTTTTACTATTTGATTCCTTCACCCACAAGGAAGGGGGATAATTTAATGTTTCTTTATTCAGCACTTAACATTGTTTTTAAAAGGTAGATGTGCAGAGTCATGCAAATGTTCAGTGGTTTTATTTGATTCACAAAGGTGGTGATTACATAAAAAAAATTGGCCCTGAAAGAAATGCTTTATATATATATATATATATATATATATATATATATATATATATCTTTTGATTTTGTAATTATAACTGTCATGATTTGTTCAAATAGTTCTGAATTACTTAAATGCTATGTTTTTATACAATCTAGAATAGCAGTTGTTTAGATAGTTACATTATTTTTACTTTAAACTTTTTAAGTTTGTTTGCTGTTCCAAAATTTTTCTTTCAAATATTTGATAGATATTATTTAAATTTGACTTGAGTCAGTATCAGATGTGTTGCAGTTGTAAAATTAGTCTAATTTGATAAGTTAAAAATTGATACTATATTATTCCCTATAATTTACTCTCTTTTACTGGTGATATTTTTCAAGGGTAAAACAAATTATATTGTTTTGATCTTGATTAGCTATGTTGATTGAAGTAGGGAACAGTTTAAGGAAGGATCAAGAATAACAGTAGACAAGGTAGACCCTCTAAAACAGATGTGAGGAGCAATATATAATTTGATAACTCTTAGCAAATATGGAAAAAAGTGCTAGTAAGGAAACTAATATGTTTATCTGTACTAATAGATAATATGAATAAGACTAAAGACAGTTGGCACAGAGCCTCTTGCAGGTCTTCCTCCATGATATAAGCTTGTTTCTTGCATGTCAATGTTTTTCTTGAATTTACATTGATAATCATTGCAAGAAGTTGATTCTTTAAACAAGATTTTCCAAGAAAAGAAAACTCTTTAATCCTTTCACAGATAATTTTTTTAAATTCTTGTAAAGTGGGCAAATTATTTTAAGAAAATTTGTAAAATCAAGTGTATGTTCAAATGAGTCAATTAATCATATATAAAACAAAACAAAACATGACATTTTGATCAGCAATTGTCTCATAGTACTATAACATAAACTCACTTTTGATTATAATATTTTGCAAAATAACCTTTACACAATTTTTTCAAAAGTGGATGTGGTACAAAATCATCAAATGTTCAGTGGTTTTTGAATATATTTAATTCATAAAGGTTGTGATTATTTTGCAAAATAACCTATACAATTGATGTTTCTATACATTAGTCAATGAGCAGCCTATAGGAAAATGCCTTACATTGAGGTACATAGGAAGAAAAAAAAAAAAAAATGTTGTCACTCTGCCTGTGTACCATTGGTGACAATAATGTTGCACTGTCTGCAAAAGGATTAATTTATAACCATGTGACTTAATTTCCAGTTTGTTGTTTAAAGCCCTTGAAGACCTACAAAAATCAGATCAGAGATTTTTTTTTTTTCTTTTTTTTTAATTCTTTCTTTGTGTGTGTGTGTGTTTCTATATAGACATTTTTTTTGTTTTTTTGTCATACATGATTGCTATTAACACATAATGCTGGCACAGTTGAAAGCTTTCAGTTTCATGAAACAAGTATCCAATGTTTTACAACTACTCATACTAAATAGTTGAAGGTTGATTAGAGATGGATTAATTCAAGTTGTTTCATTATGGCTTAATAACAATTTCCTATAATAAAGAACTATTTTTATTTCTCTCTCTATATCTTTCAGTTATTATATCTCATTATTTGTATCTTGTCACAAAAAAAAACTCACAGAACTACTCATTATTTGCATAGTTTTGGGTAAGTAAATGAATAGCTATGGAGCATTCTGATTCTAATGGTCAGTTTATGTCCAGATATATTGATTTCCTCATTCATGTTTAGCCTTACCAACCATCTCCATACACCTAGGATTGATATTAACAAAACAAAAACTACCAATATAAAGTTTATAGCTGTTGGGTCATAGCCCTGCCTTTTATATACCTTTTGATCATTTATACACACACCTGCTGCTGTTGGCCATAGCATTCTGAATCTTTACCTTGGCCTGCAAATATCTGTCTACAGATATAACTTGCTTCTTTTTCTCTCTTAACACTGGTAATTTAAGGCACTACTGGAATTATAAATCTACTCAGGAATCTTTCAGCCTATCTACTACAATTCTCTTCTCAGCTCTTGTGTTCAATTTGAATTTTGGACACTTTTTCATGAATAATTTACATGGTTTGTATGTAATTTGTATATCTTTTGTGAATGTTATTGACATTGGGTGAAGTTTATGTTGTTATAATTTGTTTGTTTTTATTACTTTCAGTAATCAATTTGAATGATACACATCTAGTTTTTATTAAAAGAAAATATGCTAATAGCCTTGACATTGTCACTCTTTAATACAAACATATTTTTGATATTTTATATAGAATTTGCTATCAATATTAGTGAATTGATACTCCATGAAATTTTCATGAGCTTATTTGAAAAATAAGTTTGCAATTATAACAAATTATCTCTTGTGATAGAAATCTTCAACAATACATAAAAATATTTTTGTTTATATACAAATAAAATAGTCATACATTCTATTTTTGGTACCATATATCTTGAAAGTTTGTTATCTAGTAAAAATAAAAATTGGCATGGTAGGTGTAGTTTTGGGGTATTTTTGTGATTTGTTTATGCATTTTGCCTTCCAAGTGATTGACAGTTAATTTGTGTTCCCTAACAAATCTTAGGTTTTCTGTACAAGAACATTTCGATGAACATTACATTTTTTCTGCTAGAGTCATTCTTTTTGGGTTTTTTTCTCTGTTAAATAGGAAGTACCTAGTGCAGACGTTAAATCTAGAACTGTACACTTATTTGTCTCTCACTATAATTACTAAAATTCTTATATGTATGTAACTGTAACCCAGCAAAAACAGCACTTCATAGTGAGATTTTTATTGGGTACTACACTTAAAATACTTTAATTTAGAGAATAAAGCAATTCTCAGTCTAATTTACAACTGAATATTTTTATAGGATCTCTACTTAAACGGAACATTTTTAATCATCCAAATTCTCAGTTACTTGTGAAATACTGATTAGAATACTTCTTAAATAGAAGCATCAATATCATTATGGACCACTTTTATAACAGTAATCCAACCGATTCATAAACAGTTAAATTCTGTCTAAAATTCTTTAATTTCTCTTTATTATGAAAAGTGAGACTCAGTTACTTGGTAAGGCTCTTAAATTTTCCAATTTATGAGAATGTAAAGTGAATAGTTTCCATAAAAACTAATGTATACAAGTTTTTTTCATTAAGATTTTTTTTTTTTTGCTGTTTTAAGGAGTAGAGAAGTATCTTTATTTCTGTGGTACCTTTTTGTCAAAAAATATCTGAAAATAAAGCCACAGTTTTTTTTTGTTTTTTTTTTACATTTCCCAAACAAAATCCAATGCTTAGTTTTTATGCTATATCATTAAAAGGAAGAGTTTTGTTGATATATTTCTGAGCTGTAGATGAAACATCAAGGATTGGCCTCTCTGGAAGTAGAGGAACTCCCTGAAAATGAAGAAAAACAGGCTTTTAAAAATTCAGCAGTAACATTTATTGCTCTATATAAAAATAACAAATGATAGAATTGTGTGTGTGGGGGGATGGGGAGAGGGGGGGGATAGGTGCTAACAGATTAAAAATTGTTCTTTGAAATACAGCAAAGAACTACATGGTATAGGGTTCAATCTTGTATATGAGAACTGTAAACCTTTGAATGGTTTTAATAACTTTAGTCTTATTGTAATGTCAGTAAGATACAGTATATTCCATTAGTGTGCAAAGAAATCCAGCAGAAAATTAACAATTCAGATAATTTTTTTTTTTTTTTTTTTTTTTTTTAATAGGAAATTGTCAAAAATCATGAGATTTTAAAATTGCGCCTCTTATTTTCAAATTCTCGTAAGAGTGTATATATAAGGTTTTATTTGGCTATTTTATAGATGAAGAAATAGTTTGATGTAGAGCCACCAAATTTAGCATGCATGCTTACCTTATCCAGCAGAAAGTTTCTGCATAAAATTGAGAAAAGAGATCCTGGGCAGGGCAGGGGTTATCTCTAACAATAAACAATCAGCTGGAAACAATACTGCTGCAAGACTTAATCATAATTTAGATTTCAAGTGAAAAAAATTTTTTTTTTACTTAAATAATTCACATTTCATTAAACATTACTAAGTTAGGTTGATAGTTCTTAAAGCTAGAGATGTAAAATGATTTATAGCTTTTTTTACAATTAACAATTTACACACAAAAAAAACAAACATTTCATTTTACTATCATTATAACCAGCTGGAATTCAGTCTTGACCTTGTATTTGGCCTAAACAGGTATTTCAATTAGTTTGAAATAGTTGAGGGTCTTTTAACATCCTTATTTACAATTTCTCTTTCTATTTCTTTCTCTCTCTTATTTTTCTTTTACTGGAAAATATACTTATTTTTTCTTTTCTTTAATAAATGAATAATGCTGAACAGGATTTTTTTTTTTTTCAGCACTCATATTACCTGAGATTTTGTTTTCAGATGATATATATTTGATGCCTTATTAAAAACCCAAATGTTATTTAAACTTTAAAAAAAAAAATTAAAAAAAAAAAAGATAGCTGCTTACCAGGCAGATCATGAGCAGAATGATTTTTTTTTTTTTTTTTTTTTTTATCTAAGTTAGGACCATTTTAACCTTGGCTTTTGCTCATCTCATTTTGCTCATTTTCTCCTTTTAGCCCAGCATTACTCTCAGCCCCCAGATGTGACTAGTAATGCCTCCAAGAGTATGCGTGGTGCTGACAGAGTCAACCGTTTTGGTCAGACACATGCGTCTTCAATTCGTGTTGGTGTCTCCAGTAATCTCTCCACTTTTGAAGAAGAATCAGGTGAGTGTCAGAAAATCTCTCTCTTTCTCTCTGGAGAGTATTCTAGTATTCCTCTTTCTTTTTTTTTCTTTTTCTTGAAGACAATTTAGACATTTTATTAGCTTCTTTTTTTTTTTTTTTTTTTTTTTTCTTCAAAATCGTAATTTTCTTCACTAATAGTGTTCCTCAAAGAAAGAGAAAATAATTAGATAAAATGGGGTAGCTCCCCCACCCATTCATTCCACACCATACTCTTTTATTGACTCTGGAGTGGCTATTCAATTAGTTTATTAAAATAATTTCAATGTGATTTGTTTATAAACAATTAAAATAACCGATAGTTTTTATTTGAAATTATTGGTGTTAGATAAAACTTATCAGTTGAGGTTAAGGGTTACCCATCATCAAAGTTTTAGTCTTTAATGAAAATAAAATAATTAAATTTCTCTCTCTTGGTTGACTATTGTTCTTATGATATCTGTGGCTGTGTAGTTATCATTGAACCCAGATGTGGCCAAATAGTTCAATCCTTGAAGTGCACAAGGCTCTAGTGAAGCCACTAGAGCTTTGTGAGCATGAATGATGACCCCCATGTATTCTTTGGTATTAGTGATCTACTCTTTTTGGCTCCTTTTCAAAGAATGTGAAGGCCATGTATGTCATGGTGTATGATTTGGTTCTGTCTCCAGCATGAGGTTCCAGTTCAAGTGAGACCAATGAATATAATATTATACCACACAGTATATATAACACCCCTAACCCATTGTGAACACTCTAAAAATACATACACATACACACACCTTTTATGGTTTTGGGTGCAGATTCTTGATTATTCAGTCTCACTTCATTTTTAAGAAAAAAGTTAATTATAACAAGAATGAGGTACTCTATCTTTATAAGGAAAATAGTGTCAAAGTAATTCTTATTAAAGATTAGATCAATCTTATTTCACATTTCTTTTAGTCTTCAGAAGATTTGCTGTGCAGCCGTATTGTTCTGGTCACTTGTAATATTTTAGGATTGATGATCTTGATATAAACCTAATTTGTTTTCAATATATCTGCAATTAATGATAACATTATTTTTTTTGTTTTGTTTCAAAATGAACATATGATATCAAAATATCTTTTATTAAGAATGAGAAAATGATATTCTGTCTCGTAATAGTTATTTGCATATACCATATGTGAGTCTAATTTTGAAGTTCTGATTTTTAAGCAAACAATTTGTATCAATTTATAGATGTAATAATTCTATAAAGTTAAAATTGAAATGTAACCATTACCTTCAAAAATTTATTCAATAAGTTATTTTGTGGCCATAAATACCAATTTGATTTGTATATACAATAGACTTATACATAAGTATGTGATAAATTTCATATGTTAAATGTAACTACTTTTATGGGACAGTTAGTGATATTCATAAAAATTACTTTTGTTTTATCTTGTATAAACTAAGTTATAATATATAGATTTATGTTTTTAAAGAATTTAAGGATTTTGTTTTGTTTTTCTATTGAATTATTGGCTTTAAGAATGCAATGTTTGGTTTTCACATATTTTTCATTATTCTTTCCTTAAATTTTCTTCACAAAATTCTTTTGATGCTCTTGTTTATAAATTTCAATAGTTTGAGCTCTATCTTAAAGGAAGTTCATCTATTCCTCCTATCAGATTTTAAAAAATAAACAGCTACATAAAGAAAAAAATGTTCCTTTGTTTCTGTTTGTAGTTTTTTTTTTTTTTTTTTTTTTTATAGAATTGTTTGTTGCATCCATTTTTAAGTAACAAGTCAAAATATCTTCTCACTGCCTCATTTTATTCCTTAATTATTTCTGAAATTATCAATAGTATTCTTAAAGAATGGTATACAAAGGAGAAGCATTGTTTTTCTTTTTCTTTTTGTTTTTTGTTTTCATTTGGTAAGGTTACCCAGTCAAATGAATATGAATTATTTTCTGTAAATTTTCATAAAAATATTGAGCCAGAGTCTGTCTTTGATGGTGATTATTTAAACTACAACCTTGAAGTATTTTTATTGTTTCTGTTCTAATAAAATACTTGCTCAATTGTTAAAGTTATCATAAAGAAAATAAGTGTTATAAATTAATTTGTCAAATCATTTTAATGCTGCATCAATTAACCCTTTTGTAATCAAACTAGTAAAAAATATTTCACATTTTTATTTCATTATTATTTTTTTATAAATCTGTTTTCAAATATATTTGGCTTAAGTATTCTACTAAATGCTATTAATTAAAAATAATTTTTATAATTTGAATGACAAAAGGGTTAAGAGCTTCATTAAATTTGACATTGCTTTCTTAAGGTTGATCCATCAAAGACAATGTCTGGCTGATATATTTTTCCTGAACAATATGAATGGATTTTTTATTTTTTTAAATCCTGGAGAGGGGATGGGCACCACCAGGTTGTTGAAAATGCCCTAGAGATGTAGTTTATAATAAATAGGTGATATTTTTGGTGATGCCCCACAGGATTAATGGAACTTGACCTCTTTCAAAATATACCCAATATCTTTACATAGTTTTGTTTTGTTTGTTTTTTTTTTTCTTCTTTTTTTTTTTTTCTTTTTTTTTTTCTTTTAATGCTTGAATAACAATAGTTTCATTTTCCTTGTAAACCTTTTCTTGTATTTTCCCCTCATAAATTGCATACACAAAACCACCTCAATTGGAAAACAAAACTCTTTATCAATATTTTTTTATTTTAGAAGATTTCTTCTTTCTTTTACTAAACAAAGTTTACTTGGTCTTGACAGATCAATTTTAATAGAGGGATAAATTTCTCTCTCCTTTTTTTATCGCTATGCTTTAGACAAAATGACTCTTGTTGGCCATAAAAGTTTTTTTAAAATTCTTTCAAGATTCTGATTGTGAAATAATATCCACTTTTTTGTGAGTGATACATTATTTAAATCAATTCCAAGATGTACTTGACATGATTCCAAATCAGCATATCTTTCTTTTTAAATGAATTTGCCTGACATAACTCAAGTTAGTTTATGCATCCCTTAATAAATGTGGCAGGTTAAAAAAAAAACAAAAAAAACAAACAAGAAATTTAGTGAAAGTTTAATAAAGTGTTTTTGAAAAATTTAATGAAAGCTTAATGTTTTTCAGTTTCTATGCATCTTTGAAAAAAAAAATTAAAGCAGTTAGGAGATCAATGTATTTTTAAAAAAAGGAAAAAGTTATCAGTGTTTAAAAAGTAGGAAGAAATTTAAATATTTCTTTTTCTGTTCTATAACAGTTATTACATTTAGTGTATGATTGTTATATTTAAATGTAACAACTATTATGGTAGTAATCCTCTTTTATACAGGATTAAAGTATATATTTTTAGATGAAGATAACTATCCTGTAATGAATTTTGGTAAAAAAAAAAAAAAAAATGAGATTTTTATAGTTACTTTTCAAATATTTCATATTGAAAAAACCTTTCAGTTAAAAAGAAATAGATTTAAAAAAAAATCTTATCAATGAGCAAATCAAGCAAAATTGAAGATGCTGGGGGGAAAAAAGTTTTTGATATTTTATATAGGTATTACAAAGTATTTCAGTTTAAGATATCTCTTCTCCTGTAACAATAAGCAGGTCAACTCTTGCTATGAAGGTTGTCAAACCTACTAAAGAATTATAACATTTTTCTCCACAGATTAAATATTTAAAATATAAATTCCAAACAAGTCCTCAAAATTATTTGATGTTAACCTCAAAAAAGTTGTTGACAATAAAAGCATTTTCACATATGGTATGTGAATATGGTAGCATTGAAACATTTACCAACCCTTTACATAGACCACTGCTTTCCAATAAATTTTTTTCTTTCTCTTTAAGTGCAAAAAGGGAAATGTTTCTTTGACTGCTACATTGCCATCATTTTCTACCTTTCCTATATATATATATATATATATTTTTTCTTATTGTTTCTGGTTGTTTACTGTATTCCTTCCCTTGTATTTTTCAAGTTAACTGTTTGCTTGTTGTCTTTGTCATGTCTTGTTGTTTTTATTTTTTTAATTGTTTCTGGAATGTTTGCTTTCCTTGACCAATTTTGCAGATTAGTTTTCTAAGTGGGTGGATTGTTGAGATAGATGCATTCGTTAACTAATAGTAGTCTGTGGAATGCTTTATTTCCTTAAAATTTTCAAAATTTCTTTTAACTCTGCTTCTTAAGTATAGCTAAAGAGACTGTCCTTCTCTCTCTCACAATCGCATAAAACACATATGCGCACACATACACACACACATACACACAGATATATAGTTTTTTTTTAAATTATATATAGTTTTTTAAAAAAAAAATTATATTGTTTGAAATGTACAGGTTTTTTTTTTTTTGTTTTTTGTTTTTTTTTAAATTGATATCATGTTGTAATCTGATGACTTGCTCAAGTCTTGTGCCAGTGATCTCAAATTTTCAACAACATGTGTAGAAAGAACTCAACATTCTATGTTTAATGTGTAAACACCTTTTCTTTTCTAGTGAATGGCATAGCATTTTGAGTTATTTCTGCACATGCTGTTAAAATTTTTTAGATCATTTAAACAAGAATTGGTCAAGTTATTAGATTATGAAATGATATTTCTGAGACACCCTGTATATAAAACCTTTCATTTATTTTCATAGCTTCATACCTTGAAGTTTGGAGAAGACTTATTTATTTCTTGATAATATTTAGATTTTACTATTAAAAGAAAGATTAAAATCATTTTGCTTTTTCTATGAATTCGAATGAATTCATATATTTGGCTGACAGTGCAGACAGCCATATCAAAATCTAATTATCTACCAAACGTAGATGGGGGTGGGCAAAACTTGATAATAAAATTTCCAAAGCAGCTGCTGCTTTTCATGTTTTTCCTTCTGCAGTTTTTTCTCTCTTTTTTCCCCACTTCCCCTAAAAATTTCCTTTTACTTATATTAATTTTTATTTTTAAAATTTAAAAGTTCTCTCTCAATTTTTCTGAACATCCTGCCTTTCTCTTTTCTTTTGCTCTCTTGGCTGTCTTTTAAGACTCAGTTCAGCTTTTGCATAATCTATAAGTAATTACTGCCATTGTGCTGTACCTGCTATCATCTTCATAATGTTTTCCCTTTTTCTTTATAAGGTGTTTTCTTCTTTTTATAAAAACTCTTTAAAGATTATTTATTCAAATTCACTTCCCCCCCCCCCAATCCTCTGATTTTAAATCCTGACTTAAATTTTTTTGTACTGGAGATTTAGCCATGATTTTAAAATATATGTATAATCATTTATTAAATTTCTGCCTTAATATGTTAAAGAATAAAAGCTACTTGTGAAATTAAGACTTCAAATTTTCAATCCCCCTCTCCCCCAATATTTGAAATTCTCATGAGTTAAAATCTAATTATACAAATTCCCATTATTTCATATTGTATCTTACATATTAATGTCAATCAGGAATGGAAATGAAGTTATTGCAAAAATGTCTCAATGTTCACTCGTCCAACTCTCTCCAACTAGACAAAGAAAGGGGCTCTTGTTCATGTTTCCAGTATTGATGGGGTGAGGGTGCTGCTTTGTTATTTTCTGTCTGACTTTTGCTGTCTCCCCAAAACCTTTTTTTCTATTTGCATATTCATTAGTACCATTTATATAGAATGCAAAGTAGAATTGGAATTTTTCAAAGAATAATGAAATGGGAATGTATCTATAAATTATTTATGGATTCATAACTTAAAAGCTGAGTGAAAAAGATTAGGGAATGGAATTACAAAATGGTAACTAAATCCACCATTGTACTAGAATTGCTTTAGATATTTACTAAGTTTGGTTTGTTCTTGCTTGATGTCACATGGGTGAGAGGAAGAATAAATGGTGGTTAGGAAGAGTCTGCTATGCAAATCTTCCCAAAGGAGAAATTTTCCTTGAAGACCAGATTTAGCTTCTTTTTTTTTTTTTTTTTTTTTTTTTTTAAACCTGAGCTCAAATATGATGCTGATCCCTACGTATACAATCCATATGAGTCTTATGTTAGTATAACATGCCTAACTTAATAGCGAACAAAGTTGTGCCAATCTTCCAAGTTGGAAGGGTATACTGTCTACTTGAAAAATCAGCATATATAAACCTGGGCTTGAATCTTTCTCTAAATTAAAATTAGGATTTAATGTTAAATTGACTCCATGTGAAAAGTGAGTACCTTGTCTTGTATCGGTACTTTCTTATCAAATAGTTTTTATTTCATACACTTTATCATTATTTATTGGCCATTCTTCTAACAATGTAAAAATAGTTTTGTTGGTTGGTAGACTTTTTTCTTTTTTCCCAAATGTTTTAAAAGATTTGGCCACCTATCAGGCTTTTAAATGATCATTCTATCCAGTTTTTTCTTTTAAAACTTACTTAAGAAAGCAAGCTGGAAAGGGAATACAATATAAGAAATACTTTATGCTCAGAAGTGCAAAGCTATTTAAAAAGCTTTAATCAACACTTGTGCTCACTTCTTTCTTCTGAATTTTCATTTATAATCTTATAATGAATTTTTTTTCTTTTGATTAGATGATCTTAATATTTTCCAATAAGATTGTAACATTTCATCAGTTAAAAGTGCTAAGACTAAATAATAGATTTTTCCCTCTTTGTTCCTGTGTCTCATTTCCTCTATTCTCATGCCATTTGTAAGCTTTTTTTGTGTTCACTTATTTTTATTTTTTTAAATCTTTTTATTTATTTATCTATTTTTTTGTTTGTTTAAGGGGTGAACCTTTGTTTTACCAGTTTGTTTTTTATATTTCCAAATTGTGAAATTCTTTGTTTGGCTTCATTATTTTTAGCTCAGATGTAGCAACTTTCCTTTATCCACAAACAATTTTTGATGAATTTTTGTCCACAATATTGTAATGTTCTTCTGTTATTTTTTATTTTTTTTATGTGTGTGTTTTTGTTTGATTTTTTTTCTTTTCTTTTTATTTCAATTTACCTCAGATGGGCCAGAAATCTGAATTTTAATAATCTCTATATGAAATCATCTCTCTCTATGCACACATACACACATATATATATATATAAATGGAGCCACATTTTTACGGAGTGGGAAAAAAACTGCCCAGAGTAAAAGCAATTAATAAACTGTTGGGCCTCTTAGAAGTGGCTTCAAAGAAGAATTTTTAAGCCATTTATCTCTTAAATTTATCTAAATTTTTGTGATGAGGAATCATTATATACTGATCTATTCAAGTGTCCTCTTTTTCAATATTATAGTCACACCATCTCAGCTGTTGTACTCAAAGCTTTTTCAGATGTCTGTCAGAATTGGTAACCTTGTGGAAATTTCAAACTGGACCTTTATTCAATTAATGGTATACATAGGTGAATAAAAGTGTTGGTTAAAATGTATCTAGTTACTTAGTGGTGATAAGTGCAATACTTAAGTCAGTGTATTAAAAGAAGTAATCTCTGGTTCAGTAAAACAGACAGACAAGTTAAATTTCAACAGCAGATAACTAGAAAGAATTAACTGATATGATATCCTCTAAACACAATGGAATGAAAACAGTCTACTTCCATAGACCGAAGAAAAAGTTTGGTCTGAAATTTACAAACTGATATACCTGAAGAAGGTCAGTGTACAATGGCAGAAACATTGTGGATATAATAGCAACCAAGATAAAACCACTAGTCAGAGTGTCAATATATAATAATTATCTCCTTTCTAAAATTTATTAACCATAATAATCCTTATTACAAGAATGTTTTCATTAGATATTTTAATATTGCTATTCTCTCACATATACATGTTAAAGAATATTTTTATTTTTTATTTAGTTAAAAACATGCTTAAGTTGAGTATTATTTTTCTTAAATTCTAAAACTTGAAGAGTTAAAATTTTTGATCTTGTATAAAGAACTGTGATTTTAAACCTGTTTTTGCTAATGACTTGTAATATACCCCTCTGGGCCTCGTCATGACCATTATTCAAAGAAAAAAATATATAATTCTACTATTTGCATTTTTTTATAAATATGTATGAATTGCTCAGCTCAATGCCAATTTGGGCCTATTTTTTCCATTGTTTTCAGGTCAGTTATCCAAAAAGTTATAGATTCTTGGGTTCATACATGCTTGTCTGGAAATAATTAGCAAGCAAATTATTGTTATGTCATACATACATACATATATATATATATATATATATATACACACACACACACTCAAGGCAATTTCATGCCTGGCAGTTAAATTGGTGTGGTTCCTTAAAATATATGTAGCTCTATAATATCCCATTTATTTTATGTGATCCCCTTGAAATGTGACATGGTCTTGGAGGAGGTGTACATAGCCCCTGGTTGAGAACCAATCATGTAGAAGCTTCAACATCAAAGTTTATCTTTTAGAATTGGCTTTTTTTCCCCTTTTCCTGAGATCAATCTCATTTAAAGTTTTTTTTTAACTTAAGACATTCTGTAGTGGCCAGACATCTGAGGTCCACAATCACTTGTTCTTTTACTGCTTACTTGGATGCCATTATTACATTTATGGATTTTTTTGTTTTTGTTTTTTTTATATATATTTATTTGCAAAGATGGCAGAAACTGTCTACAAATAGAATGAATCAACATGATAAAATACAAATAAACTGTTTATCTTTTAGTTCCATTTTCATGTGGAACAAAAATATTCACTTAAAAAAACAATTTAAAAAAAAAAAGCTGGTTTTCTTTTTCAAAAACTTTTAAGAGGTCTGAACGGTATGTTGCTTAACAGAATATCTCTGGGGGTAAAAATAATTATGCATACAGGGTTATCATAAATGGCAAATGTCTAAAAATCTGAGACATTTTGGAACTTAAAAATTTTTTTTTCTTTATGGGTGCACACAAATATTTAAATGTGGAGCACAACTGTCTATGAAGGAAATTTACTCAAACCTATCTAAAAATTTAAGCTTGAATATTAGGGATTTTTAAAAAAATCATAAATACCTTAATGAATATAAGCAATTTAATTCTCTATATTTTTCTCACTGATGTGATGAAAGTTGAAGTTTGTGTCCATCCTCTCCCATGATAACAGTGTACAGCATTTGTGTGTCTCTCTATTTGAACTCCATTTTATGGCATGATAAACTTTGGGCAGGTGTTCTCCCGACTGGATTGAGTGAACTTCAATCAATGGACGATGCAGCTATAGTAAACTGGATTATAAGTAAGACTTGTTTCTCGCCTATCTGAATGTCTGCACGGAAATGAACTGTCGTACTTGGGCCAGCCCTCCTTGTCCTAGCCTTCTATATCAATATCTTTCTTTCTCTCTCTCTCTCTGACTGATTAAGCATGAGACAAAAAGCAATCTTTTGCTTCTTATTCTCTCTCTCCAATTTGTCCCTCCTTGTCCTCATAAAAGTACTGGCTCTATACATATGTGTTGCCCTAAAACACCACATATGTATTCAATTCAAATTCTGTTTTCTTAAGTTTATTTCTTTTTCCAGTTAAGTGGCTTAAATATTTTTTTAAGAAAAAATAATTTAATTTTATATACTCACATTTGAAAAAAAAAAGATGTTTTTAAAAATAAATTGTCCATATTTTTGTTGTTCTCTTTTGCTGTTGTCTTTACTGCTGCTATTGTTTTTGTTGTTGTTCAATCACTTTGTCCACCCTTTTTTTTTTTTTCTTTTTTTTTTTCTTTTTTTTTTTTAAATTTAAAAAAAATATTTTTTAATATTTTTTTTTTTTAAAAATTATATTTTTATAGTTGTATTTTTATCTGAATTTTAGTTGCCTGTCACTTGTTCACCTCCCTTTTGGTTTTGATATATTTTCCCCCTTACCTTTGGCTCTTAAATAATTTTCTTTATTCTCACAGATTCAAGACATGGCAAAGTATCTGCTAAAATCCAACAGCTTTTAAACACGCTCAAGGTAAATATGGCATTTTTATTTTTGCATTGTTACAATAGTTCATCCTTGCAAATCTGCAGTCCTTTTAAAGAAGCATTTCTATCTTGTGTTTTTTATCACATGTGACTGGCCTTCATCTTTTGGCATTCTTTTGAATGTGTAATTGTACAGTGTGTGGTTCTATTTTTGGCATCATCAATTTCTTTTAAGTAACTCTTCCCACCACTTTTCACAGCTGCTGGCTACTTTGATTCATTGATTATTATAAAATGAATTATTGTATTATTTATTTTCAACATTATCTCATAACCTTGTTAGCTGGGGCTGTAAAACACCAACTGCTTTACTGCAAAGGGATAAGACTCTCTCCGCCAATGAGTGTCCTAGATATGACACTAAACCATCTGATGTTAAGGCTCCAGTCCTGGAGCTTTCAGACATGTGGAGTAACTGTTTAACACCAATACCTCCAGGTCCACTTTGACCTTGAGTGGTAGTACCTGTTAGTCTCATCTATAGGTCAAAGAACTTTTTAATCATTTATTATACTTAAAACCATTTAACTGTGTTCAAACAAATGAATGATGTTAAATTATTAGTATTATATAGTAATACTTGAAACCATTTAACTGTGTGCAAACAAATGAGCTCTGGCTCATTTAAAAATGTTACCTTGAAACTATTTGTTTACCAATCATATATAGTGTATGTATGTATGTATAAACAGGATTTGGAATTAAATAAATCTCAAATGTTGATATGCCATAAAACCCAACCAAACCATTATCTCATGTACTGCATAGTAAATACCATTAAAAGTAAAAGGGGAAGTCCCTTTGGCCTAATGGCTGACATGCTGGACTGTGACATCATAGTGAGTTTGAACTCCAGTCGTACTATTACATTCCCTTTCAGACTATTACCCTAGGAAAAAGTATGGGTTAAATAGTATCACTATTGTTTTTCTACAAGAATAAGTTGGGCATTAAATAACCCATTAATGAAACAAAAAAAAAGAAAAATGCAGATTCATCCATTCCTTCGATTTTAAAAAAAAAAAAAAAAAAAAGAAGACTCACTATGTATTTACTCAATCCCTCTGCCATGGCCAGGATGTAACATAACATCAATTTTTAAGTGGAGAGAAGTTTTTCCTTCTTTTAGACTGGTTACCTAAACAAAGCTAAAGAACTCAGTCTGTCTTAGTATTTACCCCTAGTTGGAAGTAGAACAGATAGATTCCTTCCCTTTCCCAAGGGCACTAACACAAACAACCTTATCCAGGATTTGAACTCTGGTTGCCAATTCCATTTCCTACAACACTAACCATTATGTTAAATGTACCTCAAGTCATTTGGTAGAGTGTCAAAAAGTTTTTGTTGATATTCAGAAAAGAAATAGAACTAGTGGAAGTGGAGGTCAGTGAAAGAGGCTAGGGTGTGGTGTGGAGAGTCTACAAAAATTGATGTGAAAATGGGACCATAATTGTACTGTTGTACTCTTATAACCAAGAAAAGATCAGATCTTATCTACTTTTTATTGTGTTGAATTTAAATTATTTCTCCCAAAGAAGAATATTCTTAAACTTGTGATAAAAAACAGGAAATAGATGATAGCAGGAATGAACTGGAAATTAGAAATTGGTTGGGAGTGGGGGATATCATACTCTTTTTATATTGCAACTTGTTTTCACCTTTTTGTTTATTTCAATTGCATATTTTATTGCTAGAAAATTTTTTTAATAAATGATTTTGTATGCATTTTTTTTCTTTTTTTTACATTTTCATTTATGGAATATTTTTTGTTCATCCTTTATTTTCATTTGCCTGTTTTGTGTTTTGATTTTTACTGAAATTTTCACTGTATGCCCAATATATATGTCACTATATTTCTTATTTCAAATAACTTTTTTCACTCTTTTCTGTCTATTTGTCTGTCCCTGTCTCTCTCTCTCTCTCTCTAAATATGAATTAAGAGGTTTGTTATACTAATGCCTTTGTTCTTTTAACATTTAGATCAAACTATTTTGATATGATGATCAAGATGATTTAATTGAACACATTTGTAAAGAAAATATTGATCAAAGAATGGGAACAAATCTGAGCTATATTTAGGATCAAAACTTGTCTAATTATAATTTGTAGGTAAATGATAAATATAGTACTGGAATTTATTACTTAGATTAATTATAATTTGTAGGTAAATGTTAAATATAGTACTGGAATTTATTACTTTTCAGTGAACATGAACAGCTACTGATATCCAGAACTAGAATTCTTGCAGGATATATATATGCATAATTCTTTGATTTGGTCTTTGCAGAAACTGTAGAACATCAGCATTCATAAAGTAGGATTAAATATATCAATATTAATGACATTTTTTTCTAATATATTTAAATTGCCATTAAGCTTGATAAGTCATATCATATTCATAGAATTTATATTATGATTAATTATAAATAAATGGAGGTATTCTATGATTAACACTCAATAGATATCTCCTTAAGGAAATTATAATGATCTGAATTATTGCATATGCAGACTCCATCTTAACAGTGATAGATCCTATCATTAAATTGCAAATTGCTTTATTCTTTAAGTTCGAGTATTTTGATACAACTGCACTAATGAAAATTTCATGAAAAATCTTGTTCTGTTATAGTACCATACTTTTAAAAATCAATATAGCTGTAATATTTTTCTGCTCTTTTAAATAACAGATATTTTAAAAGAAACCTCCAGAAACGTTTGTTATATTTTAGGGGTTAAGTTTATCCTCCCATTGGTTTCTGAACCAGTTTTGGAAGTGTTACAAACTCATATCTAATTATCTGGTAAAATATATTTGAGCCCACCAAACCAAATACTACAATGGAACTTTTGAACATTGTGGCCAAAATTATAAGCTTAAATATCAACAAAATAATTCTATGGTATAATATTCTTTTCAATTTAATATAATATAATAAATTTTCTATAAAATCTTCATAAAAATATAATTAGTCATGTAAAATTATCATTACAAAAACTTGTTTTAATAACATTACCTCTTAAGAATTTTCTGTAATAACTGTTACTGACATCTTTGAATATCTGTTGCTTCTTTATATATTTTTGCATGAATCTTGCATTTGATGTACATGCTGAAATGTTGTCTTTCTCTCTCCTTTTCACTCTCTTGTGCTTATTTGCTTTTGGAACTCACTGGTTTTACTATCAAGATTTTTTTTTTCCCAAATTTAAGTGTGTGTGTGTGTGTGTATATATATATATATATATATATATATATATATATATATATATATATATATATATATAAAATTCTAAGAATCAAAAAAATATTCATTGATTGCATTAATTTGCTTAAATTCAATTCAAACGATGATAAATAGTTTATGATGACAACACAAATTAATGAAATATCAGTATTAGATTTTTTTTTAACTTCAATCTGGGTGACACATGGTCCGTGTAATGAGGGAGCCCATGTGTGTAAACATGAACAAGTGCCAAAATTACCTTACAACTGTTGACATACCGGCTTCAATCTTCCTCACTCTCCACACTTTGTTCAATGGAGAGGTACTGATGCAGGGTTGCAATCACCAAAACCAGGCTCACCTCAACTGTATGTGATATTTTTTAATGAGTCTCTTGTGAAAATTTTCAAGTGCAAGAGGTTGGATTTTTTTCTACTTTGTATTTTAAAGCATCATAATAGATAATGGACATCTACATTTCAGTTTTAATTCAAGTCATTACTCAAAATGTTTAAGTCAGTTTTAGGATGTAATCAGATATTGTTTCATTTCCTTTAACTTTCTAAATTGTAGGAGCAGTTTCAGCAGTTTTAAGGCTGAGTTTATAATGCCTCTAAATTGCCAGTATCTCAACATTGACATCTGCCATTATAACATCTAAAACAGTAGAACGGCATGTGATAGATATATATTGGGAAGTTATAAGTAGTCTGTGTACATGAAATAAGATTTGGAGTAAAAGTTTATAAATAAACTTTTGATTCAACCTAATAAAAAAAAAAATAATGAATTCTATTAAAGTGAATGGGTGTCAGATGAAAATAAAATGCAATCTGAACAAAACTTTATTGGTATCTTTTTAAGAATAATAAGGTTAAGCTTGATTTTAAAAAAAAAAAAAAAAAAAAAAAAAAAAAAAAAAAAAAAACAACAATCAAATCAATCTAAGTCAGGAATGAAATTTTTCATGTTTGTTGGTCATCTAAAAAACCAGTTTTCAAATCTCTCTTTAGTCAGAGCATTTACTGGGATGAAAATGAAAAATTCTCTTAAATTTGAAAATTACCTCGCCAATTTAAATGAAATGAGTGCTAATGGTTGCATTTTTTTATTGTTTTGTTTGTATTTTTGATTACTGATTGTTTTGATTCTACTTGTCTCAAACTGATATTATGCTAAAATTGAAAATGCTATTGGCATTAAATATTATTTATTTGGATATGTACGAGTCCTGGTTGAAAGTGCTGTAAGGGTAATCCAAAGCCAGATTTTCTTAGACCATATTTTTCCAATACAAATAAGCAAAATTTTGGTAAATTGAGCTAAAGCCTGGCCTGTTTACCAAAACTTTTCTTATTCTTCAATGATACTTGCATTGGAAAAAGAAGGTTTAAAAAATGTTGGCTTTGAGTTATCCTTACTGTGCTCCTAGACTATATAATAAGTATTTATTACCTTAACTTTACTTTATGGCTATTTTTGCAAAGATATTTGATAAAAGCTTATTTAAGGGTAAGTATTTTTTGTAGTAAAGTTTATATATAAGCTGGTATATCCACTTGTAAAATGAACTTTTTGAATATTTTTTTTATATCAGTATTTGCATGTTATGTACAAAGTAGTATCCTAATGAGATATTCTTAGGATGAATATACTCATCAAATAACTATTAGATATTCAAGTGTGTGTGTGTGTTACATATATTATTTATGAATTGAAGAAAAAAAATGTAATCATTTATTCCTTGATAATAAATGCTACAGCATCAGGTTTTATTTCTCAATAAAACCTTGTTGACCATTATTAATTTTGATTAGTATTTTTTCATCTTTATTTTTCAGTTGCTTTTTTTATTGTAACTCACTTGAACAATCAATCTACTGTACAGATCAGAAAGAATAAAGGATAAGTTATGGCTAATAAGTATATCTTTTATCATTTTTGATCTGAGCTGTGTCTTTTTTTGTTGTAGATGGATTATTCAAGTGAATTCTGATTTTAAAAAAATATAATAATAAGTTTTTAAAATAATTTAATAAATCAAAATTAACAATGTTGAATGAGATTATTTATTTGGGTTTTTTTTCTTTTTAAATAATATATATATATTCATTGGTAATTTCTGTGATTTGAACTGCTCTTATAAATTGATTACAACTCAAATGTAACTTATTGCCTGATTGGATAAAATATTGTCTGTTTGAGATATTTATATATGGAAGGTAAAATGTTTGGAAAAATTTAAGTTTTATTAGGGTTAATTATAGTGTGACAATAGAAAAAAATATTGATATAGAATTTTTAGCAGTATTCAAAGCAATTATTGTTTATTATAGTTTAGAGGTTATGCATTATGCTTTCTCTCAGAAATTGATCCAATCATATATTAATTATATTTTTTCCTTGGAGAAAGTTTTCTCTTTTCTCACAGATGAGGGCTGAAGAATGGATGAATTCAAATATTGTGTTGACTCAAAGAAGTTGTTCAAGTGTCTAAACTGATAGGACATAGATTAACCATCTGTGAATAAGCCTCAAACTACTGCCATATCTAACTGGGCCACTCACTCTCTGTCTGAACAAATAGATTTTTGCTTATAAATATAATCTAGTTTTATTTTAATTTTGAAGATTTTTGAAAAGCATAATTATTTCAGATTGTAATTTCCCTTTGTGGATTCTTTTTTCTCAGCGCCCCAAAAGAAAACCATTGCGTGAATTTTTTGTTGATGAAGATGAAGCTTTGGAAAGTAAGTGTTTTTCTTTTATTATAGCATTTCTAAAAATATTTTTTCTTTAAATTTTCATGAAAAGTTGCTAAAAACAAAAAAAATAAATACAGACAGTAAGGAGTGAAGAAAGTGTTCTTGAAAGTTACATTGGTTTTCCTGCTGGGAAACCTTATTTTCTGTACCATCTGCTTTACCATTTAAGCTACAAGTGCAATAGTATTACAATTGTTCAAATAGCAACTACAAAAATACTCAATACTCTTGTTTCTGGTTTCTCTGTGCCATTTTTGTTACTGTTGTTTTTACATATTAGTAGTGTTAAAGTATATTTTATTTTCGATAAAGTTTGGCAATTGTTATTAGTAATTTTCTTTATCAAAAGCTTATTCTTTATTGTTGCTTCTAATATGTTTTGTTCTTTGCTAGTGTAGAGATAAGGACTAAGGTAAGTTATTAAAGAATGAGCTAAAATTAAGTTAAAGAAAAATACTTAAAATTCATGATTGACAATTTTCACCTTAAAGAGAAAAAAAATGGAAATATTTGAATTGATAAAAAATTTCAAGTATTTCTATTTGGCCAATTTGTGATGTGTATTCTTATTTTAAAAAATCAAATTGAAAAAGTAAAACAGTAATTTTTTTTTTTATAATGAGGATTTAATGTATTTAGTTTCCATTTATATCTTTATATCAGTTTGCTTGATCTGAGTATGATTCTATCAAAAAGTGAGCATTTTGATGAAGAGTAAAAATTGCTGTCTATGATGGAGAAGGATTATTTGAAATAGTGCTATTATTTGTATCTTTGATGTGGAAGTTTTAAAAAATTCTCAACATTCTTAAAAATATGGTAAAATTGGGTAATACTTTTTAATTTAGAATAGATTTAGTTGTTTTTTCTTTTTCTGTACCAAAATAATCTATATATTACTAAAATTCTCATTTTAGTATGTAATCATAACCATCAAAAACAGCACATCATATTGGGATTTTTTGTTATAAAATGGTAATTTCTTGGAGTCTGCATTCATGCCAAATGTCATTTTTTAGTTGTCAAAATTCTTGACACAACAGATAATTATAAAATGCTAAGGAGAATCCTTCACTCATATCTAAATAGGGGTAACATTATTAGAATGTGCCACTGTTAGGACAAGAACCCCATTGATTCATAGATTGTCTGGTAATTTACTGATAATAGAACTTTATGATTTTCATTTTTTTTTTTTTTCTTTCTTCTTAGCTCCTCCACTTGATCCAAATGCACCCAAACCTGAGGGAGCTGAACTGACCCCAGTGGCTGGAGAACAACTTTGTGTAAGTGTCTTATCATTTAATGTCCACCTGTCTTATCCAAGTAAATGATTATCAGCAACCATTGTCCTAGGATTTTTAAAGAGATACATTATATTCATCTACTCTTACCTAAGAATAACCCATGTATGAAGCAGGAGCAATTTGTGTATTTTGCATTACTGTTGATAACCTTACTGTTTTAATACATCATCTGATTTGCCATTCAGACCTCTTATTTTTGACTTCCTGTTTTGTGACAGATCCCTTCGGGACTTCCCAAGAGCCTCCAAGATGCTGTACTTCGATATGGTTCCTCTACATACAAAGCAAATGCTATTACTGTTCTGGACCAGAATGGAAAACCCACTTTTAATCTAACTTATGGTAAGTTACTACTTCTAATTATGGTAACAAAGAGGATGAAGTAGCATTGACAGTTCCTATTATTCCCTCTCTATCTCACACATGCAAATATATATATATATATATATATATATATATATATATATATATAGAGAGAGAGAGAGAGCTCCATCTTCACAGAGGATTGGCATCTCTTGATTCTCCCACATTGTCTAGATTGATGCTTTCTCTACAATTGTTTTGAGGCAGAGATAACTGACAAATGAAGTGATGACTGTAGATGTTATTTGATTTGGAGAAGGTTTTTGTTCACTGGCATGTGCCTTTTCAAGCCAGACATGAATTTTCAGATTTTACAACAAATGATGCAAGTTGTATCACCTAACCTCAAAAAAAAGTGTCCTGTTCACATTTCACAAGACTTCCTGTGATTGATGTATCCTGTATTTGAGAGAACACTATTATAAATATGCAGCGGAATTGAAAGGCAGAACACGCAGTCAGCTACCTCTGGTAAACAATCTGAAGAGACAACAAGTAGCATGTTGTATATGCAGGCAGAACAGTGGATGTGAATTTGGATTCATTTGATCATAAAAGTTGACCAATACTAAAGGATGCTTATGCAAATTTAGCAACTGTTCCTGGCTGCATAAAAACGAGTGGCAAATCAGTCAGGGGAAAGATGAAATGTGATGACAAAGCTGTGTGGAGTGAATTCTGTTCCTGGTAACACCTGAAGGAAAGAAGAGGAAAGAGATTTGTTTCTATTGTCCTATTTCACGGACTGCATTGGACTTTATTTTTTGACTCCCCACATTTTAAGTTGATTTTTATTTAACACCTACAAGAAGATTCCTGAACTTGTGAGAGTCCAATGTATATACACATATATTATATATAAAGCATTGCAATTGCTTTATAAGAAGCCTTAATTAAGGTATACTGTCTCCCTAGAGAACTGTACAGTATGTACTCAATGCTATTACACTGAACTGACACCAACAGGATTTTATATACAATCAAATACATTTATCTCATCATTATTTCTGACATGGGAGACCTTACTTATTAACTAACCCCTGTATATATTTTGAAATATTTTTCCGTACCTAAATAAACCCTCCTTTAATGAGAGAATTTCTTTCCAACAACTTTTGCTTATTTACCAATATATATGTTGTTTTTTTTTCATTCAGGAAAACTCTACAGTAGAACATACAAAATAGCTTATAACTTACTAAACAAAGTGGGACAAAAAGGAGGGGAAATCGGAATCAAGCCTGGTGACAGGGTAAGCTTAAAGTTTCCTTTCCTTTTTATGTCTTCTTTCTTTCATTCATCTTATTTTATTTTGATTTTTGCTTTCTCTTAAAAGAAATCTATAGTGGGTTGTAATACCTTTTGCCTCATTTAGAGATTGAATTCATTCTGCAACCAGTATGTATTGTTTTTTAATATCACAGTTATAAGATTTGTTTCTGTTAAGTTTTATATTAAAAATTTGCAATTGATAATTTTGATGTACAAAGTGTCCCATAATGATAGAACACATGCTCTTAAAAATTGAAGAATAGAATGTCCTATTAATATGGGATAACCTGTATTTATTAAATTTGGATTATCAATTGAGAAATGCAAGGCATTCTGATTATTAGCTTTGAAAATGAATTCTGTCAATCAAGTTAAAAAAATTCTGTAGTTATGTATAATTCTTTAGTGAAAGGCATAAATGTATTCTTTCCTATGCTTTGTCTCAAATATTTGGACAAAATGTCTCATTTAGCTGGTCATTATGATTGACATAAAAGATTAGGCAAGTATTATCTTGCCTAGGTAGTAGAAACAAAAAGCTATTACTCCTATTGTAAACCTTGACAAAGCCAAATCATCATCAATCAACTGATGGTATTGTTGACTATAATCTTTGTAAGTGATGGCATATTAGGTAAAAAATTATTCAAATATGAAAAATAAATGACTTTTTATTTTCTCCTTTCAGGTTGCTCTTGTCTATCCAAACAATGACCCAATATCGTTCAGCTGTGCTTTTTATGGCTGTCTTATTGCTGGCGTTGTTCCTGTACCTGTCGAAGTTCCTCTTACTAAAAGAGTGAGTACTTTTTTTTTTTTCTTTTCTTTTCTCTCTTCTATTTCCTTCCATTTTCTCTGTTATTCTATTCATTATATTAATTTGTTAATTCTTACTAAAATTTTACCTTGAAGGTTTGCATGTTACTTTTTCAGAAAGTTTTAAATTAGTCTTCACAACCTCATCTTGAACTTTTTACAATTGTGGAAAATATCACTTAAAGATTTCATAATAAAGATGATTAAAAAAAAATAAAACAACTAAGCATAGATTTTCTTCTGAATTCACTGTATACAGAAATATGTAAAAGATTAGCTGTTGAATCAACATTTTTTTTCTCTTTATTACCATTGATAATATTGAAAGAATTTAAAATATTTTTTTAACATTTTCCTCATTTTCATAATGAAGCATTTTAACTAACACTACCCTTGTCTTATAATATTTGTTATATTTGTAAGTAAATGTAACAACATTTATGGGACAGGAAGTATTTGTTTTATAGAATAAAAATTTAGAACTCTAATCTAATATTACAGATTTATAGTAAAATATTTTGAAATGATTCTATTTAAAACTTTGCTAATGAAATAAAATATTTTAGATAACTTTCAAGTGTTATATCCTGAAAGAAATTTCATCCTTACAAAAATGTGAAATAGAATATATCCATGGACAAGACAAATTTTTTACTGTTTTCACAATTTGTTTTGTTCATCCTTCAATGACACTTATTTTAAACTTGGCTACCTAATTAGAAATCTTTATTTCAGCCTTAACACTGGCTTCATCTACTTTTACTAAATCCCTTTTTTAAATCTTTTTTGTTTTGTTTTTAATTTCTCCATATAAGGCAAATTTCATTTTTCTACAAGGCATTTCCATCTTTGAAGATATGTTGCACTCTTGTGTGTGTGTGTCTCTCCCTTTTTTTTTTTTTTCTTTTTTTTTTTTTTAAAGTTTTCTGAAAATGGATGTCTGGCAAGAGAGTTGCCCAACATCCAAATTCTTCAAAGAAAAATTTGCTCACAACCTTTTGCAAATTGGTTAATCAACATTTCAAGCAAAAGGGAAAAGGAATAAAGTGTTTCTTTCTGGATTTTGGTCATATTTCTGTAGTCTTTATCACTCCTTACATATTCATATGGCACCCTGCATAAGTTGCTTTTTCTGCACCTAGAAGCTACTTAAAGCCTTTTTACATAGCAAAATATCATGTGTTATGATTTAACTCTAAATGGAAATGTTTTCTGGATCAACTTGTATAAATCTGCCATTTTCTGTTATGATAAACAGAAACCAACTGTAGCAGTCACATTGGTAAAATTAATTTCCTTTGAACTTTTAAAATGAGGAATTATCATTGTAATACATGGACTAGGGTCTTCACTTTGGTTGGTATTATATCATGGTGGTTTAAAAAGTTCATAGGATGAAATCATATCTGCTGTTAATGATTATTTTAACCAATCAAATCCAAGCACATTAATGGAAGAAGTGTGTGGACCACAAGGGAACTATGTTGAAAAATTGGTCACATTCCATGAGAGTACCTTGGTCAGTCTATGAACTTTGTAGTCACAATGTATTGCACCCTCCAACTTTCTTCAGGCATTATAGTGCCTAACCTTTTGGGAATTTTGAATTGAATCCATAAAAGTAATTTGTTCTCATCCTGCAATCTTCAGTTTATTCTTCCCAGTTTATTTGTCTTTGTGATGTTGCCTGTCAATTTTTTCCACTTCAGTGGTAAGAGAAAAACAAGTAATGTTAACTGATTCAAGATATGTACTAAGCATGGATAGCCAAAATGAGAACAATCTACCATTGTAGATTGAATAAATAGTTCAGTTCAAAATTCTCAGGTTACCTTCTTCAATGGACACTTGAAGGTTAAACGGGTACAATGACCAGAGTGTGACTACAATAACCACCAAGATAAAGACATTAGTCAATAATAATGATGATGATAAGTTTCCTTCTGTAAAGAGGAGAAAAAATCACTGAACTAGAAAAGTTCAGAGCAATAAAATGTTTTTACTGAATTGAAAATATTGATCTCTTCAGATGATTTGGATTTGAGAGTATTATGATTAGATGAGGCCAATCAATGCAGAAGTTTGCTTTTATTGGCTTTGATGAAAAATTCACTTCTAATGGATTTTCAAAAGTATTTGCTGAATTTTCTTGATGATTCATGAAGTAATTTTATGGATTGTTGATAATTAATGTTCAGAAGCTTCAAGTTTAATTCTGACCACCTTGATTTGCTTGTGAATTAAAATTAGAGAAAATTCAGTGGTGGTGTCAACTATCCTTGACTCTAGCTTAGCAGATGGCTGTTTTGAAAGATCTTTTTTCTCCAAATATCCATATTGCTCATGTCATGATGACATTATTAGTCAAATAATATGAATATCAATTAACAAACAATTTGTGCCTGATCCTAACCATGAACCTTAATTTTCTTGGTTAGTGGGTGAGAATTCATCCTCACTACAGCTTTTGTCCTTTGTTGTTTTTGTTATGGTATTTTTTTTTTGTTTTTGTTTGTTTTGTTTTTTTTTTCTTTTGATTTTTAATTTTTTTCCAAACTTGCTACTTGTTATTTTATATACATTGATGAAGCGTTAGGTTTGTATTTTCTTTGCAGCATTTGCGCCATGATCATATGCTTATTTTTGTTTCTGCTAACAAATCTGATATGTAATATAAAACAGTGTCCATCCAGTGGCCATATTTGACCTGCCATTATTGTGTCCATTCTGACTTGGGTCCTGCCCTCTCCCTCTTCTTCATTTGTACAGTTCGAAGAGAAGGTGTATAATGACCCTGCTAAAGGCAAAGTGCAGGTGAGTCAAAGCCAGCCTCCATTTTGGCTGCTGACATAGCATTGCCAATGCTGCTTGTTCACCATTCTGTTGTCTGTCTCGTATCATTACTTTGTCTTCCTTCTCCAAGCATGCTCCCTGCCCTATTATCTCTCTCTTTCTCATTTTATCACATTTCTTACTCTTGGTATGTATCTGTATGTTTGTCTGTGCCATAATGTTGACATTCTTTAGTCTGCATCCAATCTAACACTTGAGCACTCACTGTAGATGACCATTACATTCTTCTTTTACTTATCATTCTTTATTGTTGCTTCACTTTTCTTAGTCATGTTTTCTGTGAGTCATTAGAATAGACCCTGACCCAACCAAAAAAAAATGTTTTTCCCAATAAGTATCATTATCATAGATATTGATTTGTTTTCTTTCTTTCTTGCTTGCTTGCTTTTTATTTTCTACTTTGTTATTCACTATGGAAACTGCTGACATTATAGTATTCTTTTTTCTTTTTTTCTTTTTTTTTATCTTCAATAAACTACTTTTATAAATATCCAAAAGTGATTATTTTACTTTAGTAAATGTTATTTGAATGTATTTTAAAGAAGGTTACTTAAACTGCACAAATTTTAATGCAAAACATTAACCATAATTTTAGAGACTAACCTGTTAACAGTACAATGGATACAAATAGATCTTTTTCTTTTTTTCCCCCAAAATGTTTTTTTGTAATCAAATAAAAAAAATCATGTTAAAATTCTCTTTGGATATTTATCAATTCTTCCCAATTTAAAATTTAAGAATAAAATGAATATACATTCTTGTACACTTGTATGTAATAAATAGTGCATGATAGATCATCAAAGCTAAAAGGCCTACTCAGATATTTCCTTTCTATTGAGGTTTTTCTTGAATGGAATTGCTATTTATAGTGTCTGTTATCTACATTTAAACAAACTAAGCTTGAATTAAATTTTACTTGACTGAGATTTCAAAATAAAAATTGTTTTGTCCTTAAATGCATTTTGATTGCAAAAAAAAAAATTTTTTTATTTTTTTATTTTTATTTATTTTTTTTTTTTTGTAAAAACAAAATTCCAGTTTTTCTACTGGGTGTAGGGAAGAACTAATGTTTTGATGGAACCAAGAAAGGAGAGGTATCTATATTGTTAGGTTTCAATTGTTGCAATGTATCTGGAAAAGATGTTATTTTACAATCTATTGTATTCATCATATTGTTTTCATTTAGGGAGAAAAAATGCTTTCAGGAAAAATATCTTATATTTGTCAATCTACATTATGTAAAACACAATTTTAAAAACCATGAACCAAGCATTTCTTCACCAAGTTGGTCATAGATATTGCAATATTTGCTTTATATAAAAGACACAAGTGTTTGGATTAATCTTTGTGTTTTTATTATCTTCTACCCATTTCTCTTTGGTTTTTAAGTGGATAAATTAATTTCACTTTTGTTCCCATTTTTTGCGATACTTTCTAAAATGATAGAAACCTAATACATTCCAGTTTGTCTTTAACAAGATAAAAAAAATGCCTAGAATTAATTCAGTATTAACTTTACTTTTTGAATTATACAAAACTGGTTACAGAAAGTAATCTAGGTAGCTTTAAATCCTGGAAGCAGTACCCAACAAAACTGCAAATGTATGGCCACTTACCTTCCATCTTGCAAGCCTTCCAAATAAGATATACAAGCATTGCTGGAGAAATGAAGATGAACTTATGAGCAACATTCTCCTGTGGACTTTTAAACATAGACACCTCAATGTTGGTCAACCAGCAAAAATTTATATTCATCAACTCTGTGCAGATACTGAATAGGGATGGATGGCAAGAGTCAAGGGAATACATGCTGTTGGCATGCCTTGATGATATTGATGACCTATAGAGCCATCAAGATTGTCAAACACTTTATCATATATGTGAAATGATAATTTAAATATTTAAGTATTATTCTTTTATGAAAGGGTTATAAGATAATATTCTATACAAAAAAGGGTTATAAGATGATATTCTATACAAAAAAGGGAAGTTCTGTATTTACCAAAAAGATCTTATTCTTTCTAATCTTAATGTTTTGTTTGTTTGTTGTTTTTTTTTCTTGTTTTTTTTTTTTCTAAGTAGCCACAAATAAAACCTCTGAAACTATTTCCAGTCTTGAGCCCCATTGGTAAAAAAAGTTTAATCACAATATCATGGTATTAAACCCTTAAAATAATTCATTGCAGACCAATTTTAAATGTTTGAACAGAATTGCATGGTTGTAGATAACATGTTTAATTAAATATAGCAACAACTTCATATATATCAGAAATTTTTTTACTTTTATCAGAACATCAATGCACCTATGTGTGTGCAGCAATTTTCTATATAATTTGAAGTTACCATGACAAGGATTTTTTTTCCCTATTATAGGATAGAGATCTAAATTATATCTGAATTTTTTCATTGACGAGTTTTATTTCATAAAATAAATGATTTGACTTTCAAGTGATATTTTATTGAAATCTTATCTATTAGGCTTATTTTTCAATCAAACCTTAAATCCTCAAACACTTAACCCAAAATAAAAAAATTGTTCTCAAGCCTTAGAATAAATCTCAGATAGGAGCCTTGACTTAATCATTCAGTTCTTAAATATTTGGTCATCAAATTTCCCAGCTCTTCAATTTCCTGGTAATTTTATTGATGACAGTTACAATATTACTTCTATCATCTTCAATCATAAATGATTTGAAGATCCTACCAGAGATAGATTTGGATTTTCTCATAAGATGATTTAGAAAAATTATCCTTGTTTATTTTTGTACAAAATTCAGCTGCACAATAACATTCCTTGATTTAGGATCTAGTCGTATCACCTCCATTTTGTTTTTGTATTCAAATTTAAGCTTCTTTTTTTTTTTAATTCTATTTGTATTTTTTTATTTAGGCATTATGTCAAGAAATTATCTGATAAATAATTGCTAATGTTCATTATTTTTAGATATTTTTATGTACTGTGATGTGGATCATACACATACAGACACACACACACACACACATGTATATATATAGTTCACAGTGTACTTTTGTTTTGTGAGTAGGTATGTTTATACACACACACACACACACACACACACACACACACACACACACACACACACACTCATTTTTAATGTGTATCAATAGATAAAAATCTGTTTTATGTTATCTAAGACTACCCCATTTTCCCTCTCCCGCAAAATATCTACTGGGTCTTATATGTGAAGTTATCTGGTAAGGTCAAATGTTGTGGACTACCAGTAATTTTTTTTTTCCTAGCCTAACCCCATAATGCTGTAATATTGAAGCTAAATGTTGGGATCTTATATGCTATCTAATATGATAGTCATATTAATAGATCAAAGTTGACATGTACTAAACTAATGTAACACTTTGAAATGTTTAACATTTTTAACAAATATATATGAGGGAAATTTAGCATTTAATTCTTTATAAGAAAAATAATCATAATTTCCATTTTCTATTTATTTGTATACATAAATTCACCTACAAATATCCATTGTATTATCTAATTTATGAATACACATTAGGAGTGTCTTGTGGCATAAGTTATTGTCATAAGAAATGAACTCTGTGACTAGAGTTCAAATCTTAGCTGAGTCTGTATATTCCTTTGTGCGTAGGAAAGGCATGAAAATTTCTTCTCCTTCCAGCTATAGGTAAATAGTATGACAGACTAATCTCTTTAACCTTGGTATGGCAACCAGTCTAGGAGAAGGAAAACTCTGAATTTAAACAAGAGGTACTCTGCTTAAAAATTGACATTATGATGCATCCTACCCACATATATCTTACTTTATTATAAATTCTTTAATATTAATTATACAAACAAAAGTAGATTTGTTTGCTAACTTTTAGTTTAAAATGTATTTCCAAAAAAACAAGATGTAAGTCTATCAAAGCATCCATCCAAGATAGGTTTCTAAATTTATTTCCCTAATTTTCTGTTCATTCACACCATTTTTCATAGAGATTTTTTTTTTTTTTTTTTTTTCATATTCATCAAATCAATAAGTTGGCTGTTGATAAAAGTATAATCAAGCTGAACTTGCTAACCAACTACTAACAAATGATCCTTATTTGCATTTATTGTAATTTATGAAGCTCTTTGCTTCGATGTGGCACAAGGCCATATGAATGGGGCTCCCAATGAGGTAATTTACTAAGCTTTTTTGCTTAGATGTAGCACAAGGCCGCATGAATTGGGCACCCAATGAGAATCGAACTCACTCGTGTAGGTTTGCTAGTCAGGCTTGCCAACCATTACACTACCCGAGGTGCCCTTATTTGCATTTATTAAAAATAATTTTTCAATGGTTAGGAGTGGGGTTCAAAGTTTTTAATTCTCAATTCTGCTTCATTATTCTTCTGCCTATATTACATACAAAATAAAAGTTAATGACAAAATGCTTAGGTATATCCTTTATGGTGAAAGGTAGTATATTTATCCATTTATGTTGTCAATGTTAGATTTATTATAGATGAAAAGGAAGTTTAGGTGATTATTTGTAGATTTATTACTTAATGAATTCTCTTATATTTTTCTAACTGCCAAATATTTGACAGAATAACAATGGACAAAGCTGATTAGTAAAGGAAAAAATTTTTTTTTTCCAAAAATGATTTTTAGATGTGCATATGTATATTTTTTATACTTGCCAGCTTCCATTTCTTTGATCTCGTTGGATACTTGTAGTAGATGAATAATTATTGATACTGGCTGCCTATCTCATGACAGCATGTCCTGGGTATGATATTTATCGCTGCCTCCCACCAGACAGGACTTGACACAAGGTCAATGACCTGAAGGCCGACTATAGTGAGGATTTAGGGGAGGGGAAGATCAGGTACGAGCCGAGGCTTGAACCCTGCTAGTCTATGCTGCTCATTGACCCACTAAGTGCAATGTGGGTCTAATGAGCCAAGCAGTTTTACGAACCCAAATCTGGGTCCAGGCACAGATGCTGGGTTATAGCGTGAACTTGACAGCAAGATCTAGGGCTATACATAGAGGACAAAGGTGTCAATGTTGCAGCTCGCCCACCTGAAGGTGGCCCAGCCAAAGCTAGGGGCCTTTCGGCCTCGAATCTGCTATTGATTTCGATACCCCATCCAGCACGAATGCCAGACGGCTTAGCATGTCCTGGGTATGACTCTAAACTGCATTCAGTTGTGAGGTTCCAGTTCTGGAACTCTGTAGAATACCCTTTCAATGCCATTACTCTCAAGTCTACTCTGACCCAGAATCGTATTTAACCTTGTTAATGAGGCTTAGAATTCATCAACTGTATTCCTTGCTGAGGAGTAAGACCTTCCTAAAAGGGTTGTCTTGGGTATAACACTAAACTGCGTCTGACCCAGCTATAGGTTAAACAGTATCACTGCTGTTGTTAAGCAAGAATGGCTTTGGCATTAAATAACCCACAAAGGTTGATTATACCATTAAACAAAAAAATCAAACTAAACCTGCATCTGATTGTGATGTTCAAGTTCAGGAGATCTGGTTAATGTGAAGTACCCCTTTCTTGCTATTACTCTCTGGTTAACTCTGACCCAAATTAGTAGTACCTCTTAGAGTCTTATCAATGGGTCAAATAGACCTATTTGAAAATTATTAGTCTTTGATAAGAATACATGAAACCCTATAACTCTTCAAACAAGTAATTATTATTACATAAGAATAGTTACTTTAAACCATATAATTGCTTAAATTAGTATTAGGTAGGAATACTTGAAACCATATGACTGTGTGAGAATTATTTGTACTAGATAGGAATACTTGATATCGTATAACTGTTCAACCAGATGATTATAAACAAAAAAGTACAATTTGAAAAAACAAAACAGGAGTTGATATGCTATTAAATAAAACAAACTAAACCAAACTTAAGGGCTAGTACCTGCTGAGGTCTCATCTATAGATCAAATCTTTTCAAAGATTATTAGTATTTGATAGAAGACTTGAAACCAATACTGTGCCAACAAATGATTGTTATCAAATAGGAATAGTTAATTGAAATTATATAATTATTTGAAAAAAGACTAAACAAATAACCCAATAAAAGTTAACATGTTGGAAAACCAACCCATAATACAGCAGGATAACTGTGTTTGTGTCCAGCCTCACAGTTCTAAGGACAAATAGAATTAGTGGCAGGTAAAAATCTGCCAACAGATTCCAGCAGATGAGACTGTTTCTTTAAATTGTAATATAAGAAAGATGAAAACAAATTGGCAAAAAAAGGCCTTGCAGCAAAATCAACTGAATAATATTCTAAAAACTTAACAAAACATCTTAGTTTTATATACAGGTTGTTTTTTTTTGGGGGGGGGGTCCAATTGCAGCTCAAATTTTTGACAACTTTTCTGAATGATTAATTACTATGTTACGTCTAAAGAATTCAGAAAATGAAACCTACCTGATTATCATAGTACTAGATTGAATAATATTTTTTTTATGACAAATTATCATAACGACTGGTCCATTGGCTTAATGAGTAGAATGTTCGCCACTGGTCTGGGAGACCGGGGTTCAGTCCCAGGTCGAGTCATCCCAAAGACTCAAAAAATGGTACTTGATGCTGCCTTGCTTAACACTTAACATTATAAGGTAAGGATCAAGGGTAAAGTGGAGCAATCTGGGGAATGGAGTAGCATCCTCCCCTACACCTCGGTGTAGTAGCTATTGAAAAAGGAGCCTTCGGGTCACCCTCGACTAAGGTCACCAACTTTACAACAACTTTAAGATAACTAAGGTTGATTAAAAAGAATATAAAAAGCAGGATTTGGATGATCATGGCTTTTCACAGCTTGTTTTATAAGTAAACAGTGAACTATGATTTTTTGGAGGGGAAAGAATTTAGAATTATATTTTTTTTTTTTTTAAATAGCCTGGTATATATATGATGAAATCCTTTAAATTTACACAAATAACAACAAAAGGTTTTACATACTTGGAAGACAATTATCAAATTATTGTTTTTTGTTTTACTGAATTGTTGTCAAAATGACATAAGTAAGTTATAAGATGTTCAATTTTAATCTGAGTATAATTCAGTGATTCCCAATTGACTTTGGGCCTTGCCCTACTTAGGTGTCTTCAAAATTCTGCCCCCCCCCCCACACACACACACATAATATTTAATTCTTACATATTCAAAATTTTTACTGCAATTCATTTGAAGGAAATTAAAAAGGCCATTAACTTGGCCTCTAAACAAGCCCATCAAAATATTACCATACACCCCACATTGGGAATTACTGGTATAATTCATCAAATATCTTTTTATCCATCTGTTTCTTACTCAATGCTCAAAGATATATAGACCTATAGCCACTAAATTGTCTGTATATTAATAGAATAACGAACATAGTTTTAGCATATTTGTTTTTCAAATTTCCAAAATTTAAGTTTTTAGCAAGAGTTTTGATTTACAATGTTAGTATAAATATTAAACTGAACCCTTGAATATTTATCTTTTTATTTAATTGTATAAAGTAGATATCTAACTAAAAAAAATACTTTTGTCATAAATAAGTTATGATTTTTTTTTTCTGCTCATTGGAAAATCAAGACTTTAAAAATAACCTGTTTGTAATATGAGAGCCATGTCTACCATGAAAACCATAAATGTTCACTGGAGGAATACCCATGGCATGATGGCTGATATGCTGGACTGTGATAATCAATAATCATTGTGAACTCCAATCATGCTATTATGATCTCTTTCTGACTAATACTCCTGGGAAAGGTATGAAGTCTCTTATCCTCCCACCTGCTATGGGTTAATAAATACCACTTCAGTCCCTCTAAAAGGATGTCTTTGGCATGAAATATCCTGCAAAGGTTCATGTCATTAAAACAAAGAAATGAAACTAAATGTTAATATCTTAATAGTTATTAACTTATAAGTCCTTACAAAAACATAGTTCAGTGTTATATCTGTGTTTGTTGCACCTATAAAAAATGGGATAGATTATTTTATAGTCAATTTATGTAATTGCTTGGAAGGCAAATTTTTTTACTATGTTAAATGAGAGGTTTAACATTTTAAATGGTATTATTTAGTATTTTATGTGTGTTCCCTCATTCTGGTTTTTTTTTTTGTTTGTTTTTTTTCTAATAAAGGACATATATGAATAGGATATGTACATACATCTGACTAATATTGCACTGTTCATAGTATACAAGGAAATGTTACATAGCTTTTTGAGTGTCTTGTATAATTGTTAATTAGCATTAACATTCATTTTATTTTTATTCATAGACTTGTGTTCATTTTGTATGTTTAATTATGTTTTATAGTATTTATTTAGTATATTTCCTGATGGATGACTTCGATGCATTGTATATGTTACTGATTTACATATATTCTTCTTGCATGTAACTAATATGAAATCTGTGTATTTAATGTTATATTTGTTGTATCTTTGTATATAGATTGTTTATATATATTTATTTATTTATTTAATTTTTTTTTAATTATATACAGTTATAGTGATTTTAGAAATTGTATTATCTGTGTTTTTTTTTTTTTGTTTTTTTTTTAATTCATTGTAAATTTTGTTTTAAATAACAAACTCTGGGTTTTGCTTGCAAAATGTTTTTTTTTTTGTTTTTTTTTAATTGATAATTTCTCATGTGGCAGTTATTTAGCTATTTTGACTAATCCAATGTTGTGTGCTTTGTAGGTGAGGAATGTTTTAAAATAACTTCTTTTTAAAGAAAATACATTTTAGATAAAGTAGAAAGACTTATGGTTTTAGATTCATCCTAAGCTAAATTGGCCACTCATCAGCAAAGGGTTAATCATCAAGGTGTTCAGACAGCATGGATTCTTTGACTATCCCTTGCTATCCATCATGGTAAGCCCTCTAGACAGCATTCAATTAGCTCAGTGCAGACACTGGAGCAAAGGATTACAATGATTAAAAGAAGCATTTCTTTTCCTTAAATTAGAAACAATATGGAACACTAAGACAAATTTTCAAAAGTCTAAATGATCCAATAGGAGTGTCAGTTATGAAACTATTGAGAAATATTTGCCATTACCCCCAACATAACTATATTCTGGGATGCCATTACTCAGTAGCATTGGAAAGCATTTTATCTGACAGCACAAGAGAAAATGATATTTAGAAACATTTTGGTTTTTAATGAAATTGAAGATGAAATTGTAAAGAATTTCAATCCAGAGTAATTTATTTCCATTCTTCAACCACTGGTTCTACATGATTAAAATATTTCCATAAGATATGTTTATTCATTACAATTATATAACAAAAACACTAGCATTTAGTGATGGTGAAAATGTTACTATAGTCTCCCATGAAATTCCATTCTTTTGTCTGTATAATAGGTTAAATTCCCTCATAAACTGCTAAAAGCAAACGCAAATTAATGTTCAATGTTTTATTTTTTAAATTCTTAACTACTTCATCTAAGTTTTCTGGACAACAATTTCTAGGACTTTAAGTGATTGGAATTTTTGAATTCAAATTGTTTTAGTTGTTATGGAATAATTTTTTTTTTTTTAATTTTTTTTTTTTTTAATATAAATTGGAAGGAGACTGTACAAAAATAGCAGGAAATGCAAGTAGTTGATTATTGATGGGTTTATTTTATTTGTATATGTTAATGTCTTGAAGGTTGGGAACATCTTCAGATGTGGCTGAAAAAATTTCCATCTGAGAAAGATTTATCACCCTCCTCTCAAACAGTCGCACACAATTAAAATCTGGCATGGTCATTTTTAAAAAAAAAAATTTTTTCCCCTTAGAATTTAGTCTTGTTTCTAAATCTCTAACTAGCAGCTCTCTACTCTCTCAATTTTGCACAAATTTGTAATTTACACTTTTTTTTTTTTTTTTTTTTTTTTTTTTTTAGACATTAAATGAGATGATTTTAATTTGGAGACTCACAATTTTTTGAATTTTTGCATAGCAAAACCCATTTTGAATGTGTTTGTTAAAAACTGTTTCAATTATGTTTATCAACAGGTTTAAAGACCAAATGTTATCTGCAGTTATATCAAACTTTTCATGTATTTCACATAAATAACACTTTTTTGGAAAAAAAAAATTTTTTTTGCGATTTTTATTCCCAATATTTGATTGAATAAAAGAATGAGAGAGAGAAAGGAAATAGATGATAATTTTAAAGCAGACTTTTAGATTCTCTCAGCAACCAACTACTTATTATAGATAGTTGTTCAGTTTTAATAGGATTGATATTGTTATTTTGAATAGTTTTAGTGAAATTTATTTTCTCTTTTGATTATAACTTGAGGCATTTTTTTAAGTCTAGATTTTAAAAAATAAATAAATAAATAAAACTATTAAATACTGACTTTTATTTTGGTGGAGTTAGCAGGAAAGACTATTATAATATTTTTCAGACTGAAGGTGCAACCAGCCGTGGTGGGATGGTGAGTGATAGCCTCAGTGTACCTTCTCAATGCTGACCAATCCTCATTTCTCCTTGTATCACTCTCTGAATGAACAGCATGCCCATGTTTTTTACCTGATGGAGGTGCCAATACATTGGCAGACTCTATTAGTGCCTGTTGTACATTTTTCTCAACACACACACACACACACATACTCATACTCTGTTGTCTTTTTATAAGGCAAAAATCTACTTGGAAGTTAATAGTCTTGCTTATTTAGTTCACAAAAAAGTTCTTAGACAATGATTTTTATATTGTATTTTGGTCACAACAGAAATTCCTTTGTATAAAGAAAATACTCAGGGTTTGAATATTTTAAAGGCCAATGTTTGAATTATAATTGTTTAAACTTAATCCTGAAAATTAGGATTTAAAAATCTTTGGATTTTATCTATTTACACATCATATATACTTGTGTATAGATTGAATTATAAAGATTTAATTTTTAGACAAAAAAAATTGGTGTCAGCCTATACATGAATAATAATTTTGTTGGGTTAAAATTCAGACACAATTGGAAAGACTAGAAGATACTCTAAGAATTCCATAGTTTAATGACTTCATTACCATAAATCAAGTGTCAACTTATAAAGGAGATAAACTTATACATGAGTATATATGGTATTTTAATAAGTTGAATTGGCTTTTTACTATATGAAAATACTAATGTGATTGATTTGATAGCGACCGTCAAATGTATGTACTTGTGCCTAGGTCAAATTTTCAAGATCTACTTTTTAGGCATAAAATTAGAAGTCAACTATACATGAGTGATAATTTTGTAAGATTAAAATTCACACATATCAGAAAAAGTTACAAGCAATTCTTGGCTTAAAAAAAATCCATGAATTAATGATTTTGTGCATAATTATCCTTTTCTTGTATATACATAGGATTTGTGTGCATCTACACAAACATACACACAGACTGTCGCTATCATGGAATTTTTTCTAAATTTTTCAGTATTTATTTCACTTTAGCTTCATATGGTCAGTTTAAAATGAATTTCTATCAAGAAAATCCTGAGAATTTTATTGATAAGTTTCTTAATGCAAAACTTAAATTACTTTTAATGATAATAAACTAAAGATTAGTAAATGAGGGTGTTTTCAAATTGTGGCATTATTGTTAAGGATTATCTTCATTTTTGTTTGCAATTCAATCAAGTAGACAGTATGAAGAGTTTAACTGACTGCTTGCATTGCTGTGTGACAAAATAAAGAAAATACACTTTGCCTTAATTATCAGAATAGTTGCTTATTCAGAGGAGGAGATTGAGGTAATTAAAATAAATTTATCAATGTAAAGTTTATTTTATCTGGAAGATAGGAATTATTAAAGATTATGCTGCTGCTGCCATATGAAATGAATTGATTAGTTTTGCATTTATATGATAACTAATCTCTTAGCTTAGTCTGATACAACGCTATAAAGATTACTTTATACTAATCTGTAGGGAAGATCTATCTGGAAAGATTTTAAGATAAGATTTTACCAGAACCTTGAAGCATTGGAATTGGTGGGAACAGGCGACTGCCTCAGTCGCCAAGCAGGCTTTGTTTTTCTTTAGATGCAAAAAAGCAGTTGAAAAAAAAAGGCCAAAATTATTGTAAATATCTTCAACACTGATATTTCTTCCAATGTAGAATGAAAAGACAGAATTCTAAGCATGTGTGATACTTTCTGTACTTCTCTCTTCTCTCAAAAACTGGATATTACCATCTTTTTTAAATTCATAACAAAATTAGTGAATGTAATAGATTTGTATTCTCCCTCACTATTGTGAGTGGGATGACAGTTTTCAGGAAAACAGCATCTCAGAAGAAAAGCATGAATTTTTAGAATACTAACCATTATCAGTTTCTGCATTTTGGGGAAAGTTTATTATTTCAACTGTACATTTATCAGCTAGCCTGTTTTGATTAGCAAACCCTCAATTATTCAGGCCTATAAAGCTTAGCTGGTTATTGATAAATTCCCCCAATAAAAGGCTTATCTATAAAGCCTGATATTTATATGGCATGTTTGGTAAATTCATCGCAGATAAATTACTCATGGCTAAATTCAAAATTTAACCATTGCTTTTAAGAATTTGATAATGTTATGGTACCTACCTTACGGACTATAATGAACTCTTCCTATTACTATGAATACCGGGAGAATAACCGGTGTTAAGTTAACTTCAGCCTAACACTTTGGCAGTCAGACTGACATTCAACACTCTTTTACCTATGCTGTATTTATAATTTCATTCAATATACTTGTTTCACGTAATCCTGAGTTTGTGTCTTTCTTCCGGACCTTTTACTGGTCCACAACAAATAAAAAGAGCTAAAGGGTTAGAATCATCCTATATGATAAGAGCAATTAATCTGATATGATGAATTTACTTGCAATAAATTTACCAAGAATCTCTACATTGACCTCTTGATGAGAGATTTACTAATCAACAGGTTGCAATTTTGTGTACAGGTTGAATGCATAATTTCTCTGTAAATGACATGAAAATAAAATTTTAGAATTAAAAACATTTTTTAACTAATGATCATTCAGTTAATCCAAATCTGTTCTTTGTCTTCTCTATTTCTGGATGTCTAATTTGCATGCCTAAAAGTAAAGGAAAAAAAATAAAGATGCTGGTAACCACTCTCTCTCTCTCTCTCTCTCTCTCTACTCACCATTTCTCTTTTGTGTCTTTGCATGTTTACTAAAGTGTAAATTGCCAATTATTTGCTTATTTTTAGGATGCTGGTGGCCAAGGGATTGGATTTTTGCTGGGAAATCTCAACGTCAATTGGGCTCTCACTTCCGAGGCCTGTAATAAAGCCTTACCAAAAACAGCAAATGGTGAGGTGATCACATTTAAAGGTTAGTGTACTTATTAACACAGGTATCTATCACTTGTAAAATTCCATTTAAATAAGCCAAAAGGAAATGAATTTTCACTTATAAACATAAAACTGACGATAGGTTTGATGTTAATGTCTATTTGTCTGCATAATAAATTGATGATGATGATTCTAGTTTTCATAAATAAAGAGTATCTTTCATTCTTAGCACTCTGTAGGAGATCTTGTTCAAGTAAAAATCTTGTCTTACCACTGCAGGAGACTCGCTGAATATTTTCAGTCATATTTATGACTTTTTGAATTAATTCACTTTCAGGCACTTACGGTTACATGTACAGTCATTTTGATGAAAGGTCTATTCCAAGGCAACCTTTTAGCTTTATTGTTTGAATTTTACAGCTTTGTGGTCATGTTTTGCTATTGCAACCCTGACTGAAACCAAGTTTTCAGAGTTATAAAATGCACACAATCTTGGCACCCTTAAAAACAAAGAATGCAGTGGAAAAGAAAATAATACAAGTGAATCATACAAAGTGCTTAAAGTTCACCTTTATCCTACTAATTCCGACTTTTTTTCTTTTTTTTTTCTTTTTTTTTAACTTATCACTGTTTTGAACTAAGATTTTTGGGAGACAAAAAATTGTCTTTTTTTTTTTTTTTTAAATCCTATCCATAATTGCAATTAATCATGCCCAGAATATGAAATGTTACAGCCTTTTGACTGCATGTGTTATCTGATCATCAAAGATAATAAATGTCTATGGTTTCATACTAGGATGATTCATATATAAAATTTTTTTTTTTTTTTTTAAGTCTTGATTCCCATTGAATTTAGAAGTTTTTTTTTTAACTTTTCCCTTTTTTAATGTAATCCTTTAAACATTATTTGTATACATTCTTTTTTTTTTTCTCAATTCTTCAATATCTAGGTTGGCCCAAACTAAACTGGTTCGTCACTGAAAATATGGGCAAACCTCCTAAAGACTGGATACCTCCTTCGAGAGGTGCTGACGATGTCCCTGCTTATGTCGAGGTAAATGACATTTACATTACTTTTATTTTATAAATCTTAGTAATTCCTCAATCAAAAATATACCTTTTATATTTACAAGTCTTGGAGCTCGGGGTCTCAAATACTACTTATTTATGACTCTTCTATGTAAGAAATTTCTCAGTGATTGCCTTGTATTTGGAAGCACGTGCATTTATGTAGTCCTTCTTGAAGAAAATGAATAAATCTGCACTGCACTATAGATTTACAGCTGAATAATTAATTTGTATTGAGATTTCTAAGTTGTTATTTGAATCCAAACAGAATTTCTGATTGCTGAAAAGCATTGTCAAAAATAATAATCTACATTAACTGACTGAGATCAAATAAAATGTAATAAGAATTTTACTTAATATTAACAGATCTAACAATCATTTTTAAAAAAAACTTTTGAATTAATTCAAATACTCTCAGGCACTTACTGTCACATGTACAGTCATTTTGATAAAAGGTCTATTCCAAGGCAACCTTTTAGCTTTATTGCAGATTAGGACTAAAACTGGTGGAAATTGTAGAATCCCACCTCATTTTCAGGGCATAAGTCTTTTTGTGATCTTGAATTTGAGAGTCTGTCTTAGAAACTAAAATACTGCAAATGGCCTTACAATAACTGTCAATGATTTTTCTGATCTTTTTGAATTACTAAGTTTTGTATCCAGTTATGATTCTCTTTTTTTTTTTTTTTCTTTTTTTTCTTTCTCTCCAGTATACAACCAGCAAAGATGGTAGCACTGTTGGTGTTACTGTTGCTCGAGGTACAATGTTATGCCACTGCCGTACGCTCACTGTAGCTTGTAATTACACTGAAGGTATTTTTTTTTTTTATTTTTTTTTTTTTTACTTACCTGATGATATTTGTATTTCATTAACATTGTTTTCAGAAAGTATTTCATTATTCAAATTATAAAACTAATATTTTCAATGACTAATATAGGATGATCTATTGTTATGTAGTCACGTCAAATTTCACTTCAGTTGTTTTGTGTGTTATTTACCCGACCCTTCTGCCATAGGGTCAGTTATTTAAAGAGGAACATAGCTAGTTTAAATTTATAGTTTTCCTTCTCTTAAACTGGTTGTCATACCCTGACCAAAGAGCTCAGTTTGCTCTACTATTTTACTTCTAGCTTAAAGTAGAAGAGATGAATTTATCTTTTTCAAGAGCCCTAGCACAAAGTGAAGGACAAACAGCTTTGTCCAAAATTTGAATTTGGGTTGCCTTGTCCATTTTCTAAGATGATAGCCATTACTCTACACACACTTCTATAATTGTTTTGTGTGTAGAAACTTGGTGAGAAATTATAAAAAAAGCAAGTTTAATACTTTAAAAAAGTTATTTATTTTCAGCCGGCATGTTTGTACAAAAGATCTATTAATAGTATGTTAGAAAATCAAAATAATGGTTAGTTTTATCTCTGCCGCCTAACCTTATCACTCTTCCACTCTAATTGCAGTGAGAGGTATCTTTATAATTTTGTTATATGCCATGTGCATGAAGGCACAGACACTGATGTTTATCTAATGACAGTGAAACATACATTCCTTTATATAATAAATTGTGGAAATGATGAAACATTTTTTATGAAGACCACATGCTGAAAATCTAAGATAAAGATAACAATGTACTTAATTATTAAAAATAATTTCTTTAATTTTTTTCAGTTTTTAGTGACTATCATTCTTTTTTTATAAACTCTTTCCTCCCTTTTATTCCATATAAACCATATGTCTCTTGTAGTGTTACAAGATATCTGAGATTTCTTTGATATAAGGAATCATTGAAAAACCTGTGATGAACTGCTATATTTTAGGCACTATTTTATGAAATATTTCAAGTTGAGAAAAGCATTGATTATTCTTGACTATTGTATTAATTGCTATAACTCAACTGAACCTTTTTCTGCAAATTGTCAAGTTTTATATACATGTAAGTGTTGATATGCCATCAGACACCGACTGACTAATTTTACATACATATAACTTGGTTCTGGAATTTGGTGTTGATGATGAATTTAATGGCTTGTTTGTATGTTTGTTTGCAGGGGAGGTGATGGTATGTGTTCTTGACTTCAAACGAGATGTTGGATTATGGCATGGCATCCTATGTGTAAGTAATTTTTCAAAAATTACCCCACATTTATCACGTCTGCTGGCCTTTAAAAATGGCCATTTTTCTCAACAGTTACTGACTCTCAAGTTTCTGATACAAAAAATAAAATAAAAACTGTATATAAAATTGATAAGAATTATGTTTCATACATCTTTGTATCTTAGATTACAAACTTATCCATCACACTCATGTATTTATCCTTGAAAAACTTGTTAATTCTAAAGGTTTTATTTTTAGGAAAGTGTTTTCCATGTTGAGAAATACAGTATATTAGACTTGGCAATTGAATTTGTATTTTCAAGAATTGTTTATAAGTTTCAGGGTACAAAATTATTTTCTCATTTACTGGTGACACCTTTTTCAAAGTCTTGGAATAACATATTCACTTTAAACATATATGTATGAATATACTATAATACTTCTCATAGTGTTAATGATATGTAAAGTAGATGTTTTTTTTGTTATGTAAAACTTTTTTGTTATTTTTCTTATTCTATTACAGAGTGTTTTTAATGGGATGCATGTGATTTTTATTCCGTATTCTTTGATGAAAGTTGACCCTGCTTCCTGGATGAAAATGGTTACTAAATACAAAGGTAACTTTTTTCTTCTAAGTTTTAGATTCTATAACAATTAACAATTCATGTACACACATAAATATAGTGTGTGTATAATACACACACACACACACACACACACACACACACCCTGAATCTTACTATATACTAAGCTATGATAACAAAAGCAACAAATATATAATCTGAAGAAGCAATATCTTGTTTTCAATTTTTATAGCCGCCGTAGCTGTTGTGAAATCCCGTGATATGCATTGGGGTTTATTGGCTCAAAAAGACCACAAAGATGTCAACTTTAGCTCTCTGCGTATGTTGCTGGTCGCTGATGGTGCCAATCCATGTAAGTAACTCTTTCCACTTTTTCTATCTATATTCCTGTCTTTGTTCTCCATTGAAAGTATGTGTTCTTGTGTATGTTTTATATATATATATATATATATATATATATATATATATATATATAATGAGATTTATATGCTATAACAAATAGAATATTTATAGAATATAGATTGATATAAGATTTTCAGTTTTTGAATTATCAAAATCCATCCTTAGCTTTCTGAAATATAAACACTTGAAGTTAGAAAAACTGGACAAAAAAGGCCTTTATTTTCCTGAAAATTATTAAGACTATGTATTGTGTAATCATTGACACATCCCATTTACAGCAAAAACTATTCAAGATAAATCAATGAAATTTGACATGTATTTGTAAAATTTGCTGAGGATCATCATGGAATTATTAAAAACATGTCTTATCACTATATCTTCTTACGGTACCCTAAAATGCTATAACCCATAAAATCCTTTTAAACCATACATCAAGCAAAAGGAAATTAATCTATCTTAAAGTTTATCAGAGTTGTTTATATGTATATGTTTTGCTTTTTTTTTTTTTTTTAACTAACTTTATTGATTAGACAGGAGGAAAAATGAATATTCAAACACCTGTATTTTTCATGTATAATTCACTCAAAAACTCAGTTATGTGAATCTGGTCAAATTTGACAGATAAATAGAATAGAGAATGCCATTTAATGAAGTCTATTACAAGTTTAGATTGGCTTATGACAAAAGTAATGACCATTCTCAAAGTTCAGCGTCTATGCTTTTGTAACAGTAACTTTTTATTGTAAAAATTTCACTTAATCATAAATCAGTGAAACACTTTTAATAATTGTTCATGTATTTTTTTAACGAATTTATGCCTAATAGTTTGTTTGTAATCACTATAAAAAGAATGCATCACTTACACAGATTTACCTTAAGAATAGCAGACCTAAGATTTCTTGAAACTATTACCTGCTTTAATGTAAAATTTTCATTGAATTGAGATATTTCTGACTTATAAATATAAGGTTGAATTTTTATTGTGAGGAAGAAATTTTGCTTTTCTTTTTTTTTTTTTTTTTTTTTTTTTATTATTATTATTATTATTACAAGAATAACTAAATAAACAGTTACAAACTTATTTTTATCAAAACTTTTTCAAGAGTTTCTAAACTCTAGAAAAAGTTTTGATAAAAAATAAGTTTATTTTACATCAAAGTTTTAATAATTGTTAAACAATTGGCACTACTCATTAAGTGTAAATCAAACTTGAGCTTTGAGATCTTCTGATTTGAAGGAAAGTAAAATTGAAAGGAAGCAGGAAGGGGAAGAAAAGTTGGAAACTAAGGAGGGGGGTGAAAGTGGGGGAGTTTAATCTTACTGTTTCTGATATCTTTTTTTTTTCTGTTGAAGCAGATAGATAAGCAGATTATTTTAATATTTTCTTTGTTCATTTTAACCACACATATATCAAATATAACCTGATATTTGATGTAATTATATGAACAAAAGTTGGCAAAGAAATTTTGAAAAAAATTCTTTCTTCTTTTTTTTAAGGGTCTCTTACTTCCTGTGATTCTTTCCTGAGTGTGTTCCAGTCCAAAGGTTTGAAGTCTGAGAGTATTTGTCCCTGTGCTGGATCTTGTGAAGCTCTTACTGTATCGGTTCGAAGGTCAGTATTTTTTGTTCCAGATGCTTAGATTGTTTTTTTTTTTTAATCATCTATACCTTTCCATTCATTGCAAAATATTTACACATACTTAGATATGTATGGAAATAAGTTGTCTTGAGAATAATAGGCAAAAACAAAAACACTTTCTTATTTAAGGTATGGTGACTCAAGAAGAATAGATATGGCAGTTATTGAATTATTTTTGAATCACATATTCTGTAAGAAAAACTTATAGGATTTTTTATTTTATTTTTAAGAAACAGAACCTTTCAGCTTACAAAATTCACAAAGAAGAAATTAAGCACAAAACACATTTGAACTTCACTTAAATGTGCAGATATCTTTGTTTCAAGCTATCCCGTTATTCAATTAATAAGAAATGCTGTATTCAACGTCTTAGTATATCTTATATGATCTTCCTAAATCCAAAATATCGGGCTTACAATGTAAAATAGTGCACCATGCAAAATATCAAAGTTCAAGAGGTTAAACTAAAAATAGAAAAGTTAGGAATATAGTATTTTATATCTTATTACATTGATGAGAAAGAATATTTTTGAATATTGTTTCATGTTTACTTATGAAGATTTTTTAATGTAATATTTGATTTGAATATAAGAGTTAGTGTACCATCCTTAAAACATGTCATTCATGTTACAGACTTGTGTGTAAATTCTGAGTTTTGGTCATTTTTTTTTTCTAGGCCTGGTAAGACTGGGAGCACTACTTCAGGCCGTGGTATCCTGTCAATGCAGGGACTCAGCTATGGTGTCGTCAGAGTAGACAGTGAAAATAGCCTGACATCACTAACATTACAAGACTGTGGCCAGGTGATGCCAGGCGGTAAGTACTTTTTTTTTCTTTTTTTTTCCTATATTATTTTCATTCTTAATGTTTTGTTTATTGGTTATGATAATATTAAAATACTGGTATTTTAAGATTTATTTTTAATCCTTTCACCCTCAAACATGGAACCACTGTTAACCAATTAATTTTTAGTTCTGTATTTTTCACTTGTACTTTACCTTCCACTACATTCTTTTTTTTAAAAGTGCCAAGAATTTATGCACTTAATTACTGTGAAAACCTAATTTCAGTCAAGGTTGTTTTTGCTGTTGCTGTCACGACCTTAAAATTCATAGACACAATTATTTGGTCATTGGAGGAAGTTGCCTTCAAAATAGCATAGCAAACTTTTTACTAGGTGAACAAAATTGCTTACAAAGTGCTAAAGGTTAAAGCTACCTTCTTTGAATTTCTGTGATACTTTATCCAAGTATCTTCTGATTTTCATAATTTACACAACTTTTTTTTACACTGGATGCCAGCTTTATTTGCTTCCTTGATGAATCAGATCTTACTGATTGATTTTAAGCCAAAGTGTTCCAGATGCCAAATTCCATCAAGGTTGGTCTGTTAGCCTCAGAATCTATCAGGTAATATGCAAGCTAAGAAAAATATTTATTAGATAATTCATTCTCAGTAGATATTACTATCTCTGTCCTATAAGCATTGTTACATTTATTGTATAAAATATATATGAAAATGTGACCACTACCATGGGACAAATCTAATAAGAATGAATTTGTCACTTGTTTTTGTCCATCTCTTAAAACATGGCAAAACTCAATAGAAAGATAGTCACTATAAAGTCAAATGTAGACTTATGATTAAAGTCACTTTTTAAAATAAACTTCCAAAAATGTTTAATATCATAATTGTTACAAATGTTTTGGTATAACTATCATTTTCATGATCTGAATCTATCTTCAGATGCATCACGATATGCATTGATCTTCACAAGCCTCTGAAAATCAAAAGACAAAGAAAATTATACAATTAGGCTATGTGGCAATGGAACTTGCCTTATTTAATAAGTTCTTTTCTATATATAAATTTATTTACAATAAATTTTCAATATATAAATTCATTCACAATTAATCATGTTACTGAATTCAGATTAAATTATATACAGCATGAATATTTTAAGATCTATGATATTCCAAGATAAAATAAGAATAATAAATACAACTTATTAAAAATCATTCATACACAAAAAAACATCTACACTAAAGTGTGCAAAAAAACCCACTAAATTTAGAAAAATATTACTGGTTAAAAAGAAAGGAAGTTATTTTCAATATAATTCAATTTTTACAAATTTTCATTCTTTGATTATATAAACTTTAAAAGTTTCATCTGAATAAAATTTATCCACTTAATTTTGATAAATCATCTTATTTAGTTGTTGCATTTCAAACAAAAAAAATGGAGATGTTACAACATATACAATTATTTATAATTCTCCATGTAATATTCTCTCTGAATACTGCATGGTCTTGCATATTTTTATTTTTAGCTGTGATGGTAGTAATTCAGACTGAGGGTCTTCCCTACCTATGTAAGACTGATGAGGTTGGGGAGCTGTGTGTATATGCTGGGTACACTGGAGGCAGCTACTGGGGACTGCAGGGACTCAGCAGCAATACATTCCAGGTAAACAACAGGAATTCTTTCAGTTACCATTTTAATTAAAAATGTAACATTGGTTATTAGAATTTTATCCTTTTTACCAACTAATACTGAATACACTCAGTTTCATGCATTAAAAAATCTGTGTCAAAGAGGTCTATTATCCTTTTCTTCAATAGAACTACCATTTTTATTTTTCATTATTCGAAGTATCATACTGTTTCTAATATCTTGCAAGCAATGTCTGTAGACCATACTTTTTGAACCTACACATTTGATTTAGGGGTTGCAACTGGTTGTTATCTGGTTAAATATTACCTCTGTTCCATAATGTAGCAACTATTATACAAGAGAGGTAATATTATTTTATTGCCAGTCTGAAAGAAGAAAACCTTAATCCTTTGGACATTTCTTTAAGGATGTCTATTGAATTATATTTAACAAGTTTTAAATATTCGACTAAGAATCTTTTTGTCAAGAATTTTATTGTCTTGTGTAAATATCCATGTACTAATGTCTTATATGGGTGATTAAAGATTTCAGTCCTCACAGTGATTTTGGGAAAATGAGCCTCATCTACCTAGTACGAAACAAGTTATAGACCATACTATCCAATACAATAGCCCTAATTGTTACATTTAGTTATTCAAAATTAGCTAAAGTACCCATCTTCCCCAGATAAGAGGTCAACTCTCAGATTACAACTAGTCACAAAAATAACAAAATGATTTTTAATGACCTGATAAAAGATAAATCCACATAACAAAATGAATTACTAATTATATTTATTTTCTCCTCCTTAGTTTATTGCTGGGATTTTGTATAGTATCTTAATTTAAATAAGTGACACTTTAAGATATTCATCAATTTAAACATCATTTTTTTGACTGGACTGCTTGCCCTAACTAAGCAATGATGCTATGTAATTACTTTGCATCTCTAGCTTGAACTACCAATAACTATAATTAGTATTAATAAATTAGATATAATTATTTTAGTAAAACAAATAGTAAAGTTTGTTTTTTTTTTGTTTTGTTTTTTTTAAGTTTGGAAATTTAAACTCTGTATGATTAGATTACATATTACAGCAAGATGGCTAATTATCATTTATTGTTAAACCTATGGAAATTAGTTTTAATTTTTTTTTTTTACATTAAACTTTCCCTAAGTCCAATAAAAAACATATGTACATGTGTTTTAATCAAAAAGTAGATCTCTCCACACTAAATGGTGGTTCTCTGAAACTAGTGGACAAGTTCACGTACCTCGAAAGCAGTGTTTTATCTACCGAAAATGACATTAATATGTGACTAGCGAAGGCATGGACTGCTATTGAAAGGTTACCAATTAAATGGAAGTCATGCTTATGAAATAAAACAATTTTTTTTCCAAGCTGTAGTTGTCATAGTACAATGGTGAGAGAGTGAATCAGGGAAATCTGTGCTAGCAGCACAACCTCATCATAATGAAGTCCAATAAGTATGCATGCCAAATTTGATAGTTCTGCCTAAAACTATTTAGCTATCAATTGAAGACAGACATGCTCTTCCTAATGTAGATTCTATGAAATTTAATTATTTAGATATACAAAAAACCTTTCTTAGGGTTTCTGACCAAGTTGTCCTTCAATTTTTATATTGAAATTTTTTTTCTCATCTTCCCAGGTTCAGCCTCTGCGAAGTGATGGCCGGCCAATTGGAGATAAATTATTTGTTCGAACAGGCCTACTTGGATTTTTAGGACCAGTAAGTACACTTCATTATTTGCAATTTCAAGAGGGGTTTAGAAAGCAAAAATTCTTATTACATAGCTGAATTAATTTAAAATAAAATGTTTTTTGTTGAAGATAGCTGAAAATCTTTTTTTTTTTCCTTTTCAGGGAGGCTTAGTATTTGTGTGTGGCAGTAAGGAAGGTTTGATGACAGTGTCTGGAAGAAGACATAATACTGACGACATCATTGCCACAGTTTTAGCTGTGGAACCAATGAAATTTATCTACAGAGGAAGGTTAGAATTTTTATAAACAGATATTTTTAGTGTTTATTTTTGTACATTTTAGTTTAAAGAAAATAGAAAAACTAACTAATCCAGAAGTGATGAATTTTTTTATAATGGAAAGTCAACATTAAACATTTTGGTTTTAATTACCCTTCATCAGGACTTTAAGATGGTGATAAATGTTCCATTATAATAAATTCATTACTTTTGGTTTACTTTGATTTTTTTTTATTTTCTTTACACTGTTGGATTTATTTCTATTATTTATTTCTACATTTTACTTTATAACTGTATACCAATGAAGAAATTTTTTTTTCTCCCTGCTCAGAATCGCTGTTTTTTCAATTAACGTGTTGAAAGATGAAAGAATTGTGATTATTGCTGAACAGAGACCTGATTGTTCAGAAGAGGAGGTAAGTATTTTTTTACCTAGTTTTTGTCAGCTTTTTAATTGTTTACTTTCCTTATAATATATTTACATTTACTCCATGTTTATAATAAATTAGTCATTTGCTTTATATTAATTTTATAGTCCAAGTTAAAAGCACAGTAAAGGTAACCCAAAGCAAAAATTTGTTAGGCCATAGTTTTCTGATTCAGTTATTGTTGGAAAATGAGAAAGGTTTTGGTAAACGGACCTGTTTACCAAAACTACTTTTATAATGATACCTGCGTCGGAAAAATAAGGTTTTAAAAAGTTTGACTTCTTTTAACTTGGACTAATGAGTCTTAAGTAAATGTGTTAAAAAAAAAAAATTAAAATTACTTGATATGTTGATTTCTCACTTAGCCCAATGAGATTTTATGAAAAATTTTCTTTTAATTGGATGACATTACATTTATATGTATGTTTGTTAATAATACTTATGTATTGTGTTGTAGAGTTTCCAGTGGATGAGCCGGGTTCTACAGGCCGTAGATAGCATCCACCAAGTTGGGGTGTATTGTTTAGCTCTAGTCCCACCAAATTACTTGCCAAAGGTAAGTTCTTTCCATAAAGAATCTCACCCTTTTGTTTGTTGATCATCCCAGCTATTTATCTACACTTATACACATTCACTTCTATCTAATTAAGTTAGAAGGCTTCAAACTTTTCCCATCACAACTAGGTTTAATTTTATGCAATAATCTCATAACTCACTGACCTCTATCATCTATATATGCATAGTATTAAGTGTTCTCATCTTTAATAAACAGAAATTTAACAGCCCAGTCAGCTGGGGCTGTAGAATACACTGCAACTCTGCAGAGGGGTGAGAACTCTCCCCATGAATGTCCTGGATATATGACATTAAACCTGATGGCTAGGCTCCAGCCTTGAAGATTTGGTTAATAGGGAGTATCTCTTCATTGCCATTGCTCCACTCTGAACCAGAGGGTTAGCACTTGATAAGGCCCTATCTATTGGTCAAATAGAACTGTTTGACTATTTAAACTGTGTGCAAATAAATAGCTTGCACTAAATCGAATTATTAGAAATAGAGCTGTTCTTGAAACTCCTTAACTGTGTGCCTAAATTGAATTATTGCTATTACATAGTAATACTTGGAACCATTTATCTGTGTGCAAATGAATGAATAGTGTTGAATAGAATAATTAGTGTTAAATAAGAATACTTGTAACCACTTTACTGAGTGAAAACAAATGATTAATATTGAATAGAATTAATTGAAACCATTTGTGTAGAAACAATAGCAATAAAAGGACTAATTTGTTTGCTCACTAACTCATTAAAAAAACAAACTAATCTCTTACATATCATGTATATTTAACTGTGTGCAAACAAATGACTGAAGTTACATTGTTACTGTTACATAGCAATATTTGAAATCATCTAACTACGTACAAAAGAATGAGCTCAGGCTCATTTAAAAATGTATCTACAAAATGTGTTTACAAATCATATATATGAATAAACAGGATTTGGCATTAAATAACCAACAATGGTTGACATGCCATAAGATTAAACCAAACCAAACATGATATATAATTTCCATATTGGTATAATACATAAAATGTTTTCATATGTATTTTGTTGAAGTTTGACCAAATTCTTACTTGTAAAATGACCTTATAAATAGTAAGTAAAGTTCGCGACCTTAGTTGAGGGTGACTTGAAAGCTCACTTTTCAATAGCTACCACACCGAGGTGTAAAGGAGGGCGTTACTCCATTCCAAGGATTGCTCCACTTTACCCTTGATCCTTACCTTATAATACTGAGTGTTAAGCAAGATGGCATCAAGTATCATTTTTTTGAATCTTAGGTATGACTTGACCTAGTATTGAACCCCGGTCTCCCGGACCATTGGCAAACACTCTACTCATTAAGCCAATGGCCTGGTTTTTCACTTAAACAAAAAGGCTTTAAAAGAAATGTGGCTGTTTCTGATAACAAAACAATTTTATTTCAATGTTAATAAACTTAAAACTAAAAATTATGTTAATTTTATTTATATATAATTCGAACCAAGTTAAGTCCTTTAATAGAGTCTATTGAAATGTCTCTGGTAAGAATTGTGTGGTTATTTATTTTGCTATGCGAATAACAATTGATGAACTTTGAATTAATATAAACGGAAAAGTTGCTCTAAATGAATTCAATTTTTATTTATTTTAACAATTTGTTAAGATTTTTTTTTTTTTTTTTACTAAATAAAATGGCTTTAAATTGTATAATTTAAAAATAGAAGCCCAAAAAATAAACTTATTTTAGAAGAAAGTTATAAGTATTAGAGAAAATGTCTGATGTAGGTATAAATGTGATGCCTCAGCTCAGCACTGCTGTACATCTGCTCACTTGTCTGTATGACTCCATGCTATGTTAATTGCATATAACCTGAGGTGGTGTCACAAAAGACAAATAAGACTAAGGAAGTCAAACACAAGGTTTGAAGACCTGGACTCATTCACAGATGGAGGGCTGTATACCACCATGCTTATTCAAGGTCAGGAGGTTGCTTTGTTCAAAGCCACATTTGACCCACTGGTTGGGTGAACTGCTTCCTCATTTTTTTTTACATACTACATGGATACATCTACACATGTACACACTTGCTCATACTCACCTTGTTGGCTGGGACTGTAGAATATGTAGACTGCACCTCTGCAGAGAAGTAAAAAAAAACAAACTCCTCCCATGAGGCCACTTATTGGCTGTGAGTAGTGACCCATGATGCTTAAGGACAGGCTCCTGGTAGTTGAGCAATACTTGGCCTGACAATGGAGTGGTCATGCTACTTGCAACAGATACCTTTGGCCCTTACTGGGCTTAACAGGTGATCAGACAGGCTTGATCCAATCCATCGGCTAGTTGTGTCAAGCCCTAGCATTTATGTTTTATCCCAAGCATACTTTTCAATCTGCAGTTGAAGCAAATTTCAAACCCTTATCTTTTAGGTATGATGGTTGAAGGTCAGTTGCGTTGAAAGAATAGGCAATGGTTCAAAAACCTACTCCCAGCTTGAGTATCTCTGTCTCAACCAAGGCGAATAGGTTTCTTTCTTGGTATATTCCCAAGTGTTGGACTCTGTTGTGAAGCACAGGGCCAGTGAAAAATAAACATTACTCATGGCATCTTCAAGCAAAAAGACAAAACAAAACCTGTCAGAATTAGACTTTGAGTATGAGGAGGTCTGCCAAGCTAAATTCTCCCCTTTCCACATAGAAAAAGTTATTACAATAAGGACCACTCCAAAAAACTTAAGGAAAACCAGAAATGGAAACTTAGTTGTTGAAGTGAACAGTTAAAGGCAGGCAAAAGACATTAAAAATAAAAACATTTCATACTACCGAATGATTTGCCAAAGTTTCAGGAGCACCTGAAAAAACTACCAAGCACCAACTCAAGCTATGAATAAAGAGAAATCCAATAAGGTAGTCCAAGCAAAAACATACATAGGATTTACCACTCCAATACAAACTACTCCTCTTTAAAGTGCAAAATCCTTTCCAGCAAAAACAGCTCTTACATAAGTTACTGACCCATGAATCAAAAAAACATCAAAGACAGACTAAAAAAACTTGTCTCCCAAAAAGCTGGAACAACTTAAACAAAAAACACAAGCTCTCATTGGTCAAACTGGGAAAATACAGATTAACAGTGAAAGACCAGAAAGTGCATTCAAACTGCCCTCAACCAAAATCCATACAGTCCCCTCAACATTAAGAACAAAGTTACTTATAAAAATCAATAAACAGTGCAATGCTTAAGGATCAACAAAAACCCTACAAAGAACCAATAGTATAGAAAATACGGATTGTGACACAGACCACATAGTTGCCAGCCTTAATCTAGAAGCGATAATAAATAACTACTATACTTAAAACCATTTAACTGTGTACAAAGAGATAAACTCACTCTCCTTTTTTAAATGTTAATCTCTTACATATCATACATAGCTATTTGAATATGTACAAACAAATGATTGATGTTAAATTGTTACTGTTACATTGCGATTCTCAAAACCATTTAACTATATGCAAACTAATGATTTAAAGTAAATATAATGATTCATTTTAGATAAAAAAAACTTGAAATCATTTTAACTTAAGAAAAATGAACTTGTTTAAAAATGTTCTTAGCAAAATGTTTACAAATCATATGACTTTAATATGTGAGTCTAAACCAGGATTTGGAATTAAAGAACTTTCAATGGTTGATATGACTTAAAACCAAACAAACTTATGGACAATAACCGTTTAACTGTCTGCAAACAAATGGCTGATGTCAAATTGAATTGTTAATGTTAGATAGCAATACTTGAAACCATTTTATCATGTGCAAACAAATGAGCTCTTGCTAGTTTAAAACGTTGTCTCTAAATTATTCATTTAGAAATATAAGGTTTAATATGTGCGAAAACAAAATTTGGTATTAAATAACCTACAATGGTTGATATGCCATAAAACCCAACCAACTTGTTCATATGTCTACCATGACACACACTGAACTGATTTGTTTGAATTAGGACTGTTTGACTAAACTAAATAGCTTGAAATAGAAATGTTTTTGACAAACTGTGTACTCAAGCTAAACTGAATTGTTTGAAATAGAACTGACTATTTACATAAAAATGGATTTGGCGTTAAATAACCTACAAAGGTTGATATACCATAAAGCCAACCAACACACACACAAACAAATTTCATGCTACGGTTCCATAGTGTCACATAGAAAATATAATCTGAATTCATTTTTTGATTTATTTTTAAATAATTTCAGATATTCAAAATATGATTTTATTAAGTCATTTTTTTTAGATTTTATTTATAATTTGCAATTTTTTAACTTAATCTGATTGTATTCTTGGACTTTAAACTTCCAACTATTTTGTTTACCAAAATTATATCACTTTTTTGTTTTTAACATATATCTTACAAGAAATAATTGCTTGATCAATTTTTTTTTTCTCCTCTTCTGTAGACCCCTCTTGGTGGCATCCATCTGTATGAGACAAAGGCCAAGTTCCTGGATGGATGCTTGCATCCTGCCAATGTCCTCATGTGTCCACACACATGTGTGACTAACCTGCCGAAACCACGGGAACACCATCCTGGTAAAGTGTCTGCATTTTTTTTACCCCCATTCTACTCCTCGGTACTCAAAGAAACTGTCTGTTGTGGAAAATGTTCCGGCTCTTGCTAAATCAGGTTTACTTGCTACAAAGCATAGTCCACTGTTGTATATAGATGCAGAAACCTCTGTCTGATTTGATTGCAATATCTTAACTGAAATCTCTGACATTCAATAAAGCATCAAAAAATTGCTTTTTTGGTACTCTGGTTTCTGCATTCACTGGGCAACAATTTTTTTACTTTTTGAATGTTGTCTAGATTTCTACAACTGATTTAGGGTATTTTTGCACTACTGAATCAGGAAATGGCATCCGTTTCTCTCCATCAGGTCAGGTTTTGTGCTAAACTGATTTGAAAAAAATCAGATCTTGTGACAAAATCAATTACATTTTTATGGCATTATCACCTGATTTTTGTCAACACATATCATCCTAAATATGTTTTTAAGAGAAAAAAATGTTTTCCCAACAACATATATTGATTACCTGATAGAAACATCAATTACTGTAAACTGAATTGTGGGCATTGATAAAGGTAAGTACACGTAAATTGCATGTTGCTTCACCATTGTTCAAACTTCAGGGCTTGAACTTCCGTTTCTTCGAGTTCCTGGAATGCTCAGCGGCAGGGAGGTCTCTCTTCAGATTCCAACAGTAGTCAGCCATCATGTCTGCGACCCTGATACCTGGTCTCCATCTCTTTCAGGTCCTGATGGAATCTCTCCCCCTGCTCATCACTCATTGAACCCAGGTTCTCAGGAAACCGGTCCATATGTGAAAATAGGTAGTGCATCTTGACACTCGTGTTGCAGCCCAGGTTTCTGAAAGCAGTCAGCATGTTGTTGACAAGTTCTGTGTAGTTTCTGGCCTTATTGTTGCCAAGAAAGTTCTTTACTACCAGAACAAATGCCTTCCACACTCCCAGTTTCACTTCATTCATAGAGTTTTCGAACTCTGGATCTCTGATGTGCTGCCGAATCTGAGGACCGTCAAAGATGCCAGCTTTCAACTTCTCTATAGTCAATCCTGGAAAAGCCTGGCACAAGTGAAGCAGTCACCATCCTTGTCTAGAGCCTTGGAGAACTGCTTGATTAAGCTGAGCTTGATGTGCAGTGGTGGGTAGAGTATTTTGTCTCTGTCTACCAGAGGGTCATTGATGACGTTCCTTTCTTTGCAAGGCACCAATTCTTCCCGCAAAGGCCAGTCCTTCTTCATGTAATGCTGAGCACGATCCCTACTATCCCACATGCACAGAAAACATGGGTACTTGGTGAAGCCAGACTGTTGTCCCAACAAAAAGTTCACCATCTTGAGGTCAACACAAATAAACCACTTATGCTGATCATAACTGATTTTCTCCAGCACATACTTCACTGCTTCATACTTCTCCTTCAGTGTAGTCGAGTGAGCGATGGGTACAGAGGCAAACTGGTTGCCATTGTGTAGCAGAACACATTTCAGTGATTGCTTGCTACTGTCAGTGAACAGTCTCCAATCTTTGGATTCGTACTGTGGCACTCCAAGTTTGAGCAGAAGCTGCGCAATATCTGCACAGTACACCAAGTCCTTCACTGTAGAGAAAAAATGGAGGTACTCTTGATGCCTGTTGCGTAAGAAGCTGATGCGAGCAATGTCAGAGAGGTTTTTTTCCTTCAATCTGGATGCCAATAGTTCGGCAGAGTCCATTGACAAGCTGAGGTCGCAAACTAGATCATTCAACTCCTTTTGGGAAAATGAATGTGGAGCATCATCTTCAAAAATCACTTCTTCTTCGTCTTCATGTCCTTTAACACCGGAGGCATCTTGGTCACTCATGTCAGGAAGTTCTCCAAAGGTAAGCACTGGAATTTCATAATGATGAGCTACAGGACAACATGCTGATTGAAGATCAGAATACTTGAGGCTGCCCTGGTTCTTTCCGTTGATCCTTGTCTCATCAACAGCACAGAAGTGGCAGTCAGAGACATGGTTTGTCGGTTCCCTCCAAACCATGGGAATTCCAAATTTCAGACTCCTCTTGCCATTGGTCAACCCAAGCAGAGTCTCGGTGCATGCCTTGCACACCAACCTTTATCCTAGTCAACAAGTTTAATACCAAAATAAGCATGGTAAGCACGTGTTATGAAACTTTTGACTGGCTTCCTATTAGGAGCAATGGTGTATTCTCCATATATGTAGCAGAACATGTCGGGCTTATTTCTGCACAATCTTCTGGCTGAAGCCATTTCATTCACCTGCAAAACAAAAATAGGTACAAATTAGTCATAAATTGGTGCCACGTTCCATATTTAGCACCACCAGCATGACAACACAAATATTCCACAACACACATGAAGTGAAAACACCCACCCATACATGCGTGGGTGGAGTTTCCTATACACTTCCTGGGGTAGCTACCTCATTAACTTTAGTTTTGATCCACCAACTTCATACTTTGCCGCACCAATTTTTGGAAGATTTTGAGGTTTTATGATTTCAAACTGATCCCTTTTCGAAATAATCACCCAGAACTATCAGACCTGAATACTTCTTGTCATTAAAATAATCATTTCCAATCAAAACAATTATTCGACATGGCATTTTACTCACACATGCGTACATGTGAACAAAAACGTAAAAAACGACATGTGGCCATAGCTCAAAAACTTGACCTGAGTGAGCAAAACCAATGTGATTTTTGGATTCAGCACATCAGATTCGTCCTAAAAAAACGCAAACAAATTTGTTGTTGACCAGTGTAATTAAGGAATATTAATGTCAATGTTTTTTTGGCAGAACTATTAAAAGTAGTCATTAAAAGATTTAAATCTTTTTTCTTTTTTTTTTCCATTTCTAAAGTCCTTTTTTCTTTTTCTTTTTTTTTTTTTATTTTGTGTGTGTGTGTGTGTATATATAAAATCAAAAACTTTTGGGCCAGAGTTGTTTCAAACTGATACTCAATACATGAATGCTACAAAAATGGTTCTACTAGATATTGTTTAGATAAATGAAGCCTTTCTTTCAGTTGGTTGGGATTGTAGAATATGCTGACTGCATCTCTGCAGAGGGGCAACCACTCCCCCTAAGTGTCCTGGATATTACACTGAACCATCTGATGGCGAGGCTCCAGTCCTGGAGCTTTGGGGAATGTGTAGTACTCTTTCATTGCCATGAATCCCAGGTCCACTCTGACCTGGATGGGTAGTACCTATTAGGGTCCCATCTATGGGTCAAATAGAACTGTTTAACTATTTAAATGTGTGCAAACAAATGACTGTTAAATTGAATTGTTAGTTTTACATAGCAATAATTTCAACCAATTAACCGCATGCAAATAAAACTATTAGTGTTAGATAGCAATACTTGAAACCATTTAACAAATGTGCAAACAAATGAGCTCTGGCTTGTTTAAAATGTTACCTACTAACCGTTCATTTACAAATCATATATTTAATGTGTAAACAAGACTTGGCAACAAATAACCTACAAAAGTTGATATGCCATAAAACCCAACCAACCTTTTTTTTTTTTTTTTTTTTTTTTTAATTCTTCATGTTAACATATTTCAGTCAATAAGTCTGTAACTTATTTCTTTTCAGTGTATCTGATTCAGAGCAGCTTGTTTGACTGATTTATATTTCAAACCAATAACTATTTAACTGTTCTTTCTTTTAGATGTTACCCCATCAGCTGTACATGTTGGCAATATTGTGCAAGGGATGAGACTAGCCTGGGCACAAGGCCGAGAACTCATCAATTGTGATGATGATGGCGACCAAGGGAAAAAAGTAAATTTTCATTAAACTATTTTGGTGTTTTTTGGTGTTTTTTTTTTTTTTGTTTTTTTTTTGCTTTATTTATTTTTTATATACATATATTTACTGAGAAATAAGTTTAAACATTTTAAAACTCTACTCTCATCAAAAGTTAAACAAGTCTTAATGCATTTAAATTCTCTTAACTTAATCCAAGCAATATTGTCATATTTTGAATTGGAGAGTCATCTTATCTGATGAATATACACTTCAGAATTTTAGGGGTTAATTTATTTGCTGGCATATGGATGGATGGATGTTTTCCATAACTTATTAGGTTTTCAGGGTTCCATGCTGAGTATTACTCTTCATGGCATCTCTGAGTTGTTACTTGGTGGTGTCCATCTTCTCTTCAAGTAATATGTGATAAGTTGTGTTGGGTTACATGATACCATTGGTAAATAATGATCTGTTTCTGACTTTTACAACAATTTAATCTCTAAGTTTGTTTTTTGTTTTTCTTTTGAAAAACAAAAAACAAACTAAATCATGTTTGTGTATCCAATCAGTCAGCATTTCTTTGATTAATGTCCCTTATAAACACTTTATCATTCAATAATAAATTAAACCATTTGAAATTACTTTTGAAGTAAAATTAAAATTTTTATGCTTAGAACTCTGTGGGTGGGAAATTGAAGTAAATGTGAAACTGATTTTTTATATTTTATTTCCTTGCAGCATCAGTTTTTGACAGAAATTCTTCGATGGCGCTCACAAACTACACCAGACCATGTTGTCTTCACCTTACTTAATTCAAAGGTAAATCAGTATTTTTCTAATTCTTAATTTTTACTCGTGTGATAATATGTTCGACACAGTCCCAACTATCTCAACTTCTTAAATCAGCTCATGGCCATTCAATAGTCTAGTGGTTTCTCTCATCTCCAGCCAGGGGCATTTTACATGTTTTGCAAATATGCAATAGATATAACCGAGAGTGGAAGAAAGAAGAACGAACAAGCACGGACTTGGGTTGTTAGCCGTAAGCATAAGAAGTTTTTGGCACTTTTCTGGCATTTCTAGCTATTGCGAGTGTGTATCCGAGTGAAATTCCTACACGGCTACCAGGACCGATGACTCATCCTCTCATGCTGGCCGACCTAGCCTCTGGGTCCACAAGTCCTAACTCCTCCTTCAGCAGCTGCCTCTCTCTGACAGTTACCTTTCCCTGACTGTTGCTAACTCCTATCTGTTTTCTGCCCTGGGACCTTGCCCTTCCTTGTCTTCATCCGGTCTCATAGGAAATCTTGCACGCAATCCCTTTGTGTAAGTTTCGCGCCAAAACAAAGGAATCTTCTGACTGGTGCTCACCCACTGAATGAATATCCATCATCGTACTACACTTGTATTCATTATTTTTTTACCAATTGATAAAAATATTTTACTCTTGGTGAGTTTTTCACATCAACATGAGCTGATGAGTTTTCACTGGAGTCTGAATGACAGCAAGTCTCTTCAAGTCTCCTGGGCTCTTCTCAGTATTCTGACCAATCTCAACAATTCTGTAGTCTAGATAGTTGTGATTCTTCTTTCAATCTCCAACTGTTCCAATCCTCTGGGGACAATTCCAAGTTTTTAAGCTCTCTGGCAAAATCCAAATATTTGTCTATCTTTTCACTTTCTTTTGATTTTCACTTTGTATGATCTGCTGGGACAGCAAAATTTACTAGACAACAAGTTCTTTTTCTTTCCTTTCTTTTTCTTTTTATTATATCGATTAACACTAGATCTGGTCTTCTGGTTGACATTAGGTGATCTTGTTTGTCACTCAGAATCTCAGAGAATTTTATGCAGCTTATTTTCTAGGATGATTCTTGTTTGTGCATATGCCATTTTATAATATGTTCAAAATTCAATCTTTTGCTCAAACACCCAGTGGTTCACCTTTCTCATCAAATCATGCCTAGTCCTCTACTTCTTTTGTACTATTAGGTTGGTGCAAAAATAATGTCGTTTTTGATGTTCAACTTCAAAAGATCATAACTCCTTTCATAATGAATTTTATTAATCGAAATAAGAACCATTAGAATCAACACATTTTTGCCAATGAGAAACAAGTTTATTTATTCCATTAGCATAGAAATCTGGAGTTCTGGAAGCAAGGAAGTCATTGAAGGCCGATTCGGCTTTTGAAGCATTTTTCGCGCAGGAAGTTGTCGAGATGCTTGAAAAAGTGATAATCAGTGGGGAGAGGTCCAGTGAATATGGTGGATGAGGCAGTCTCGTATCCCAATTCATTCAGCTTCTGCAGGGTCAGTTGAGCAACATGCAGGCGAGCATTATTATGGAGGAGAATTTGTCCCTTCATATTGACCAATCTCGAGCACATACATTGGAGCTTCTGGTGCATTTCGTCAATTTGTCGGCAGTACTTCTCCACCGTAATCGTTTCACCCGGATTCAAAAAGCTGTGATGGATGAGACTGGTCGCAGAGCACCAAACAGTCACCATAACCTTTTTTTTTTTTTTTTTTTTTTTTTGTGCAATTTCAGCTTCAGGAAGTGTTGTGGAGCTTCTCCGGCATCCAACCACTGTGCTGAACATCACCGGTTGTCGTAGAGGATCCACTTCTCATCACATGTCACAATCCGCTCGAGAAATGGGTCGTTTTTATTGCGCTGAAGGAGCGTAGAAGACACCTCAAAACGACGATTCTTTTGATTATCATTCAATCATGCGGCACCCATTTATCCAAATTTTTTGACTTCCCTATTTGCTTTAAATGGCAAACGACTGTTGAGTGGTCAACCTTGATTTCAACAGCAACTTCTCGTTGGGTTTTGCGAGGCTCAACTTCAATTAAGGCTTTCAAATGTTCGTTATCAACCACAGTCGGCCGGCCATGACCGTCTTCATCTTCAAGGCTCTCATCACCATTGCGAAATTTCTTGAACCACCGTTGTGCCACACGTTCGTTAGTGGTTCCTGGGCCAAACGCATCATTGATATCACGAGCTGTCTCAGCAGCTTTTCGGCCTAATTTGCACTGGAACAAGAAAATCGTGCGGATTTGAATTTCGTCCATGCTGTCAAAAAGCCTGCAAAAAAATGAATGAAGAGATTGAGAACGGTAATGAATAACACAATTCGATAGAGCAAAAAATGCGCTTCAAAATGATATTGAACATGGCTATATATATCAATGAATTAATTCCGAAATCATATATAAAAGTAACGTATGTGAGAAAACGACATTATTTTTGCACCAACCTAATAGTTTACTGCATTTACTTACTATGTGATTAATTGTTTCATCTCTTTCTCCAAATAACCGATGCTTGCTATTCTGTTGCATATTATCAAATTTTTTTTGCTTTAATATAATTTGTTCTCATGGTGTTGATTTGGGCTGCTATTTGAAGAATTTTAGTTTCTCTCTTGAGATTTCCCTTTCATAGCCATGTCCACATCTTGTGTGCAAACTCATCAGTTTGTCTCTTGAAATATCCATACAGTTGTTTTCCCATTTCTGTTTGCTATTGTTTTTTTTCTATCTGTACTTATGTTGCCATTGCTGTAATTAATCTGTCTTTGCTCTTATTCTTCTGAGTTACTTTTCTTATTTTATTCCTTCAACTTTGTTTGTTTGATGATGTCCACTTCCAGTATTCCCAAGTACTTGTAGTTTTCCTTCTCTCCCAACATCATAATGCTTTCTTGATTTGGTAGTTCTATTTCTTCTATTGTTTTCCTTTTCTTACTTTTCATTATTAGTATGGCACAATTATCAATGCTTGATTCCATTTGTTCACCCAGTTGGCTGTGTCTGTAGAATACACCAACAGCTTCTCTCCAGAGTGGTAAGACTCCCCTTATGAGTGTCCTGGATATAACACTAAACAATCTGATGTTGAGGTTCCAGTAATACTGGAGCTTTGGGGAATGCAGAATACCCCTTCATTGCCATCACTCCCGGGTCCACTCTGGCCCGGAGTGGTAGCACCTGATAGGGTCCTATCTACGGGTCAAATAGAACTAAACAGTGTAATTACACTAAACTGAATTCTTTGAAATATACTATTTTGACATTTAACTGTGTGTAAGCAAAAAACTATACTTATACTAAACTAAATTGTTTGAAACTTATCAAAGTAACTTAATTCAGCGTTAAATGAAAAGGGTTGATAGACTGTAAAACAAAACAACTAAACACATGAACATGTTTACACAAAAATTCAACAATATTGTGGCAAAAACACAGGAGAAACTAAATTATAAACAAACATGTTCTTGTAGCTATTTTTCTATAACAGTGTAAAACACATTAGTTTGAACTCTACATATAACTTACTTTCCTGTCATAAATGGTGAAACATGACCAGAAAAAAGTAAATTACATAGTTTTTGTGTATAATATTCTAACTTATGGGCTAAAAAAATCTGGTAAGTAGTGCATCTTATACACAAATAATTACTGCAGTCAAAATTAATAATAAATGACAATGTTTCATTTGTATAAGAAATAAAAGCTATTTTCATTGATGCTTGTTTTTTTTTTTTGTTTTTTTTTAAGTTTATTTCTTGAAAAGTGTATAGATATTTTTTCTGTTATTATTGTTTGACAGGTGCAACCAGCATTAGTGATGACATGTTCTCAATTACACAAGAAAGCTGAGCGTATTGGCTGTTTACTCATGGAGAAAGGCCGACTTAACACAGGAGACCATGTGGCACTTATCTATCCACCTGGTAAGGCTTTTATATTAACACATCTTTGAACATAAACATTTATCATTGTTATTCTATATTTTCAAGTTACCTACTATTATTTTCAACTTTGACAATTTAATTCCATTTCATGAAAATATGGTTGCATTTAAAAAAAAAAAAAAAAATTAAAAAAAAAACCATGACAAATGCTTTTACATTGTTTTATAATTTGTACAGTAGCATCAAATATTTCATTAAACTTATTCAGACTACAGTTTTGCTGATAATGTTCAAACTGGAAACTGTTCTTGATGGGCCAGCTATTTTAGAAATGCATGGTTGCACCCAGTTGAAATAGCAAGAAATATTTTTCCAAAAAGTATTATGACAATGAAGTTATAAAGTATTCACTTTTCATTGTCTTTTTGGGGGGGGGACTTATTTTGTAACTTGGTTTAGTCATGGACATACTAATCATGTTGCATGTCTTGAGCAGAAATAACCCGACATCCCTCTCCAAGTGTACAACTGGTTTTCTCCTTCTAGACAGATTACCATGCTAAGATTAAAGGGTCAGCCTGCCCTACTATTTACCAATAGCTTGAAAGAGAACGGTTGAATTCATATTTTTCCCAATGGTATTAGTGCTATATGAAATAGAAACAGCCTTGCTCATGATTTGAACCCTAGTTGCCATGTCAACTTCCCACAAAGATAACTATATTACCCAATGAGTGTTTCCTCTTCCACTGATATTCAGTCCTTGATTTGGATATTTTCGATATCTCCTCTATCTTATTAAGTTGTTTATTTTTAAGTAATGTCTTGATTTGATATGAATTAACCTCAACAGGTTTGCTCAACCGTGGCACATTATTCAGTGAGAAAACTCCAGTGCAAAACTTTACAAACTACTTTTTACATGTTTGATCAGTTACAGTAGCTTCTCCATAGATTACACAATTTCTTTTGCTTTGTTTGCATTTTTACCTTCGTTAAAAATTAATATACTCTGAAAACAAATTATTTTCTTCCATCTTCAATATTAGAATCAGGTAACAAAAACTTGCCAATTTAGTATTTTATTTATTTATTTTTTAATTTTATTCATACTGATATGATCAAACCTGATTATTTTGAAGGGGGGGAAAAACTTCTCATGTCATCTAATGATAAAAATGGAACAGATTTTTTTTTCTTCTCTTTCCTTTCTCAACCCAATAGATCTCCATCCTTAAACATTTGCAAGTCAATAAACATAATTGTCTGAAGAAGTCTTTAACTCTTCCTCCCCCTTGCAACCTCGAACAAATAACTTGAATGTAAATTGCTACTTATGAAAATAGGTTGAATAATTTGAAATTTAATATACAAATAGGGACCATTTATACTTTGAATAAATAAATATTGTTAGGTTTTTTAGACTCTTGACAACATTCTTGATTTAAGAATTATGAATAACTTAAAACAATCTTCCAATAAAACAATATATGTCATATATAAAACAATAAAACAATGCCATTTGATGAAATAGCCTTTCTAGAGAAGTTGGTTTCCAGAAAGTTTTTAGAACCCTATAAAATATAGGATAAGTTTGGATTTATACTACTATTGTTTTGTGTACGTACTACATACATGGTACAATATTTTTATTATGCTTGATTTTTGTTAGCTGAAATTTCCTGAGAAATTTGGGTTTTCATACTATGTGTGTGTATATATATATATATATATATATATATATATACACACACACACACACATACACTCACACAGTGTTAACTGATTGGCATATAGATTCATATCATGTTGAATTGTAAATTAAAAATTGTCTTCATTGTTTTCATGTCATCTTTTGTAGGGTTGGACTTGGTTTGTGCATTTTATGGTTGCCTTTATATTGGTAAGTTTTTAGGGGTTTTCTTTTTTAAATCAATGTAGAATTTTTTTGTCTCAATTTTTATAAACTAAAAGTTCTGGAACAATATTTTTCTTCAGTCAATCTGTTGTCTCTTACTATGATCCAATTCTTATCTTAAACATTATCTACACCTGAATTTTATCCAAAATATATTCAATCCTTCAACTAATCTAGCTCCATTTTGATCTAATCCTACATTACCAGATTAGTTTATTAAAATATCGATTAAAAAATTTTTTTCTTTACCTTATTTTTTTGGCAAAATTTAAATGAATATGGTGGAGTTTTTTTATAAAATGATTGCCATTTAATTGGATCAACAGGACTTGTTTTTGAATCTAATAAAAAAAAATGTTTGCCATCAATCAAATATATTTACAATCAAATTGTATTTCTTTGTGTGTATAACTACAGGCTGTGTACCTGTCACAATTAGACCTCCTCATCCTCAGAATGTGGCCACAACACTCCCTACTGTTCGAATGATTGTTGAAGTAAGCAAATCTGTAGCCATCCTCACCAATAATCCAATAATCAAACTGCTGAAAAGTAAGGTAAGTTATTTCTGCCTTTTTGCATTCAGTCTGTGATTCTATTAGAAAACAATTTTGCAATCACCAATCTTGTTTGCTTATAGGATTTTATGCTACTTTCTTTGTTTTCATGAAAGGAAAAATTCTTAGTGTCAAGTGTAAATTAAATATTTGTTCAACTAAAAATTATTCAGCTTAAGTAAAAAAAAAAATTTAATATCAACTTATTGAACAAAATGTTTGCTTTTTTGTTCCACTATCTTCCATCATCTTTCCAATAATTTCATAATCCCATCCTTCCAAAACTTTTAACTTTTCTGAAAGAACTGCTGTAGGTACTTATTACAATCTTCCAGAAAATTGATCTTTTTTTTTTCTTTCTCTCTCCATTTATAAATACAACAATATATGGTGAAATGAAAGAGGAGTCAAAGTTTTGCTGCCAAGCTGTAATCATTTTTGCTGGGTCCCTAAAAATCATCTCTATTCAAAGATGAAATGACAATGATCTAACCTTTTGAGCGAAAAAAGTTATTAGCTCATTAACCCATACCACACTACTATCTATTCCATAAGATATGTGCAGTTAGACATTTGTTTCTAAAGCTCCATATCTTAAAAGAATATTGAAAAATTTATTGGTATGTTTATTTTCAGTGCTACAACATACCATTATAAATGTATCTGTTAGATTAGAAGGGATTAATGTTATGACATTTTCACTAGAACACATAGATTCATTTGAAGCTACTTAAGAACTGAATCTTTTGCTACTTGGGCCTCTTTGAATTTTGCTCTCAGGCACTGCCTTGAGCATTCACTGGGTCTAGCAATATCTTGGAGTGTTACATGCTTTTTATTAACTAATTGCAAATACTTTTTGTTGATTGCTTTCGTCAATGGTATAATTGGGAGCAATAATGAATTGTTTGTTTCTCTAGAAAAAACTTAGAGCAAAGAATTCTTTTCTAATCCTACCCTATGGACAGCACTATTTTCTTTGGATGAAGATCACCCTTTTTTATTAATAATGGTGGTTTGTGAATCACACATAGAAATACAGTACATTAGTGTTTTTGATTTTTTTCCCCCCCATTTATGTGGAAGCTATTAAAATGACTTACATTATCAAGTTAGATCAAAATGATTTTCAATGTGAAATGGTATGTTGGCTATACCCCTTCCTCATGTAATATTTATTACACACAATTGATATTTTGGTTTGATTGCTATCAACTCTAACTGGCCTAATTCTAACCATAAATCATCATTCAATAAGAAACTTTCCAAATCTATTTTGCATTTGAGTTGCATTTTTACTTAGAATAAAAAGCATAGTATACAGAAAATGTTTTCTATTTTAGAATCAATAAATATAATTCTGACAATTTTTTTAAAAGCCTGTTAATCTGTGGTAGTTTTGATAGTAAAATCAAAAGTTATCTTTTTTTTTTCCTAGTTAAAACTGTTTCTAATGCAATCTCATGACAAAATACAAACTTTTTAGTCTTGCCAATATTTTTATGAAGGCTACTTAGTAGCACATGTCCTTTTAGGTATTACAAGACTCTCTAGATGATAGATTCTTCATCCTTAAATGTTTTTAGATGCCCTATTAGTATTGGCCAACACCTGTGAATTTGCCTGTTGATGATCATTGAAAGTGGTTTTGAAAAACTTTTTGTTCAAATCACCATTCTGTTTATCTTTTTTATAAAGACAAATTAATGTTAACATTTCATTAAAATTTTTCAACCTGATTTTACTTTGATCCTATATTTTTTTTTTTTCTTTTATATGAAAACATGTATTAATATCAGGTTGTTTTATTTTTGTATTTTATATTATTATTATTTTTATTTTTTTAATGTAATTATAGGAAGGAGGTGCTGTTGTAGATCCTAAGACTTGGCCGCAGCTGTTAGACACAGATGACTTAGGCAAAAAGAAGTTAGCAGTAGTTTATCGAGCTCCGACCCCAGAGATGATCTGCTACCTTGATTTCAGTGTCTCAACAACGGGAATGCTTGCCGGTGTCAAGGTGGTTATTCTTTCTTTTATGAGCAAAATCTCAGTTTTCCCCAATCATTGCACTTAAAGGCAAAAGAATGTGTCACTGATTGATATTGAATAGTAAATCTTTTTAGAAGAGGAAAACTCTGATTTTACTTGTCAGATTTATTGTCTATTTTTTACTTTTAATTACATTTTCAATCCCATCTCTCAATGTTTTCACTAACTGACTGGGATGCTATGAGAGCTCAATAATCTCTTCAAATTATTTTCTAATTTCATCAACTTTGATAATACTGGTCTAAATTTCCTCATTCATAATGGGTAGAAGTGGCAAATCCAAGGATATTGCTTTAAACAGTGACTTTCATCATATTAAAAAAAGGTTGTAGGGATCTGCCCTCAAAGACTATAATTGCATCCTAACTTCTACTACAAGCTATCTCCCAGAGTTTGGATTAAATATCATTCTTGTTATAAACTTGAGGTTTATCTCGAATAAATGCTGCTGACTCTTTTTTAGTAATGAAAAAAAAAATGGATAAGTTTTGTGTATCCATAGCTGCTATCCAATGTTTTGTTTGCTTATCTTTGTTTTTTTTCTCTTTGTAGATGTCTCATGCTGCTGCCACTGCTCTATGTCGATCTCAAAAGCTCCAATGCGAGCTATATCCCTCCAGAGATGTAGCCCTCTGCCTTGACCCTTACTGTGGATTAGGCTTTGTGCTATGGTGTTTAAGTAGGTGAGTATCTCATGACCTCTATTTGAAAATGCTTCAATGATTTACTTGTTGCATTGCTCTAATTCATATTGAATCTAATTTTCTTCTTTATTTTAGCATCTATTCAGGCCACCACTCTATCTTGATTCCCCCTTCAGAAGTTGAAGCAAACCCTGCAGTGTGGCTAACTGCTGTCCATAATTATAAAAGTAAGTACTTATTACCAGCTGTTTTTCTTTTGTTGTTGTTGTTTTTTTTTTGTTTTGTTTTTTTCCCCATCCCCATGCTTTCTCTAAAATCAGACCAAAGAAATACAATATCCATAATCGAAAAGGCCATTAATACACATGTTTGAATGTTACATTGTCATCACCTCAGATAAATAATGGACCATTCTATGTCAGAAAGAAAAAGCAAATATAAGGAAAGAGAGAGAAAAGAAGTAATAATACTACAGACATTTATCTGCTTTTAAAGGAATGGAAAAAGAAAGGAATATACAGAAACTGAAGAGAAAAAGAAATGAATATAAGAAAAAAAATAAAGAACACTTATTCTGAAAACATATTTGGGGAGTTTATTTTTAAACAAAAATTTGATATTTCATAAATAATTATAAGCTGTTCAAAATCAACAAGTTATTCAATTTTAATAGAATTTTTTGTTCTAATTCATTAGCATATGAAAATGAACTGAATATTAAAACTGGACTGATTTAGTTTTTGTTTATTTACAGGGTACCAAGTGATAAGAAGTAATAAATAATCTATAAAATAATTTACACCGCAAAATATCATTCAAGTGTATGTTATTTAAAGGGTTAATTTTTTTTTTTTTTTTTCTCTCTCTCTTTCGAATTTAATGAAGTTTCCTTAGTAAACACATGTATCAAAATAAGAAACAAAAAACAAAATCACAAATTCAAAAGCAAACAATGACCAGCCAAAATACATTCTGACTACCCCAGCCAAATTTGAACCTTCCCACCAATCCAAAATAAATCATATTCAATTAACCACTGAACAAAAATAAATGAAAATATCAAAGCCCTCATCATCTCAATCTATAGACCCCTCAACATCTAGAAAAAAAATTGAATAAGACCATTCAAACAAACAAAAACAATGCAACTCTTAATGGTCAACCAAACCTCTAAATAGATCCTATAGTGTAGAAAGTATGGATATGGAAAATGACAACATAATTGAAAACCTTAATCTAGCTGATACATATCTAAAAACATAAAGGTACATCTATGAAACAAGATCATTTACAAAACATACACTTGTGAAGCAAAATTTGTCTACTGAACTTTATCTTGCATTCACAATTTGTTTAAAAACAAAAATATTTACCCACAAACTATTTGCTTCTAACTATATATAAAATTAGCATTAAATAATCCACAAAGGTTGTGATATGACATTAAACACCAACCAACCAAACTTTTTCCATAGGGACTGTTTGTAAAAATCAAAGAATTAAGTCTGTATAAAGTTTCAGATATTCAGTTACTCGACGAAAATTTATGAATTTACCAATTGTAACTCGAAAGTTTATTTAAGAATACAGTAATCTTCATTAATAAATTCCTTATAACACTGTATCATTTATTGCGGCAATGTTTTCGTAATGTATCTAGAATGTTAACCAAGGTATTCTCTGTATAAATAAAAAATAAAATATTCATATGAATTTTTTCCCTTTTTTTTTTCTGATTTAAGTACCATCAGAAAGTAGTTTAGGATTTAAACAAGTTATTGATAATAACTGTTGTATGGACTACTGCAATTTCCTGATTGAAAATCAATCTTTATCTATTGTTGTTATCCATGAGTCATTGCAACTTTTCTGAAATACAAATTGCTCTTTATTTTTATTACTACGCACTTTTAAGGCTGTTTTTGATGGCCATTAAGTTTAATGTCTGTACATTCTTTTAATGGATCTTAGATTATCGTGAATTGTAAATAATAGGAAATAATTTATAATTACCATTTAATAAATATCTTTTTTGAGAAATTATAATCATGATTGAGCATGAATGCAGATCATATGTTGTTATAAAATTGCAAATTGGATTTTTAAAAATTGCTTAATTCTTTTGGTCAATTTTAATTCTAATGAACTAACAAGAATTTTGCCTCACCATGCTGTTTTTCAATGTTAGGATAGCATACATCAGATCATTACATTATAGACAAATGCAACAGCTTCATTTTTGTGTTTCAATCACAAAAAATAGCTACTCAATAAGATGTTACAAGGTTTATAAAGCAGGTAGAGATATCTATTAGGCTTTGATAAATATGATCAGCAAATGTTTTATTTGCTTGAAATATCATTTGATACTTTGCTCTGCATGAGCATTTGAAAAAAATTTGAATTTAGTTTTAAAGAACTTAGTTTATATTCATTACTGAATCATATTTTGATAAAAGCCTGTTTCTGTTGACAGCTCGCGATACATTCTGTTCCTATGGTGTGATGGAGCTTTGTACAAAAGGTTTAGGAACATCTACCTCTGCTCTCAAAGTAAGCCTATATTTTTCTTGAAAATTTTTTTCCTTATTTTGATTTTCATATTAAGGTTTTTGCCACTTGAAAACTAAAGTAGATATTTGTACATCTTTCATGATGTAGATTTTACTTAAAAGAAGTCTAAAGTTATAAGGTTTAATTTGTATATGTTGCTTTATAATAGCATATAATGTTGAACTGTATCCAGTTGTTTATGACGAAACTAATCCTTATTTTAATTGTCTGTGCCTGTTGTTTTTTTGTTTTTTTTTTTTTTTAGAGATAGGGAGGTTAGATTTGAAACCTTCTTGTTGCATTGTTTACATTTTGTCTTTTTTTTTTTTTTTTTTTTTTAAATTCTTGTAGGCCCGTGGCGTTAACTTGTCTTGTGTCAGAACATGCTGCGTGATTGCTGAAGAAAGACCCAGAATCCAACTGACAACATCTTTCACCAAACTTTTTGCCAATCTGGGTCTGGCCCCACGAGCTGTCAGCACAAGTTTCGGCTGCAGAGTGTGCATTGGAGTTGGTTTACAGGTAAGCAACAATAATAACCAAATTTTCAAGAGTTTAACTTGTGCTTAAAAAAATAAAAAAAAATTGATGTATGGGATTCTCATTTAAAGGACATTTTACAAAAATTGTTGTATTCATATTTTAGATCTTGCCAATAAGTGGGACAGAATTTTTTACTTATAATATTCATACTAATCTTGAATTGTATATACCTTATTTTTGAAAGGCCTCCTTATACTAATTATTTTTAAAAGTTTCAGAAATTTTCCCCCTCAAAGAAGCATTTGTTTTATTTTATTGAAGAATACAATCATATGGTTTACTGTTTTGTGGGGGGGGGGCGTCATTCTGTTGATAATCAAACATAGAAGTAACACTTGCAAGATACTGACTTAAAATGAAAAATGCACTCAATGAACCTGTCTGCTTTTGTTTGGGTGGAGTAATAGAGGGAACATTTTTGGAAATTATCCAGTTCTATAAAAACCTCTCAACCACCTTTTTTGTCAAAATGTTTGAATTGATATAAGATAGAAAAGGTTTATGAAGCATAGTAAAATAGTGCCAACCTGAAATATAAGACTTTAAGTGTAAAATATCACTTAGTCTGAGATATTGGTCTTATAGTGAATAATCAAATAGCACTCAGCCAGAAATATCAGACTTATAGTTTCAAAGGGTTAATTATGAGACCCAACAAATTCAATCAAATTTTTTTGGAGTTGTTTTCTTTGTTTGTTGATGACTTTGTTCTCATCTTCCAGGGAGCTTCCAGTCCAGAACCTTCGACTGTGTACGTAGATCTACGTGCACTTAGAAATGATAGAGTGACTCTGGTTGAAAAAGGAAGCCCTCACAGTTTGTGTTTACGGGAATCTGGGAAGGTACGTTTTTATTTATATATATATATATATATATATATATATTTATCTTATTTTTTTGTTTGATGCAATTCACTATTTTACAAACTAAATCAATTGGATAAATGATATATTGACATTGTTTTTTAAAGAACATGAAAAAAATTTTTTCTTTTATGAAGAAATCTTTACAAAATTTAGTGTAGACATTGGCAAAGTCCATACGACATGTTGGAGGAAGTGTTGAAGAATCTGCTATTGAAAATATTTACAAACTTGATTTTCTTAGGATGGCATTTCAGATTAAAAACCCTTTATCTAAAATTTGTGTTGTAGAGTTTTCTCCTAAAATCTTGGATTATTTCTTTAGCTGCATGTGACACTATGGACTTTTGGTGTGGTAGTATATAGTGTTAGATATATGTATATCAAGATAGAGATATGATTAGGTGTAGGTATGTATATATGTGTATGTGTACATGTATATATAGTTGCTAATTGACTGTGTGTGTGTGTGTGTGTGTGTGTGTATATATATATATATATATCCATGTAGGGGCCTAGACATATCTATATGTAAGCATATGTATATGTGTAGCTGTATGTATTTTATACATGGACTACTCATTCACTTCTCCCAGAGTAAGTAAAGGTGGTCAGATAAGACTTAGAAGACTGCTCAGGCCATAATTTCAGAGTTCAATTATTGTCACACTTTTTAGTTTGTCTCAGACATACAGTTTGACAATATTGTTTTATGTCCAATCTATGGATGACCTTGGCGGAAAGTAGAGAAAGATTTACCCTTGGTTATATATACTGGTGCAGTTGGTTTATGCATATCTGCCTGGAATAGTAAAAGTGACAAAGGAAAACATGTCACATTAAGTCTGAAAACTTCAGTGACAAATTAGAATTCACACTGCATACATCAAAGAGAGCAGAGAAGTTTCCAATCAGGGTTCAATTTACAATCTACATTCATAGACCCTGATATAGATTTTTGTGTCAGATTTTAGCATTCTCTTTGAAGTCTCATTCACAAAATAACACTGGACGCAAAGCCAGGAACCATTTTACCAAAAATTGCAAATTGAACACAATTCTTAAAATTTAAAATAGTTTGGGGGATAATCAGAATCTCTAAAGCTGAAGTAATCTTTGGAAAAAACTTAAGTTTTAGATGTTGGGATAGGGGTTCTTAGTCCAAAACTTTGCATTTGATTACTGTATAAAAGGTTCTCTCTACTTTATTGAAGATGAATTCTGACAAAATTTAATCTCCTAAGCTGCTATTTCTGAATTCTTTTAAATGAATTTAATCTTGTATATTTCCCACTCAACCAGTATAATCTTCAAGCCCTGTCAAAAGCAAGATTTTTTTTTACCAAGTTAACAAATAGGAAAATCATCTTTGTACATTCTCTTGAATGTCCTTCTGCCCAAGTTTCCTCTTATGTCAAATCAAAAGCTAATGAATATCACATGTATTGTTTATCTTCAGGAAAGCATAAAATATCTGACATGATTGTTGAATCTAGTGATTTTAGTTCATTCAAGCTTTTTTTGTTTGCAGATTCTAAATATCTTGTTTGGTTTTAATGTTTTAGCTCCTTCCAGGCGTTAAGGTTGTGATTGCCAATCCTGAAACCAAAGGGCAATGTGCTGATTCCCATCTTGGTGAGGTATGTGTTATTATTTTATCCTCTGCTATTTGGAAATTTTTTCACTTTTCTGTCTTGCACACAATATTACTATTATTATTTCTCCTTCCTCTGTTGTCTTTTAGATCTGGGTGAGCAGCCCTCACAATGCCACTGGTTATTATAGCATCTATGGTGACGATTCTCTGCACACTGATCACTTTGACTCAAAACTGGCCACTGGAGATATTCACACTACCTATGCCAGAACTGGCTTCCTTGGCTTTATTCGTCGTACAGAATTGACTCAGTCTGATGGAGGTAAGACTTTACTCTAGTTCTTAACATCAATAATTATTAAATATCTTAAATAAGGTATCTTTACAAATAATTCTGTCTACATTTGCAGTTGTTGTTTTTTTGTTTTGTTTTTTTCTTTTCATAAAGATTACTTTTCCTACTACTCCTAAATCCCATTTTTTAGACATTTTTCAATCAAAACATTTCTCATTACAGTAAATATACACAGAAAATTTCAATATTCATCTCTATTTCCATCTGTAAAGAAAAACCTTTCATTCCCTTCTCCTGTTTGTATGGATTCTAATTTCTCTCTAAGAATTGACGACAGCACAACCAACTCCCAATCCCCTCTTGTACCTGGTCACTTTTTGTACCCTCCTTTCTAATATTTACCATGAATAACTTAATTCCTCATCCCCACATTTTTTAACCTCACCATTGAAAAAGAAATCTCCTTCTTATAAAAAGGCATGAATTATCTTCTTGTTTTGTCTTTTGTCTGTCCAATTCTTCTTGTGATATCTAATACTTTCCTAACAATAGATTCTTGGCAATCAATATTCCAATGATCCCCTAAAAAATGTAATGGACTGAATAAATTGTGCATTTTTTACTTTCTCTTCCTTTCACATACTTTTCTGTTCATGGGATAATTGAAAAATCAAAGCACACAAACCCTTTAGCTTCCTGGAAACTGATTTAAAAATTATTGCCTGCTTCTTAAGCTATGAATTCTCCATTGAAGAAAATCTTGATACCATTCTGTTTTCCTTGTTTCAAGAATAGTTTTTCTTCCTCATTATATCAGCTAGATTGCATCAACCTAACACCAAAAAGACTATTTCTACATTGTAAGCAATATGAAAGAACTATTTGAACATGTCAAAGTAGACAAAATACTAACATTTCTAAAAACAGTTGGTCTATATAAAAGAATTTAAACCATCAATATTCCATTTATGTACATGATGCTAACACTAGCCAACCAAACCAACAGAAATTGGCATTAAATAACCTGAAAAAGGGTTGATATGCCATAAAACAATCAATCAATCATAATTTTATCAGCAACCTAAAAATTTTGAGGAACCATCTTTTTATTTATTGTCAACCATCATTGTTTAATTTCAAAGGTGACTTTTATCTTAGGCTGATGAAAAGCAACTAAAGTACTGAGTAAAAAAAGTAACCAAAAAATTAAGATGAATAAAAATATTAGTTTAACGAAATATAATTTCTGAAACTTATACATTAAGGATTAATGGGAGATAAAATAATCACAATCATTTATATTTAAAAATACTTGTCAAGTTTGAAGTAAAAAAATTTTTTTTTTTCTGTTAAGAATATCATCACAAATACAAACAGAGTTCTTTCTGATATTGATTAAGAAATATTTTCTATTTCAACTGTAGTGGTAAAGATTATTTACAAAAAGAAAAGACATTTGTTTTTATTCTAAGTTGGGTTTTTTTACCTTTCCTATGAAAGAAAAATCTTCTTTGATTCACTTTCATGTGAGGATAAGATTTTTTTTTTTTTTAAGTTTTAATGTTAAATTCTGAAGCCTTCAAAACTTGATAAAACAAATGTTAATCAAGCAAGATTTGATCAAATATCTCCTGTCTTAGAGCTCCTCTTGTTAATCATTTAGTTTAGTTGTTGAATTGTTAAATTATTAATTCACTGGAGGAAGTAAAGCTAAGTTCTCAAGTTATTTGTAAAAATGAAAGAAATTTCTTTGATATTCAAAATTATTTCTTCTGTTAAGTATTTTCTTTAATCTATTTTCAAGGAACAGTCATCCCTTTAAACTAAGAATGACTCAACAGAATGGATGACCAAAATATATCCAATTTAAAACTGAATTGACACTATGCATACTGTTCTTTTAAGAGCTACATTAACAATTTCCATTCTAAAACTCTTATCTTTAGATTTTGACCCACTACAACTTTATAGATAATCTGTGAAATTTTGTTAGTTCTTCATCAAAATGTGCTGTTGATTTTTTTTTTTTTTTCTCCTTCCTATTTGACATGCTGTGGGGGGTCTGCCTTGTGCCACTGGATTCTGAAAGTCTGAATGTTCTATTCCCAGCATGTGTACTAAAATCACTCACCATAACCATGGTTCCTTGTCACCTCTAATTTTTCATCAGTGATTTTATTTTGTTTGTTTTCTCACATCTCCAGTTTGATGTCTTCTTTTTACCACATCCAATATCTCTTTCCTCTAATGTTGTCTATTTTGTCAGTTCTTTTTATTTTTACTTTTTTTTTTTTTTTTTTTTTTTTTGTCCAGTAAAACATCTTAAAAAATAATTTTTATTACTGCACAAAGATAAATATTAGCGCTTACAAATATGAAACAGATTGTTTTTTTTAAGTTGGTGTTGGGTGGAGGGTATATATCTATCCAGTAGAAAGTATAAAGTACCTAAATGCACTTCCTACTTCTTTCTGTTAACTTGATAAAAAAACTTTTTTTTTTTTTAAACTGATTTTTTGACATCTATGATTTTCAGAGAATTACTTAACTCATCTCTGGTTATAACAATTAGGCTGCACATGATTGTACTCATGCAGATTGTTCAGAAATTACTTTCTTCTTCCTTGAGCTTTTCAGTCTTGAATATTTAAAATATTTGGACTTTTATTTGCCAGGAATTTATACTTCTGATTCGTTTTAAACTGATAGAATCCTAATACATTAAATGCCAAAAACAATCCAAATCTTCTTGTCTAGATCACATATTGTGGTTGCTAGGAAAAATCTTACGCTATTTTAATTAATTTTATTTTTGGTACAAAACCATCATAACCAAATTTGGTTTTTATTTATTATGAAACCATATAGCCACCTAACCAAACACATTCACTAAATGTTTGTTCTCTCTCACACACATTCTTATGTTTGTGTTGAGTCTACCTTTATTTTTATTTTTTTACATTTTTTAAAAATATTTTTGCACCTTCTTGCCTATTGATTTCATTCAAATTATTTCTGAATACGTTTTTTTTTTTTTTTTTTTTTTTTTTTTTTTTTCTTCATCACCAAGGAGTTTTGTCACAATTTTTGTTTGATTTCTCATCTGTTTTATTTTCTTTGTCTTTAGTTATGCAACGCTTTTCATTTGTAGCAATGCTTAGGTTTTTTTTTTATTTGTTTATATTTTTTAGTTTTTAATGAGCAGAACCCTGGCCAACCACCGACTCTTCCGTCACCATCAGGTTCACCATTACTATTTGTTACATCTGTTATATATCAACATCAATATATTGATATTTTTCTTCTTCTTTCTGCTAATGTTATCTTCTCCTTGCTATTCCACCCATCAGGAGTTGACTTTTTTTTTTTTAACAGCATATATACACCATCATAACAGTTAATGCTGTTATAAATCTTGTTTTCTTTACTGTGTCCCTCATCCTCCAAGCAAAATGACCATTGCTCTTCCCCTTAGCCATTCAGTTCTGCACCACTGCTCTCTACCTCTGTCTTTAACTTTCTCTCTTTTTAGTGACTGCATGGCTACGACTGAGGGTCATCATTTTATGCCACCCACTAATACAAAGCATTTATAATCTGTATAAAATGCCACACTTCCAGCATCAACAGCTGCAGCACCATCTTGACCAAATCTTTTCAGAAAAAAAAATGTCTTTTCACAAATATCTTTATTTTCAGCCATGATATTTATTTTTAAATCCAATTTCTCTTCCTTACCTAAAAGGGTTATTCACAAAATACTTTTTATTTGTAATTTCTAATGAGAAGTGCGTGTGTATGTGTGTTGTTATGCAAAACAACATTTTTTTTTTTTCTCTTGCCCTTTTTAATGTTTTTAAACAGCATGGGATATACACCTACATTGTTTAGTATATTATAACTAATTCTTTTTACTGATTGAAACACTCAAGACAATTTTTAGTTTTCTAGTTATGTAATTATTGTTCCCATATTTATTTTGCACTTAAAATTTTACAATTCAAATAAGGTTTTTAAAAAAAAGTCTTAAAAATGTAGGTGAGATGTTTGTGGGAAGGGGTCATAGATTCACTGACAATTTGTTACTTTGTATTAAAAAAATTATCTCAAAATTGCTAGACCATTATTTCTGTCAATTTAGGATGTTAATGAGAATATTTACTTTTTTTTTTTTTTTTTTTTTTTTTTTTCATATCTCAAAATCATTGAAGGATTATTTCATTTATTTTTTTTATTTGTTTTAGTCAAGTCTTATTTTCTGATCATTTTGATATGATGTTCCTTTTTAGTAAGAATGAATGAAAGAATTATACTTTTTTATTTAATGATAGAATATTATTTATCCAAAGCTGTTTATAATATGACTGTGTATAATATCAAGAAGCTTTTTTTGTAATTGTATTGTTTTTATTGGATGTTGCTTTTTGTTTCCTCCAATTCAGTTTGTATTTAGAAATGAGAAATAGTTTCGCAAAAATAAAATAATCAAAGTTTAGACTGGAATATGATACCCAAATATTTAGTAGGTTTGAGTATTCATTCTGATTTGGCAAAGATTAAATAACTAACAACAATTTGATGGCAATTTCCATCTTTTTCAATATGTCAACCTGAAGTGTGTAAAATAAATGTAAATAAGAAAAAAATTATTATTCTTTGGTATTCTTAAATTTTAACTTTTGGGTTAAATATACAAAATCCTACTGCTTTCTTTGTCTATGTCTAGAAGAAGAAAAAAAAGCAGTGAATTGTTAACATTTTCAGGGCAACTTGTGAAATTGATTAACAGAAAAGACAGAAAAATGTCTCTGCCATGAGGAAATTGTGTTTCAGTAACATCTTTATCTATGTAATTTCAATTACTTGTGACAAATGTATAATGAAAAGAATCAAAATGTTATAAAATAATTGTTTCTTGAATATGAAATTTGTACACGTCAATTTACTTTTGCCATCACATATGAAATTTATCTTGTAATTGCTATAAACTAGTACTTATTTTCATAATTTTGTTAATGTCTCTTTCTCCTCCTCCCAACTGGATTACTCCTATTCTTGTAATTGCTGCTATCAACAATGATTGTGTATCTGTTAACTTTTCAATTCTACTGTTAGGTTCATGTCTGTAGATCTTCAGTGTATAAAGTTGATATAACAGCATCACTATTCATGTTGAGCTGTGGTCAGTGTCTTGTCTGACCTATGTCACCCCCATCCCCACCACCTACAATCTACTCCCTCGCCTTCCCCTCCATCCCCACCCCTCTTCCTGATGGGTAGCACAGATCATTGTCACACCAGTTTTTCTTCTTTCCCACTCTTGTCTTCTCAACCTCACTTCAAAGTAATCAAATACAAATGACAATAGTTGAAATTTTTTTTTTTTTTTGATACATGTTTGTATATTTTGTTGTTTTCTTTGTTTGTCTCTTGTCATTGTTGTTTCATTTTTGTCTCTGTGTTGTGGCATGTCACTTTTGGTGGTGTCCTCTTGTCACAATCATTGTGCACAGTTTTGTTTATTTTATGTTATATAAGTAATACTTCTCTATAGCAGTTTGGTTGTTGTGAAGCTGATATTTCATCCTTTCATTAGTTTTCTGATTTCTATGACTCTGTGATAAAAACAGATAAAAAGCTCGAGAATTGGTACACATAAAAATCAGAAAGGAAAAAGAAATCAATTTGATGAATAAACATTTATTATTTGATAGGGTCATTGTTTTTTACCATGTCCTTATATAAGATCATCATTTATAACTTTTGTGCATATATCTAATTATATATCAGGTGCAATTTGACTATATATATTAGTCCTGAAATCTTGTCTCATTACTGAGTTATGAGAAGTTCTGTTATGTTAAAATGAGGTAATGTTATGCTCTGCTTGCATAGACTTTCATGTTGGGTTAAATTTGATAAACTTCCATATATATTCAGTGGGAAATAGAACATAATTTGTCAGTTTCAAACAGCAGAACGTTTTTTCGTTCTGAAACACTGACAGAAGTGTATGCAAGAAATATTGTATTAAAGAAACTATCAAATTGGGATTGGCTCTGTAGATAAATAAACTTTTTAAGTAAACTACGTATTCATATGTGAAACCAGTCATGAAATAAACATCCTTTGATAATGGTGAAGATTATTAAATTTATTAGGAAAAAATTTTTTTAACATTTATGTATATATTCTTTTGTTCATACTAATATATAAGTAAGCATAGTATAAACACACTCAACAACATGTTCCATTTATTATAATTGCTTTCATTTATAGCAAGGAGACAAGGCAGAGGGTCAATTGTTATTTTTTAGTTTAATATTCAGTGAGTATATGAACACAAACAGAAAAATGCAGAACAATATAAAGGTTGATACTTTGAGTAAAATGTAATTAAAGAATTACTTGGATATTGCTAGTCCAGTCACCTGGGGCTGTAGAATACACTAATTGCATCTCTGCAGAAGGATAAGACACTCCTCCCCCACCTCAATGAGTGTCGTGGATATGACGCTAAGCCATCGGCTGAGGCTCCAGTCCTGGAGCTCTTGGGAATGTGGAGTACCCTTTCATTGTCATTACTCCCATGTGCACCCTAACCTGGCCTGGTAGCAACTGTTAGAGTCCTATCTATGGGTTAAAAAGAACCGTCTAAGCCTTTAACAGTGCAAACAAATGATTGATGTTTACTTGTTAGTGTTACATTGCAATACTTTAAACAATTTAACTGTGTGCAAACCAATGATTAATATTTACTAGAATTATTAGTGTTAGATAGAAATACTTGAAATCATTGCAAGCAAATGAGCTGGTTCAATGTTAAAATCTTATCTACAGACTGTTTACAAATATGTTTAATATATATATAAACAGGATTTGGCATTAATCTACAAGATATGTCATAAAACCCAACCAACCTTAGATACTGCTGTCTCTCTCTTTTTTTTTTTTTTTCAAATGACAAGGATCAAATAAAAATCAATACTTTTATAATTTAAAATTTTCTTAATTCCTATCTTTTAAACTTGACTTTTTCCAATTGATTAAACCAAACATTTTTTTTGTCTAAGAGCCACATAATCATTAGCTTGACATTTTTGTGTAGAGACCCCCCTGTGTTCTCCCTCTCTCTTTCTCTTACTCTCCCCACCTCTTTCTTTTTTTTTTTTTTTTTTTTTCTCTCTTTTTTTTTTACCTTGTGAAATAGTTCTCCACACCTGATATTTTAAGCTGGATATATTAAGAACAAATCTTTTGCATAAATAAATCAGGTATATTTCGAGTTGAACATATAAAACGTTTCTGATTGGAAATAGAAAAACTTGAACAATTTTATAACACACACGCATACACAAGTAAACTTTCCACCTTCTTAATGAAATGTTTTCTTTTATGTTTTTCATCTAAACCATTTTTCTATATTTTGAAAGCATACCTCTTAATTATTTTTCATCTTTTAGAGAAACTCCAAGACTTACAGCTTTGAAATGAAACATTTTAATTTGCAGGTGGTTTTTTTTTTCCCCCCAATGGAATATTGGTTTCTCTTAATACGTCAATTTTTGTAAATGTTATTTTTAGTCATGGTTTACCAAAATTTACTGCAAGAATTCAAGAATTGAAAATTTGTTAGATTTTCAAATTTGAATTCTCTGAACTTTCTTGCTTTGTTGGTCTTGAAAATGGTTGGAATTTCTTTCAAGAAAATGTTTCTTTCATATGTCTGAGTACAATCTATTAAAATCTAAATCTCACTGGTTTGTTGATAACAATTCTTTCCTTCTGTGCCACAGAGCATTAACCAATTCTATGCATGCTGTACATTAACAAGATAAAACTTTTTTTTTTTTTTCTTTCTTTTGCTTCCTTCCATTATTCATTCCCTGTTGTCACTTCCTGTCCTTTAACATGTTGTCTTTTGTACAAAGTTATTTGAACTGTACCCTCATCCAAATCTGAAAGCTGTGAATAGTTGACCAAAACATTGTAAATGTCAACTGTGGCTTCTGATGAGCATACAGCATGTGAATAACTGTATAAAATAATTTTAATTGCATAGAATGTCTTGTTATTGTTTGCCGAGCATTCAAATTGGCATGCCCCAGCATTGTAAGAACCCTAGTGACTTGCCTTGTTAAATCATTCGATGGCCCCTTAGATGGCCATTTTGCATTCTCCTCCTCTTTCCTCTAACTTGCCTCTTTCATATGTACAATGTTTAAAATGTACAAGAAGATGTGTGTGCGTATATTTGCATATATAACTGTCAAATGCAAATAATTTGAGTAATTTCTACATGCCACTTTAATGTCAAAGTTTTGAGATTAACTTAGTCTTGATGCTACAGCCACCAAGGAGATACTCCTAAGATAGATTTGGAGTAAATCTAAGCCTTAGATACATGTAGAAATTATTTGATTTGCTTGTATTTGTCATCAAAATGTATGTTGGTAGATTGACTCTTTCAGGTAGGTATATTGTTTAATGATCAATACTTTGAGGTTGTTTTTTTTTTTGTTCTTATTTTTTTTTTTACTGACATGTCTTCTAATTCATCTGTAGTTTTTTTTTTCTTTAAGAGAATTTTGTTTCTAGTTATGCATACAATTACTATATATCATTTTGTAATTGTTTACATTCAAAGTTACTGTAGATAAAATAATTATTTATCCAAAATCATAAATGGTTAAACTCAATGATTTTAAGGAAAAATGATAACAGTAGTCCCAAGTTTTTTGAATTCTAAAAATAAGTATCTTTATTATTAATTTTTAACTTCTCTTTTTATTGCTCTTATTACGACATCTCTATAGGATATCATCCAATAGTTGAAGTAAGCAGTGTAATATCAGATTCAAATAGTAACTACTAATGAGATTTTGAACAATTTTTGAGTTCAACTGATTTGTTTAACATTAGGATTTTCTATTTCAATTTTTATGAGCAATCTTTATTCAATGATTTGCTCTAACCTATTCAGTATTTTGTTGGTTGGGGTAAACAAGGAAGTGTTCCTATCTCCATGGCTTTTTCAAGAAATTTTAAAATCTAATTTAAATGTATTAGAAATTTTAATTGCAAGAAAATAGCACCAAATTAGTCATAAAAATATTTTTGCATACTTAAGATATTTTTTTATTTATTAGTGTTCAAAATTACTTTCATTATACCATGATCAATAAGATTTATGAGCATATTATAGAAAGACAGTTGATGTATGAGTGACTAAAGTAGCCAAAGAAAACTTTTCTTTTAGTATATGAGCCTGAATGCACCAATGGTAACAAATTGAGATAATTTTATTTTTTAATGATTTTTCATATATACTAGTTAAAATAATCATAATTTTCTATTAAAAATCTGATTCATTGGGTTTTGTTCAAATTTACATTTCTCAATTATTAAAACACATTTCAGAAATGTACAAATATAATAAAGAATTGTAAAACACCTTTATTTAAAAAAAAAAAAAAAAAGACTTGCTTCAGTTTTTTTTTATAATTTTCATGTTCAAGATATATTTTCTAGATCTCTTTTTGAAGTTTCAAATAAAATTTCTACTGATTTGATTTCCCTGGGGACTTAAAGATATTTCTTAGATCCAAAAGATATTTTAAGATTTCATAACATTAAACAGTGGATAAGTGGGGTTGACTTTTTTTCTTTTTCTTTTTTTTTTAATCCTTTCATAAATTGAACAAGTACCAAAAATGTATTGGAATCTGCTCATTATTAAATTCTTGGTTGATTTTAAAAATTTGATTTTTTTTTTTTTTTTTTTTTTTTTTTTGTCTAAAAATTATAGAATTTATTACATTACAGTATTTTATACAGTGCAAAGAAACTTTCAAGCTCAAATAACTCTCATTATGTTAAATGGACAGAAATAATTTTGATATCAGAATTTTCTGCAGTCTTTCTTGATAATAGCACAAAGTTGATAATAAAATTAAATTTAATGCAAAATTAATGCATTTTTCTTTTTATATTTTTTTTCTTTTCTTAAGAAATTACTTAAGAATGGGTAACTTGATGAAAAATTAGAACAGCAGAAACAATTACAAAGTGTTAAATTCAATTGTTTCACAAGTTTCAGAAATCAAAATATAGAACAACTTTAGGAAAGTTAAATGATTCTGAAAAAAAAAATTGTTTTGACAAAAAACTTATAATACTGAATATTCTTAAGTGGGTTTTAGGATTTTCCTTTTAGACTTAGCATATTTGTTTTAGAAAAAATAAAGACTTGTATGTTTGTGAATGTTTTCATTGCTTTATTTGTCAGCTTATAGTTTAGACAAGACTGATTGGATTGATTGTCGATTGTATTTTCTTTCAAATAAGGAAATGCATGTGTCCAAACAACTCAAAATTCTATGTTTAAACTCCTTTTCTTTTCTAGTGATTAGCATTTCTATAACTGAAAAGAAAAAAAATAAACACAGAATTTTGAGTTGTTTCTATGCATGCTGTTAAAATTCAAGATTATTTGAAATGAACTTGTCAAGTTATTAGATTATAAAATGATTTCAATTTTTCTGAAACATGGTCTGTGTGTGAGAGAGGGAGTGAGAGGGATATTTGTTGTGGCCTTTTTCTAGATGATAATGCAGTGTTCAATGAAAACATCTTTTGAACAACAAAGTCACACTAAAACTTTGCTTTTCTACAGTCATATCAGTACCAAATTGATGCTGTATAAAATGCTGGATATTTTTATTGACATCAGATCAAATATATAAGATTCTGCATAACATGTTCTCTAGAAAATATCTGCATGTTGGGGAGCAGAATAAGATTTCACAAGATCATATATCTTTTAAAATATACTTTTTTGTTGATGTACTATAATAATTTGGTTTTATTTTTATCAACTTTCAAAGAGAGAATTCCTTCAAGATGTTCTCATATTGAGTTAAATTAAATGTTCACTTACAAATTGTCTTACAATTTTATTTATTTATATTCATTTTTTCCCTACTATTTGTTTTTCCTCTCCTCTTCTATTACTGCTAATTGTTGATATTGTTTTTTTTTTTTCTACCTGACAGAGAGACACGATGCCATATTTGTGGTCGGCAGTCTGGATGAGACCATAATGCTGCGTGGTATGAGATACCATCCAATTGATGTAGAAAACAGCGTCCTGCGATGCCATCGCAAAATCTGTGAATGGTAAGTATTGAGGAGAAAAGTTAATTTCTTGATGTCTTGTAACAGTTGAAACTCTTAGTAAATATTTAGCTGTGTACCCATCTCCACTAGGCACTTAGACAAAATCTCAAAATAGACGTTCATTTTCTGAGTTAGTCAATCACTCTTTAAGAAAAGAATTCCATTTAGAAATATAGTTTTAGATTGTTTGATGCATCTTAAAATGTTTTCATGTCTTGTCGTCAAGGCTCAGAATATGCTGACTGTATTCCCTGCAGGAGGGGTAAGACTCTTCTATCCAGGGTGTCCTGGTTATAACATTAAACTTTGTCTGATGTTGAGGCTCCAGTTCTGGAGATCTAGAGAGTATGAAGTACCCCTTCATTGCCATTACTTTCAAGTCTACTCTGACCTGGAGTGGTAGTATCTGTTATGGTCCCATCTATGGGTCAAATAGAATTATTTGAAAATTATTAGTATTGAATAAGAATGCATGAAACCATATAACTGCACAAAACAATTTTTATTAAATGGAAATAATTACTTGAAATGACAGATGCAAACTATGCAGATGACCTCGTGCTTCTCACAAATACACCTGCCTAAGACAAATCCCTACTGCATAGCCTCAAACAAGCAGCAAGAAGCATTGGCCTCTATGTGAATGCAAATAAAACAGGGTTCATGTGTTTTAAACAAGGAACTATCTGTTTTAAGTGGTAGATCTTAAGAATTAGTAAACCAGTTCACATACCTTAGCAGCAATATCTTATCTACTGAAAATGACATCAAAATAGGCCTAGCAAAGGCATGGAATGCTATTGATAGATTATCGATCATATGGAAATCTGATCTCTCCAACAAAATAAAACGAGTTCTTCCAAGCTGTGGCTGTGTTAATTCTATTATATGGATGCACCACATGGAGAAAAAGCTACATGGAAACTACACATGAATGCTATTTTGAACAAATCCTGGAAGGAACACCCGCAGCCACTTACCTCCTATCTCACAAACCATCCAAGACAAACAAGACATGCCGGAGAAGCAAGGCCAAATTTATAAATAACATTCTCCTATGGACTCCTACATATCGATGTATCAATTTGGGCTGACCAGCAAAGACTTACATACATCAGTTTTGCGCAGACACTAGATGTTGTTTGGAGGACCTGCCAGGTGCAACATATGAGTCACAGAACTCTGTGCTATCAGTCCAGCTTGATGATGTAATTGTGTATGAATTATTAGTATTAGATAAGAATACTATAAATCATACAAGTGTGTGCAAATTATTTTTATTAGATAGGAATATTTGATATTTAAGTGCAAAAAATTTGAATTTGAACACAAAAATGAAAATATAGATGTATAATGCACACAATTCCCTAACCCTTTGGCATAAAATAACTCTTTTGAGGTTGACATGCTATTAAAATCAATTAAAATGTTATCAGTTTACCTCTTAACTTGTAAATGACTTTTAGATTGATGCATCAGAATGAAATTAGTGAAGCCCCACCTTCTCTTTTTTTTTTTTTTTTTTTTTTTTTTTTCAAGGTACAGATTTATGGTTTTTCAAAATTAATGGATACCACCATGTTGCATAAGATTGTGAATTCAATTAAGGAATATCAAAACTCCGCTATTGCAATTATGCTGTGTCGATGTATAATTTTTCCAAGGACGACAACACCCCACCCACCCCATTATATTTTGTTTATTTCTCATTAACTTATCAAACATCATTCCTTTTATGCAGTTTTTTCATTTTCTTTATTCTTTACATTCTGTTTCAAGTCTGTGTTTATTTTTCAGTGCTGTATTCACATGGACCAATTTACTAGTTGTCGTTGTTGAACTGGACGGCAATGAAAACGAGGCTCTTGACTTGGTTCCTTTGGTCACTAATGTTGTCCTGGAGGAACATTACTTAATTGTTGGTGTTGTTGTCGTGGTCGACCCAGGAGTCATTCCTATCAACTCTCGTGGTGAGAAGCAACGCATGCACCTTCGAGATGGCTTCCTTGCTGACCAGCTTGACCCCATCTACGTTGCCTACAACATGTAGATGCCAGGGGAGGTAACTGCCCTTAGCAGTTGAACATCACATTTCAAATCCTCCTCCTTCTCCCACTCCATATCCCTCATCCCTAACCTACATCTATCTTTGATGGTTTATCACAAAAGAAAACATAGGACTATTTACTCTAATTTACAACTTCAATTTAAGAAAGAAAAAAAAAAAGTATCAACACTGCTGTCAATATTATTAAGGTGTGAAACATACTTTTACATGAGGTGTGTGGTTGAGTAAGTAGGTGTGTGTGTGTGTCTTTTATTTATTTAATTTTTTTTAAAATAAATTAACCCAATGATAACTAATAATGTGTGTGTGCTCTGGTTTAGAGCCAATTACAATCAATGTTGAAAATTTTTTTGCATTTTTAAGAAAAACATACATATATAAAAACAAATTGTCTTTTCTTTTTTATATCTACTTGATTCTTCAAGAACTCTTGAATTTTTTTTAATCAAGTCCATCGGACACATTCCTGGTGCTTTTTTTTTTTTTTAATTTTTTTAATAGAATTAGCTTTTAATAATTTTTTCTTCGTTAAATATTGAAGTCGAGTTGTTGATTGTTTTTATTATTTTGCTATCGTTGTTTCCTGTGATCCTCACTGGCTGATGTCTGCAGCTCTTAGAATTTATGACTCTTATTCAGCGCGCACACACACACACACACAATTAATACACACCACCACTCTCATATATATATATATATATATATATATATCCCATAATGCTATACTGCTACTATGCATTGTGTTTAAACCTTTATGCATACTTGACGCCACACGAATGGTCAACACCTTTCTGGTACAAGGCACACACAATGTATGAAGTGAATTTCCATCCGTGTGGGCCACTCGTTGTGTGCAGCTACTCCATGTGTACACACCTACACTTGACCACCCATACCATTTGTTCAACTGTCAAATGTGTACTCATTTTTAGTGATTACACATACATGTGTTCACACACTGTGTGAAGTAAATAATCCACATGTTTATGCCATTGCTGGCATAGATATGATGAGCAGCAACTTCATAGTGTCACCAGCATACAGCAACTTTTCTCAGTTTATCTACACTCACAGTATACAAGAATTCTTTTAGGATGTGTACATAAGTATGAGTTACATGCATACAGGCGTGTATACACACACACACAAACACACACACAGACAGAGTGAGAGTGCCAATTGCTCATAGCTATATCTTTGTAAGTAATGGTAAGTGAGCATAATTATAAGTGCAGTAATTATGGAGATAGGTGTGTGTATCAGTACATAATTTTACTCTTATCATGACTACTACTACTACTACTAGCACACATGTGAACAGAGCAAAGAGAAAGACCGACAGTTGCTGTATCTTCATTCCATTCTTTTTGCTGCTCTCTGATGATTTCAAACTGCTTTTTACCTCTTGGCACTTTGCTTCTCATCGTCTTTTCCTCCCTTTACTCCCATCCCACCCACCCCTACCCCATTTGGTTTTCACGTTTCTCCTTAAAAATTTGTACTGAAATTTCTCAAAAAGAGAAGAAAAAAAAAAGAAATGGTGAAGAAAATTCTTCAGCCAACAAAAATGAAAGTGAGAAACCTCCTGGGAAGATCATCGTCATCATCTTCGTTGTCGTCGCCATCTTCATTGTCAACAACAATAACAACAAACAAAGAACAACAACAAACAAAACAAAACAACGTACCATTGTCGTCGTCGTCACACTGTGCTGAACATTATCTGCTACTTAACCACTATTATTACCACTACCACCACCACCACCACCACAACTACTACTACTACTCCAATCACAACAAACCTGTTGTGTTTTAAACAGCAGTTTTGCTTGTCTTGTAGAAATGTTTCCTTTTAACCAAAAAAAAAAAAGAAAAAACATTTTTATATTTTTTTTTATGCTGCTCTGTAAACTGCAATCTTCAACTTGGGATGTTTTTCTGTTTCTTTTTTATTCTAAGTTGTTGGGTTTGTTTTATAGTTTTTCCCTTTTTATTTAATTTTTTGTCTTTTTTCTGCCACAAAAAATTTTTTTATTTAAAATTCTTGTTCTCTCCTCCTCCCTCTTCTTGTCCTCCTTCTCCTCCTCATTCCTGTGTTAGTCAGCCGCAAATATTTTTCCTTCCAAAATTTGCTCTAGACTGCTCTATTCGCACCGGCCGGCCGAGCTCCTCTACAATCACTGCTCTTGGGTGATAAAAAGCCCCTTTTTACTTTCTCTCTCCTCCCATTTTCCTATATGTCATAAAATGCTCTGTCTCTTTCTCATGGCTTGTCCACTGCTCCCAGGCTGGTAGGAATTACTGCACCAAAGGAAGAAATTTAACAAGCTTGCTTGGAACCTACATCTCTCTCATTCACTCTAGTCAGCCTAAAAATCTCTTCTCCAAGGAGTAAAAGGGAATGTCATTGTTGTTTTGTCACTTACACACTTTTTTTCCCCACTTTTAAAAACAAAAACACTAACACACACACACACACACACACACACACAACACTGCTCTCCTTCCTCACCCCCCTCAGTAAATATTGGATGTACAAATCTTAAATAATAGAATACTAACTTCTCTTTCGCCTCTTTTTTTTCTCTCCTGCTCGGCCAGTCCCACTTAATGTTGTTGTCATGGAACATACAGTTTTTAAAAGGGCTGACCACCCCATCCCCCACCCCATGCTCCATCTCCCCCTCACCCTCCTGCAGATGGGGGAGATTTGGCTCATTACATCTGTTTGGTTTTTTATTTATTTTTATTTTTTATTTTTTTTAAATTTTTGTAAACATTATGTAAGATATTTCCTTTTAAAAACATTTTGTCACAGTCCCAACATCCTCTTTGGAAAGAGAAAAATATTATGAATTGAAACAAATAATTTAAAAAAAGTTTTTTTGTTTTGTTTTTTTTATCCCTAAAAATCAACAAATATTGCCTGTTGTTATCAGGACGCTGAGTAGAACTGGGTCATCTTTCTTATCTCTCTCTCTCTCACACTCTCTCCTCTCTCTCGTCTCTCTCTCCTTCCTCACTGTAAAACAGTAACTTGAAACTGTTAATAATTTACAGAGGACACAAATTGATGCTGAAGTTGTCATATTAAAAAAACACAAAAAATACCCCAAAAACAACAAACTGTATGGACAAATATTTTCAATTCTTGTAAGACCCAACCACTGAGAAGAGAGAAATCTCTTGTGATTCCTTAAATAAATTTAGTCACCAAACTTTCCACAGAAATGTGACAGCATTTTCTCTTGTTGCCTTCTTCATTATCTGCATGTTTTGCATGAAATTTGTTTTTCTAAAATGTTTTTTTACCAAACAGCAAAAATTTAGCTTGTTTTTAGCTAAACATATTTCTTACTATTGTTTTCATGCATGTTTATATTTTATTTGATAAAAAAAATTCATTTTAGTCTCACCTATGTTATTTTTGCCAAAATTGAATTTTTTTTTTTTTTTTTTTTTGCCCTCACCTGAATGTGTTAAATATATTTTCACTTGTGCATTATTATTTCTAGGTTGAGTCAACAGTTTTGCGATATTTTAATAACGTGAGACACAATTGGGTTGCTTTGGATACTTTTGCCGAGGTTGTGAAGGTGATAAACCATACTGGACTGAGAAATGCCAATCTGACCTTATCTTTATTGCTTGAAGCACAGCCTCAGAAATCAGTTTTAGACCTACCTCACCTTGCCTGATCATCAAGCTTCTTATGGAGGTGCCCGTGGTGTAGTCGTTATCGTCGTAGGAAATGGACCAGCGACATGAGTTCAAATCCTGGACGAGACTGATTGCATTTCACATAGCACTAATACCTTTGGGAAAGGTATGAATCCAATTATTCTCCCTCCAGCTATGGGTAAATAGTAGGACAGACTAGGTTCTTCGGCCTTGGTTAGGCAACTAGTCTAGGAGAAGGAAAACTCTGAATTCAAACCTGTTAAACTCCGCTTAAAAATTGACCTTGTGTCATATCCTGCCCGAGCGGAGGGGTTGGTAAATAGTATCAAGCTTCTTGAACCATCTAGTTACTGTACTGTGACCAACAGTGCCTTCAATAAATTTTATTTGTTGTTGCTGCAATGTAATGGCTCTGTTCAAACTTATAAAGCATAAATTCCTAAACTAGACTACATTGGACATTCATCAGTGTGGCTTTCAAATCGCACATGGAGTGAAGCAATGAATAATGTATCAACACACCATCTACCACAACCATAACAGGTTCCTTTCATATAAGCACTGCAAACTAGCACATTGCTAAATGTTGCAAAACTTTTGACTCACTCTAATATTTTTTTTTTCTTGCTTTAATTAATTTTAATTAATGAGACTTGTCTTACTAAGTTTATATTTTGATGATATTTCCATTCTTTGCTGATGATAACTTAAATGAGTTGCAATAAAAAATCTTTTTTTAAAAGCAACCAAAAATTAAGATGAAAGAAAATATTAGTCAAAATCATTAATAACCATAATAATTGATAATCCTTCATATAAAAAATAACAAAGATATGAAAATAGGGAAATGATGAAAATGTACATGACAGTTTAACCAAATGAGAGGGGAAAATTACATGATACTGCTACCCAAAAATTTAGAGAATTTATCTTGTAAAGAATGACTTCCCCCCCCCCCAACACCTAATTTTTGCTATCATCTTTAGTCTCTTTAGCACAATCTATCACAAAGGTTTTTACAAGATTTCATGCAATGCTATAAGTTATTAAATATAGGACACCTCACATGGCATAATGGTTAGTAAGCTGGATTAGCTGACCACTGTTAGTGAGTTTGATTCTCACTGTGTGCCACATACTTCTGGCCTTATGCCTCAGCTAAACTTAGTAAATGACTGGGCAGCTCACCTGATGTAATGACTAGCAAGCTAGATTAGTTAACTGCTGTTAATGAATTTGATACTCACTGGATGCCCCATACTTCTGGCCTTGTGTCACAATTAAGCTTAGCCTTAAATAACTAAGTTATCAAATGAAATTGAAGCTTCTACTGTGATTTTTGACTGGATCTTCTTGACCATCTCAAAATGGCACTCTTTAACCAAAATTTTATCTTGAGAAAATTCAAGTGAATCAAGAAAATAGGGAATGATTGTTGGGTTTTGGATGACAATTGGTTTGTATTGTTACAGAGAGCCCCGTTCATTCACATATCTGGATGTTTATATTGAATCCTGTCCTTTATCTTGTAAATTCCATGGCAATAAACTACCATTTACAGTTTGATAAGAAGGGATGAATTCCTTGTGGACAATGTATGTTATAAATCACAATCAGCTGATGACCATGACACATTTTTTGGATGCTCTGATTTTAGGGACTTTCATTATGACTATTGCTATTTTGTCTTGGTTTCTGAGTATAATAAAGGCATAATTGATTATAACTGATAATCACCTCTCTGCTCTGAATTTTTACTTTTCTACATACATTTTTTACTGGCTGTTTCTCACCAATCTTAGCATAAATTTGGCCGCAGTGAATCTAGCGTCCAAAACATCTACCAAATATAGAGATTGTTCTTGTATGACAATCATGGATTGTTTTGGGAACTTTATCCAGTGTCATGTCTGTCAAATTATTTGAAATATTCCTTGTCATGAAGACATCCATCTATCCTTGAAGAACGTATTTTCTCAAACTCCTCCACCATGTGCAGGATGTGACACAAGGTCAATTTTCAAGCAGAATACAACTGATCTGAATTCAGTTTTCCTTGTCCAAGGCTAAAGAACCCAACTGCCTTACTATTTACCTATTGCTGGGGAGAGGAAATCAATTCCTGCCTTCTCCAAGGGCATTAGTGCAAAGTGAAACACAAACAGCTTTGTCTCACATTTGAACTCTGAATTGTGATTCTATTTCCTACAATAATAACTATTACACAGATCGGTCCTTAAAGTATTTCTACAAAAAAAAAAAAATTAATTCTGGCTCATAGCATTATCACCAAATTCTTTCTTTAACAGTGGGTTGCTGTATAATTCTATTAAGGTTAAAGCAAAATTTGCTTCTGTAATTTTAGATGTAGATGAAAATTCTAAAATACAGACTTACGAAAAGCACTCATTATAATAAGGCAGTAGCTCTGGTGCAAACATTACTATATATGAATTTGTTGGGTGGCCTGTACCAAACCATTGAATTGGTCATCAAATGGTGATTTGAGATGACTGTAGAATAATTTGGAAAAGCCCTTAAGAGATTTATTGAATGATTGCATGATAGATCAATAATTAGGATTTAAACTTATAAAAATTAAATAGGATGAACAGTTAAAAAGAATTGAACTTGAATTGTTTTAAAATCTGATGGAGTTTAGAAACAAAGGTTTTAGGTTTTCTCAGGAAAAATATATTCCTAGATTTGACTGAAATTGTTTTTCAGATAGCAGGATGAGTTTATTAGCTGTGTGGAACTCCAGAATCAACATTGAGGATCTTAAACTTTCCATTAGTAAATGAATGAAAATATGATTTCAAGGAGAAACCAGCTGTGGATTCCATTGATCTTAATGACAGGTCTATAAGAGTGCCTATAAACCCATGTGTGAGAATGGAATGTAAGTTTGCTTTGAGGCCTGGCTACAATCAGTTGTTTTGTTTTTTTTTGTTGCCCACTTGCCAACACAAAAGCTAAACTACACACACACACACACACACACAGAGGTAAAATTGAGAGAGAAAGGAAGACAGCCACTTATGGTAATCATTTACTGGAAGGAAATTTAGAAATCTTTTTTTTTTTTTTTTTTTTTTTTCCATTAGATAAACCTTTGTTATTGCTACCAGCAGAGTCTGTTCTTTTCCTAATGAATACTCTTCAGCTACACATGTTGAATTTTGGACTGGGGAACAAGGAAAAACAAGAAAATACAGCTCTTTGAAGAAAATAGAAATCATTTTTTAAGGAGAATCATGACTACTAGTACATTTGTGCCAGAAAGTAAAGGGCTCCCTAAATGTTATAATTAATAACATGTTACAATTGGTGACATTTATATTTGTTTCCATGAAAAGTTGTGATCCAAAAAATATGATCTTTCAGTTAGATAAAGGTTACCAACCAAAGTCTGCACTGGATTCAATTTGTGTTTACTGTTCAAATTTCTTGTCATCTTCTCCCTTTCCTTATTTCAGTGATTTGAAAATGCCTCACTCCCAAAACCTCTAAAAGTGTGAGCTTTGAATAACTAATCTTAAGTTGATTCTTTGTCCAAATTATTTCTAATAATTTTTACAAAAATCCTTCATACCAATCAACTTATCTATAATTAATGTGAAAACTAATACAAAAAAAAAAAAAAAATCAGTAAAAGATAGTTCAAACTTGGTCATTCTGCTTTAAATTTCTTTCAATAGAGATGAGTATATAGTTCAATTTTTTTTTCTTTTAAGTATTTCAAGGTTTTGCGGTGCACTAAAACATTTAAAAACTTTGAATAATGTTGAGTGTTAAGCACTTTTTATTGTTATTTATTTTTAATATATTGATGTAAAGCTGGACGGCAACTACACAAGAATGCTGCAAGCAATATTGAACAGGTCCTGGAGGCAACACCCCACAAAGCAGCAGCTGTACGGCCACCTACCTCCCATCATGAAAACTATCAAAGTTAGACGAACCAGACATGCAGAACACTGCTGGGGAAGTAGGGACAAGTTCATAAGTGATGTACTACTATGGACTCCTTCACATGGCCGAGCAAAAGCAGGACAACCAGCTCAAACCTACATACAGCAGCTCTTTGAGGATACAGGGTGTAGCCCTGAGGACCTGCCGGAAGCGATGAACGATAGCAAGAAAGGGTCAGGGATATCCGTGCCGATGGCACAACAAGATGAGATGATGAATTCATTACAGTAAATGTCCACTGCTTGTAAGAAATGAAACTTTTTTGAAAGAAAAGATTTGAAGGATAACCAATATGAATTTTTCAACTATCCTCCCAAAACAAACACAGACCTTTTATTTTCGTTTCAATCAATGTCAGTTTCTGAAGAATAGACAAATTGACCTCCAAGTAAGACATGGAATATTAGTAACAGTTTTGATCATTATCAAATAAATCAAGTTTTATTCAGGATCTGGTCACTTTGTATATCAAACCTCAAATATCTTTGTGATATATGCAAGTTTGTGAATTCTATAAATTTGCACATTTTTAACCTATTAAATTCACTCTGTCAATAGAGCTTAGAATACACTGACTGTATTCTCCTACAGAGGGATAAGACCCCCCCTCCCCAAAGGTAGTGTCCTGGGTCTGACTAAATTGCATCAGAGTGTAGAGTACCCCTTCATTGCCATTACTCCCAGATGCACTTCCCTGGAATGATGGTACCTGTTAAGTTTTGATAAATGGGCTAGTTTACCAAAACTTTTCTTGCTTCCCATTAATACCTGCACTTGGAAAAATAAGGTCTGAAAAACTTTGCTTTTAACTTGGACAATTGAAAGAAAATTGGTCAAGTTATTAGTTTGTGTTATGATATCAATTTTTCTGAAACACCCTGTATCATAATTAACTAATAAAAGGACATAATCAAGCAAAATTATAGTTAATGAAATTCTATAATGTGATACAGTTAATTAACACCTGAAGAAAAGTAGACTCAAACAACCAAAACAAAAATCCCTTTGTCTTATAACAACAACAAAGTTCAAATTTTCCATAATTGAAGCCAAGCCAAACTAAAAAATTTACAGGCTGAAAATCTCCAAGTGCAAATGCCGTGAAACTTTTATTAATTTCTAATCTCCAGTGACAATTAATTCTTGAATTTCATAAAATTGTGACAGTTTGTTTAAATTTAATCAGTAATGACAAAAATGTCCAGGAAATATTCTGGAAACATTGAAAGAAAAATTTTTCAAACCGTTTTTTTTCTTTCACCAACATGACATCTTTTCTGTTGACTCTCTGCAAATAGAAAGAAATAACATAGGGTAAAATATGAAATTTCAACTTCATTAGTATATCAACATTTCAAAATAACTGGTTTGATAGAAACAGATTTAGTCTTCAAACTATTGAAATGTAAATGTTCTTTTCATATATATTAACTATTTGAGTTACATTTATAGCCATCAAGTAACATTCATTTAAGAAAAGCTTTACAATAAAATTTCCACTGAGTCATTGAGAAAGACTTTCTTTTTTTTTTTCAAAGCAGTAGCAGCAACTTACCTGGTTCCAAAGCATTTTTATTCTGCCTTCTCTTCATTTACTGTAGTTGCAGTGGTTGAGACATTGGCAGGAGTTGGTTCTGGAGTATCTGGAAACTCAACAATGGGTGCAGAAGCATTGGCATTATCTGCTGATTCTGCAGGTACAGTTGCCTCTGAATCTACTGGAGTTGTTTCCTGCAAGAGTGCATTCTCTCCGGGTGCTATTGAAGCTGATTCAGTGGCAGGAACAGCACTCTCAGTTTCTAGGGGCTCTTCACTGTTGGCCAAATCTGTGTCAGCTGCTGTTGCTCCTGCTTCACTCTCTTTATTCTCTTTTTGTTCTTCTGTATCTGCTGCTGCTTCAGTGTCCGCTGCTTCTGTTGCTGCTGCTTCAGTGTCTGCTGCTTCTGTTGCTGCTGCTTCAGTGTCCGCTGCTTCTGTTGCTGCTGCTTCAGTGTCCGCTGCTTCTGTTGCTGCTACTTCAGTGTCTGCTGTTGCTTCTGCTTCTGTCTTTTCACCATCTTCAGAAGGTTGTGCCTTTTCATCTGTTGTTGGCTTTTCTTGTTTTTCATCTGATTTGTTTGCATCTTCAGTTTTGGTTTCTGAAAGAGAAAAAATATAATTAAACACTAGAAAACTTATTTTAAGGCATTGTTTTCTTTGACTATTTTTCTTTTTCATTAAGATTGCTTATTATTTGCTACGGTCATTTGACAATGAACAATTTTTATCTTGACATGGAGTTAAAATTTCAAGTTTCATTCCAAGTGTCAGGTTGGTGAAAATAAGTTTCTCTGGTAGATTACTTTCCAAGCAAAATTAAAGAACCCTATTCGTTAGAAACCAATTTATGATCCTGATGACTCCTTTTAGAACATAGGGTCACAGCAACACAGACGTGGGCTGCTCTTTCAGCTACAAATAATTTTTTATAGGTAGAATTTCTAGCTCTATATTCCCAATTTTGAATTCAAGTTCTTTCCTTATAGACTGGTTTACTCACTTAGAAAGCTCTAGAGGTCCCAGTCTACTCTGTTATTTACTCAAAGGTGGATGAAGATTAGTATGAAATGCAATCAGCCTCATCCTGGAGTTGAACTCATCTTGTCTATTTCCTTACTACAATAGCTGTTATGCTACATGCACCAACCAAAAGTTGGTCTATTGATGGTCAAATATACTAAATATTTTTGCAAGTATAAATTCCTCTTTGTTCTTGATTCAAGATGCACATATAACCAGTCAGGACTAAGATGAAACAGTGTAGAAAAAAATAATTGTTCAAGAATTTTCTAATGGCTGTAACTATCATTCAAGTGTCACAAGTATTTTGGAAGAAAGAAAACCTCACTCTAAAAAGACTGTGTCTCATCGGGTGCCCCTTTCATATGGCCTTGTGCCACATCTAAGCAAAAAGCTTAGTAAATTACCACTCTAAAAAGACTGTGAATCATATTCTGAAACTGAAAACAAGATAGATACTACTTAGCTATGGGCTTATTTTTGTTAGTTTTTTTTTTTTTTAATTGTTCTAAATGTTGCTTATCAGGCAAACCTTTTCTTCTCTTCAACTTTGTATTTCTAACCACCTTACAGACTTACTAACACTAATTCCCATTGATTTTATTGGGAAGAAACAATTATTTATCTTTTAAATATTTGAAGAAGTTATTAATCTTAAATGTATTATCTAAATAAACATCAGTTTCTATGTTAATATCTACACAAGATAATTTAAATAAATGACTTTCACTGTAAACCCCAAAATAGTCAAAATTTTGTATTGTTTTTGTTGTTAGGTTGTAAAATATTCATGAACCAAGTGACCTGAAAACAGTTTATTTTTACTTCAGGCAAATTAATCACTTAATAAACAAAAAGACTTTGAAATAATTAAGATGACTCATTGAAGTATTATTTATTATCATTATTATTCATTTTATTACTATTTTTGGTTCATTTTATTGTATTTTATCATAAAGATGGTACTGACCCACAGTATTAACTACTAGAATAAATAGCAAAAAAACTGGAAATAAAGTAGCTTCTGGCAAGACTTGAACTCGCATCTCAGGAAGTGTTTTGTCAGTTATAATCTTTAAAAATATCTGATGTTCTCAATGAGAAATTTTTACAGTATTTATTAACAGGAAGTTTGATTTGAATATATGTAAATAAATGATATCTTTAAAGAAAGAATGAGATAGAAATCAATCTTGCCAGCTGCAATTTCATCTTCAGAGAAAAGTGTGTTGATTAATTCCTCAGCTTTCTCATTTGAAGAACAGCCATGCACAGCATTTTGCAGTATGTCTTTGCCATACATAGCACGAAGTCTGAAAATGGAAATAAAATTTTCTCCAAGTCAAGTATATCTTAACAGAAATGCTGATGATTTACAAGTCCTTGAAAATTAAATCTAATTGTGTGATTATGTATTTTTTCTTAAGGGGGGGGGCATTTGTAAATTTATATATAGAAGTTTGTGTTTATCTCTTCATTGTAGACTAATATTTCTCAAACTTTTTTTGAAGAAAAAAAATATTTGCATTTTGTAAGGCTTCTAAAAAATAATTTAGGCAATAGAACATTAATAATTACTTTTTATTCAATAATTTAAGTTTAGTTATTAATGATAAACATGGTCTTCATATTTCTTAGCAATGTTTTCTTTTTTCTGTTTGAATGTATAAGAGACAAATTCTCATTTCATATTGAATATGCAAAAGTCTTATTTCATTTTTTTTTTTTTTTTTTTTTTTTTTTTTTTAAATAGAAGGAGAAAAAAAACTAAATTCACATAAAGTGGAAAACTGGATCAAAATGGCTAAAGTTCTTTTTAGCTTCTGAATGATATTCTCAAATAGAAATCTAAAGTGTATCATGAGGTTACTCTTCAGGTTTGATTTTCAAATCTACAATCAATGTGTATAGAAATCAATTTGTCTTTCAAACAAATATTAGATAATTTTTTATGAATGGATTTTGGATTAAATCATAAGTTGACCAATCACAGTTGAGGGTGACTTGAAGGCCCCCTTTTCATTAGTTACTACACCGAGGTGTAGAGGAGGGTACTACTCTTTTCCCTGATTCATGCTGTATAATGCTTAGTGTTAAGCAAGGAGGTATCAAATACTATTTTTAGTCATAGGTATGACTAGACCTGGGATTGAACCCTGATCTCCCAGACTATTGGCAAACACTTTACCCATTGTGCCAATGGGCTAGATTAAATCATAATTTTTTGTATTTGAGGAAGAAAATGTTTAATTTCTGTTCCAAATTTGATGCTCAACTATTATAGTAGTCATTTCTTTTATATTATTTTTTCACAGCACTGGTAACTCTTAAACAGATTTTTTTCAATCAAAGCTTCCTATGCTCTTAGTCATATCCAATAAGGGGGTTGGGGTCTTAATCCTCTACAAGTGATGCTATAAGCATATTTTAAACCCCCCTCCCCCAACAGGGTGAGTGTTTTTAATTAAAATTTCAGTTATCTGTGTCATATTGAGATTTTGGAAGATTAAAGGAAATGATGCTCAACACAAATGCAACCCCCACAAAATTATCCTTCAGTTGCTGATTGGAATGGAATTTGCTTTATTCAAGCAATTTTAAGTGTATTGCTTTAATAAAAGCTTTACAATGCTGGGCCATTTTTTTGCCAAGTTGTGGTTGCATACATATATACATATATATTTTATAAATTTCAATTTGAAAAATTGACTAACAGAATTGTTAGATATTTAAAATTATTCCTAACTTTCAAATACCATATATGGAGGTAATTATGCATATATCTCCCTGTTTTAGAGCAGTGGCTAACTTGCAAATATTGTATCTTTTTGCTAGTGATTTTGATCCTCCTTAAAATGTTGATGTTACATGATTAAATAACAATACTACAAACAAGAAGAAAAATGCCTTTCTACTTACAATTCGGGATTTCTCTCTCTTGCCTCTTCAGGATTTGTAGGTCCAATGAGGGATCGCCATCCTTCGACAGCATCTTCTCGACTAAGGACCATCAACATGGTAGGCCCACTGAAATGTAAATTATGTTGTTAGTGTAAATTAAACTCTTTGTTTTTTTTCCCCTCTTTTTTTCAACAATGGGAGACTTTGAAGATAAATTTGTGATAATCAACCTGGTATCTCAAAAGCCTCTCAATTAACCTACCAGTTATTTCTATCCAAAGAGATAACTTGAATTTTCTACACATTTTCATTTCAAATACATTACAGCTTATGGAGACCTGAAAAAGGTCTTTATATGATGTAAACATGTGCTATTTGAATAACTATAGTTGTACATCCCATACAATTTTCAGCCTAATAACAAGTGATAAAACTATAATTTAATATGAAGGTCAAAAAGATATTTCTTTTATTTACATTAAACTTGAATATTTTTTAAATACAGGGTAATTTAAAAAAATGTTAATATTTCTATGGGAGTACCTTTATTAGAAAAGCAGAACTGATATTATGGAGACTACCACTAACATGCTGACATGGATGGTGAACTGATAGACTTTAAAATCATAATATCCTGAAGAACTTCCATTGAAATATTAACATTTTTTTAAGTGCCTGTATATTTAATGCTATTTATTGTAAGTAGACCAGCTCCAAATTGCTCAAAATCAATCTGTTCATAGATGCATTCTTTTGTGAAAATTTTCAAGTATTAACACTGACAAGGAAATTTTTACTTTTTAAATTACATTAAATTCACCAGAAATTTCTCTTCACTAAGGAAAAGCAGATTGTAAAAATACTTCAAGTTGCTTTGCAGAACAGGAATTGATGTGATTTTATCCTGACTCTTTTCTCAGTGGAAATGAGGAGGAATTGCACAACAATGGAGCATTCTCTCTCACATACACCACTATCACCCTTATCAATGCTTCAGGTTTTATGTTTTTGTTTATAATTCCACAAACAAAACATTTGGTAGAAATTCTACCCTGGAAACATCAGAAAACAATACATTAAAAATGTTCTTCACTGGAAGTTGCTAAAAATGTTCAAAATATCTTACTGTTAAAATTGCTCTGTATCATAGATTTTATGTAATACACAAGTGTACCTTCAATTCTCTTAGAAAAAAAGACTCCATATTCAAGACCTGCTTTATGGAGTAGTGGCCTATATCCCCAAAGTGGTCAATGGCTGGAGATCAAACCCAGAGGGAAACTAGGATCTACATTGCTGATTTTTAAGGTGGGTTTAATGTGACTTTCTCCACTTTGCCTTTTTGTGCTTAGTAGATATTTTGCCAGCTTCATAAATGATATAGTCATATATTTCTAAATAGCACCGATTATAAGTTATTCCTGTAAAAGTTAGAATCTTGAATGCATATCTACAAGGAAAAGCCACTCTCAATTCAAAAGGTTGGTGAAATACAATCTTATCTCTATTTCCACTTGTACCAGACTAAGCCCAATTTACTAAATATCAAGAAAACTTATTCTTAAAGGAAAAATTGTCAACCAATAACTTTTTATTTCATCTTAATTTTAGTAGTGTTTTTTTGTTTGGTTTTAATCAAAATTCACTTGCACCATCAATTTATGAAATGAGAAACAACACAGATGAGAAATAATTAAAGATAATCTCTTGCCTCGTAAAAACCAGGTTAAACACACCAACAATACTAACTAACTGAATTACAAAAAACCTATATGAAATCTTTTAAACTCATCCTTTATTCAATTCTTAATCTCTCAAGATGATTATCATAAAGAAGGTTTATCTTCATCCTTTGCAGATCTATCCTGTACAATTTTTTGTGTGTGTGTGTGTATATGTATATATATATATATATATATATATATATATGTATAACCCCTCAGCCACAGGCAGAATGTGACACAAGATCAATTATAAAGCAGAGTTTGAATTCAAATTTTCCTTCTCCTACACTTGTTGCCATACTAAGGCTAAAGAACTCTGTCTTCCTTACTATTTACTCATAGATGGGAAGAGATCAAATGAATTAATTTGCCAAGGGCATAAGAGAAGTGTAACACAACTTTTTTTTTCTTTTTTTTAAGTAGAGGAATTATATTGTGAATTCACAATATAACTCCTCTACTTAAAAAAAAAAAAATGTACATCTATATCGTTGCCCTTGAGGTCATAATAATTACACGGATGTGTATTTCCAACAAACAACTTTGTCCAGAATTTGAACGCACTTCACCAAGTCTGTTTCCTATGATAACTTATGTTATGCATATCTCCAATTTCTAAAATTTATTTTTAATGCATTTTGACTCAATTGATTTGTTAGAACACTTTGATAATCTTGGCAGTTTAACCACTTTATCATCCAACAGCAATAAATTTTTCCGTAAACTTTTTAGTACTCATGCTTGAATATATTACAGCAATATTTTGTCAATATCTGCTGACAGATGGATAATAATCAAAAGCTAGAAATTTCTCAATAATCTATTGTAAAAAGTTTCTACTCAGAATTGTAGCCAGAACTATTAATTTTGTAGCCTTCATTCTCTTGATCTACCTCTAAACTCTTCCAAAATATACACTGATTGCATAATCTGAAATGTTACTATTGTGTGCCCTTACTTCTCTCAATGTCAGAAAAGAACATTTTTAAGTCAATTTCTAAAGGTTAAACTTGTTACCATGAGTCAACAATAAACTTGCTTTATTCCAAGCAAATTAAACAAGTGACATTTAAATAAAAAGTAGTCAAAAACGAATTTCTCTTGTGACATTCTTGGATTTTTTTGTTTTTATTTTTTATTTTTTTGAACTTCAACAGACATTGAGGGAGAAAATGCTAACATAATGTGTGTTAGTTAAGAAACTCTGGCCTGAGCTTTTGAGTTATAAAAAAAACACTCTTCTCAAGATGGCTGAAGGGTTTTCTCACATCAAATATTGGGGTGGGGAAATACATTGTAGCCAAACATTTCTATATTCCCTCAGTTCAATGATTTTACAACAAATGCATTGTGGATAACTTATTGATGAGCAAATTTTCTAACTTTCTCATCTCAAAGTGAAAATTTTTGTCTTCTTTTTTTCTTTTAAACAACTCAGATATGAGTTTTTGAAGGTATTCAAGAGAAAAGCAATTCATTTTTTCTGTTATAGAAATTAAGAAAGAATTTAATAATTCTAAGCTCAATTGAATTTACTATTGTTTTACTGAACTGCTGTTTTTATTGTTTGTTTTTTGTTTTGTTTTGTTTTTTTGTTACCAGAACCAGAAGAATGCAGAAATTGGTGAAAGAGGGAATTTTTAAAGTTTTTGCAATTATGGACTGCTGCAATAAGCAGATTTGTTACAAGAGTAGCATAAACTTAACAAATTATGTGTACTGAGTTCATAACAAAATGTAGCTTACCATAATTATTTATGTATAACATGCACTTTTTTTCCACATTTTTAAGCCTAAAAGTCAGGGGTGCATATCATACACAAGAACTAAATATTATCTTTTTATTCAGCTACTTACATCACCATATACAGGATAGTATGACAATGCAAGTTATATCTATGATACAAACTAACTAATGTTAATCTAGTCGGACTGCATCTCTACAGAGGGGTAAAACCCCGCTCGAATGAGTGTCCTGATATGACCCTAAACTGTATCTGATGGTGAAGCTTTGAGAATATGAAGTATCCCCATGACTTCCAGGTCCACTCTGTCCTGGAGTAGTTGTACCTATTTAGGTCCTATCTATGGATCAAATAAAACTATTTAATCCTTTAATATACTTGAAAACATTTAACTATGTGCAAACAATAAATAACAATGCTTGAAACCATTCAACTGTGTGCAAACAAACAATTGATATTAAATAGAATTATCAGTCTTAAATAGCAATGCTTGAAACCATCAAATAATGTTACCAACAAACTATTTGCTAACCAATTATTATATAAATAACAAGATTTGGCATTAAATAAACCACAAGGATTGGTATGCCATAAAACACAATCAAATTAATTATTGTAACAAACATTTCTGTTTTATCCAGCTACAAAGAAAAAGCCACTGGAATGTGTGTTTGTTTATGATTTTGTATCTCCTAGTGTGAGCTTATTTTTGCTACAAACTTGTTGCATTTTTGGGTGACCATGTCAGTGTGTTTACTCAAAATACTGCATCAATATTGTTTCAGAACAAAAGTAAACTGCATGCATTTAAATTTTTAGTGTAAATGAATTGGATGAAAAGTTGAACAAATATTAAATTTAGCTGCAACAAATTTTAAAATATCAGTCTATTGTATACAAGATATTTTTTGGTGTTTTTTTTCTACAGAATTTCATAGCCTAAATTCAGGGGTACTTGTTATCCATGAGTATATATCATACACAAATAATTACAGTAATATTGAAGCAGGGAAGTCTTCCGGGTACTGTGACAAAAGGCAAATACTAAAATGAATTATGAATAAAACAAGTAACACAAAGTTGAGCTGAAAAGACATCTTTCTACATATTATTTTGGCAATAAGTAATAATTTCCAGATATGTTTTTATGAGAGTATTAATCTCTTTTTTATGTACATACAGTGTACATAAATGGTTCTAATATTCTTTTTTAATTGTTTACTAGTGTGTCTGATATCCTTTTAGGTTAAAACTTGGTTATTGTGAAATTCATAAATCATATTTTTAGTTCAGCTTGGAGTATCTAATGTCTGTCTTCAACTACTGGACTGCAACTGAATAAGGGATAGTTGGGTATTCAGACCCACTAACTTTTGGCAGCAAAATAGGGAAAAGCTATTTTTTTTCTTTTTTTCTTAGACCTGATTTTTTCAATAAACCACTCATTCCCCACTAATACCTGTATTGGAAAAATAAGGTCAAAAAAGCTTGCTCCGAGTTACCCTTACTGTGCTTTTAACCTGGATTAGTTAGGGATCATAACAAAATTTTAAAAAATCAATAAAAAATATTTTTGCTTACCTGACCATATAATTGGTAAGATCATCAAAATAGTCTTTTTCTTTGTGGCCAGAATAAAATTTTTCTATAATATCAGGAGTCAATACTGTTTCTTTTTGGGCAGCGATTCGGAAACCAGCTTCATGAATTTTTTTGATTATCTCCTCTGAAAAACGAAACATTTTAATTTGTGATTTTCAAAGTTGAAATTCTATTTATTATTGACTTTCCATGAAGAACCAAGTGATTTTAGGAAGACCATAATGTGCTAAAAATATAGTTTGAAACAACAACAACAACATAAATGCTAACATGATATTTATTATTACTTGCTCAAAGGCAACATTCAGTTGCAATTAATAGTGATATCAAGTCACACCCTATTTATCAAATTTATATTGTAATTAATTGCCAATACACGAGGGGAAGTTCTCTATAATTAGCATTCATTAAGTTTCTTGTGAAATTGTAATAATGGGAGTAAGTACAAATGCAAACCTTTCCCATTGTTAAGTTGCAAATTCAACTGGAAATTACTTTATTCTCTAAGAGCATATCTAATCTATTGCCACAGTATGCCATTATTGTTATGTTATAGCAGGGGTCCCCAATCCATGGCCTGTAGGCCACATGCAACCCTCAAGGCCCATTTATGCAACCCTTCATCCAACTTACAAAATTTTCTTTTCATCTTTTAATGTTGACTGTGAAGAAGTACCATTACAACTACAAATGGGACTCAATGATTTTCAGTGTTCAGAAGATTTCAAGTTTCTTGCTTGCTACATCTTGAATTTCTATAAGAACCACATATTTCCATTTAGACAATTCTCCAACCTTATCACCCACACCAGCAAGTTGTGTTTGACATTTACATACCACTGTGACCAGTTGTTCACCAAAATGAAGCATGACAGGAGTACGCTGCATTCACAACTTTCAAATCATCAGTTGTCTGATGTACTCACTCTGTCAACTTCTTCATTTAACCCTGATAATACATATTTTTTAGCTCTTTTTTCCCTTCCCTTTCCTTTTAAAATCATGGCCCTTAACCCTACTAAGTTAAACTTTGTGGCTCAGACTGAAACAGTTGGGCACTCTTGATTTATAGTAACACACATACATAAAAAAAACAATTCATTATAAATTATTCTCTGAATTATTTGAATAACTCTTCTGATAATTTTCATTTCAAGATGTCACCAGCAATATTACTGAAAAAAAATGACAAAACAATATAAACAGGGCAAATAAAAGATTAACTATTAGTATGATAGCTTTTTGTTACTACTGTATAGACATGTAAAATAGTTATAAGATTGTTTACTCATGGGCTCACTCAATCCCTCTTTACTCTGTCAACCATTATCACATAGCTGTGATGAGATATTTTGTAAAGATATGTGGCAATGAAACAGATCATAAGAAGTAGTTTCATGCCTTTCCAAATGATATGGCAAATAGAAACTGAAGTTAGAAATTATAGTAAGGGACACTTCTATCACTTTCATATGTTGTGTTTGCATGAAACAAATATATATTTGGTCTGACCATTGTTTGTCCAAACCTCAACCAACTTTGGAATTCATAACAATTTCTTTGGAAAGAATTTTCAATGAGTAGATTATTTGAAAAGAAAAAATGGTAACCATAAGATTCAAATCTTAATCTGACACAGTCACAGTAATAAAGCTTCCTGGGAATACCAAATTCACTCTACAAGTAATAGTTTGTTAGTTTAGCTGGTTCTACAAGTGCCCTGTAACTTATAAGATTGCATCAGTTGTTTGGATAGCCCTGTTGGTGGGAGCTTAGTATCAATGACTGTATCCACTGTAGAGGAGTAAGATGTAGTGTTTTGTGAATAGGGGTTTTTAAGATAAGATGAAGAGACAATAAACAGCATCTGGTGGTGAAGCTTCAGTTCTGGAGTATGAAATACCTCTTCATTGGCATTACTTCCAGGATCACTCTGACATGGAATGGTAGTACCTGTTAGGATCCCATCTATGGGTCAAATAGATCTGTTTGAAAATATTATATCGGTAGGAATACTTGATACCATACAACTAAATTGTCTTAAGAAGAGTTACTTGAAGCTATAATTACTTACTTAAGATTATGGTTTGGTTTTGGTTTGGTTTGGTTTCATTTCTTTGTTTAATGGCATATCAACATTTGTAGGTTATTTAATGCCAAAGCCATCCTTCAGAAAGAACAGTAATAGTACTATTTACCCCATAGCTGGGAGGATAAGGGTGTTCATACTTTTCCCAAGTGTATTTATCCGAAAATGAACATAATAGTGCAACTGGATTTCAAATTCACTCACTACAATTCCACAGTTCATCGCTTTAACCATTACCAGGACAGCTCCTAGGATTATTATGAGTTACTTTAAACCATACAATTTTGTACAAACAAATGATTATTCTCAAATAGAAATAGTTGCTTGGGCCCATATAATTGTGTATAAAATAGTATTAGATTGGGATACTTAAAACCATAAAATGTGAGCAAATCATTTGTATTAGATAGGAGTACTTGATATCTTATGTACAAAAATTCTGAAGAAACAATTACACAAAAGAAGGAATTCCCTGTGGCATGACAGCTAAAGTGTTGGTCTGTGGCCTTGAAGGAAGTGAGTTCAAACTCCAACCATACTATTATGTCCACTTTTGAACTAATACCCTTGGGAAAAGTATGAACCCCCTTATCCTTCCAGCTACAGGTTAAATAGTATCACCGCTGTTTTTCTACAGGGATGATTTTGGCATTTGATACTCCATGAAGGTTGATAGGCCATTACACAAAGTAACTAAACTGAACTGAACCAAACCAACTAGGCAAAAAAATGTAAATATAAATATACAATGTATATGATTCCCTAACTTCCCAGTATAAAATAAACCCAGATGCATTGACATACCGTTAAAATTAATCACTCAATCAGATGTTGGGATTTCATTGTGTTTCTACTCTAAGTGATATATTTTTAAAGAAAATTAACCTAGTCAAGCACAAAGCCAATAAGAAGCAGGAATGAAGATTGTGTCATGCTAATCTTTCAAGTACTTTGAAAATCAGCATTTGAAACTTTAGCTTTTGTGCAGGGCTTGAGCATCAACCACTGGCTCCTCCTAAAAATGAACAATTACTTCAGGCATGAGGTGGGCCAACTATCTTATATTCAAAAAACTTTGACTAAAATTGGACCAGGCATTTCACTGAAGGTAAATCAATAATGTTCACTGGCTAAAGATATATCCAGCTTGCTTACCTTTAGTTCCTATTGCATCAGGTTTAATGGCAGCCAGTGTTTTTTCTACAGGGAAGAAAAGATTGATTTCACTTTCAGCATCTTCTAAAGATTTAGCTCCATGTAACATATTCACCTGACAACCAGGAACAGTGAATTGCGCTCGGAGACTGAAATATATTTGCAAAAAGTACTAGGAAGATCAAGACTATTTAATGCCTGAAGATTCTTTGAATAGACAACAAATCTCACAAATAAATAAAACGGGGCTTTTTTAGTCATCACTACAAGTGTTTTGCTTGATTCTGTTCATAGATTGTTAACCGTATCTTTCAGAAGAGCTCACATTGCTACTTCAACTGAATCGTTTAAATGAAAGTTGAGTGGGTAGATGAAGAACAAATACTAGTGTGAGTCAAAAGTTTTGCAATGTTTTGGTACATGCTCGTTCGCAGTGCATATATCATATGACTGAATCAGTTCAAGCTGTGGAAGGTACTCACTGTGGTTGGTAGTATAATGGTAATTGGTGTGCTAACAAGTTGTACATTGCTTTAGTATGATTTAAAAACCACACAGATGAATGTGCAATATAGTCTAATTTAGGAACTTATGCTTTACAAGTTTGAACTGGTCAATAATACCACAGAAGTAATCAAAAACATTTGTTGTACAAAAGGTGAAGGCACAGTTGATCACAGAAAATTCTGCCTAAGTTGCAAGAAACTTGATTATCAGTCAAGATCAGGTAGGCTTAAAACCATGGATTCTAAGGTTGATCTCTAAGCCACAGAAGCAAATTTGGTGAGTAATACTTGGAGAATGTCAGGCAAGCTTGGCATCTCACAGTGTCCAGTGTGGTTTGTCACCTTCACAACCTTGGCAAAAGCATCCAGAGCAGCTGAATTGTGCCTCACATTACCTCATTTATGGTCCGGAAATTATTCATTGAAATCATTTTTAAAGCAAATAGTTGTTCTTAATCCTTTCTGTTTGTTTGAAAGTTCATATTCCAAAACTATTATTCATGTAAGGGTCAACTGTATGTGCCTTACTAATATGCTCTTAAGTGTATCTTTCAGAATTCTTTATTTTGCTTTTTAATTTGTTTTTAGCTTAACTTTTGCTATTTCACTTGAAACAATGAACAGATCCAAGTCATAAAGATTCATTTTAGATCTTCAGAATTTGACTTTAACACGAGCATAATTTGAAAATGCAGGACCTTCAGTACTAAACATTTTCCCACTTTGGATAAAATCTACGAGAAAGCTACTCTTGCCATAAATTTAAAGCATTTAAGCTACAAATCACAATCCTGAATTATGGTCAAGTTATGCTGAAAGTACTAGTTTTCATCAGGTCATAAAAGTTAAGCAATGATAAACCTGTTCAATTTTGTGATGGGTGATAACTTAGTAAAAACAAGTACTGTCAGCAACCTGAGGTATGTGTGTTCAACAATTGATGAGGTCTTTTGGCATTAAAAACCATGTTAAAATAATCCAAATATCTATGTGCAAAACAGTCACTGCTTGCCTGAGACAAATTATTTTGATAGCATACAAGCATAATGCAATAAAACTTTAACATGAAATTACTAACCAATCTGGATTTTTTTCTTGGGCTTCATTAATATTTGGTGGACCAAGCAATTCTCTCCACTTATTAATGGCATCTTCTCGTGCTAAACCCAAAGCCAACAGTGGTCCACTAAAAATGAAAAAGAAAATTTGTTTTCTAAAAAGATAACAGCAACATCATTTTGAATTGATATTTGATATTAATATTTGTATCTTCAGAGGAAAATAGCCAATTAAAGTCATTCTGAAGAAATTAAGGAATCTGGACCAGATTATAAATGATACTAGATGAATTAACTATCTAGGTTAGGTAAGAGGTCAAGACTTGAATTAAAGCAGGTTATGACACTAAAGTAATTCCATAGTACTGACAATAAACTTTAAATGTTATTTCCATCAAAGTCAAGAAAAAATACTGCTGGATATATATAACCTTGAAAACTTATAGAATTTTGGTGAAAAGACACTTTATTTTATATAAATTTTTCAAGACCAAAGATTGTGCAGGATTGTAAAAGACAATAAGTTTTTTAACTGTTTTATGCTGAGTTTATTGTCACATAATTTATTGAGATGAAACAAATGGAAATTTTTCCTATATAAGAAGCATTAATGAATTTTCTAAATGTGTTCCACTTGTACTAGATATAGAAAAACATTTTTTTCTTAAAAATGTCCCTGAAGTCCTATAAGTGTAAATAGCAATTTTGGTAGCTCTTCGTCAAACCATTTAGCTATTCATCGATGACAGGTAAATAAGCTCTCCTCACTCTTATAGTTGTGTATGGCAGATATACCTACACTTTTTGGCTTGCAAGCTACTTTTCAAATAACCAGGTCAAAATGATCTATCTGTATTAAAACATGCCAAATATATCTATTTATGTATGTACTGAGTATACTTTATATATATAATATATGTTCCTTTACCTTGCATTACGGCATGAAACCTGACAGTACAGTATAATTGAATACATATATGGTCACAATCTTAAAGGGAGATATTAGGCTAACATCTAGAAAAAAATTGGGTGCCTCAAGTGGTGTAATGGTTAGCAAGCTGAGCTAGTAATTCATTGCTTGTGAGTTTGAGTCTTAATGAATGCCCCATACACCTCACCTTGCGTAATATAATAGCCAAGGGATTTCAGTTCATGCCTTTGGGTTTAGTTAGGCTGAGAACCTTTCGGCTCAGCACATGGGTTAATTAGGTGCCACCTTGATGCAGGTGGTAACGCGTGCGTGCATATGCAGAGAGCAGACATGTCACTCACAGATGTCACAATAGCCTGAGATGATGAAACGGGTGACAAAATGCGGGTGACGTCACGCACTGGAAGCGCACGGAGGTTTTTGGGAATTTGAAAGTTAAGGGCATTGAAAGCTAGACGCTAAACAAGGAGGTTCGACTTTTGGGGCTCGCTGAGGCGAGACAAATTTGCATCCTATGGGTACCGCACGAGATAGGGGCCACAAGAATAAGATGGCATGGTGAGATTGTGTCTTTCCTCCTTATGTCGAAACCTTTAACTCAAAGTTAATAAAAAGGCTTTGTACCTGAACAAGAAATTGTTACGTGTTTTCGAATTTTGAGATTCCTATGTTCTTTTTATGTTCTATCGTTATGAACATTAAATGTCTATTTCGCACATGGCGTTAATTGTGGCTATGGAACATATGTGTCACACCTACACAAAGCTCAGTAAATAATATTTCCCATCTGAGTGTAATCATACATGAAACTCAGAGTGATGGAATGAATAAAAAAATATTTTCTGAATGCCATGCAGTCTACCTGCACTAACTTTGCAATCTACCAGTCAATCATGATCAATATATTGGGTAACCCTGATGTCAAGGGCAGCTTTAAAATAATTAGACCCTCAATTGCTCCCAAATGGGCTCCCTGCACCTAACAAGGTCCTATGCCAGAGTGTAATCTATTTTTGGTTTGTCTTGTACACACAACAATACATCACAATATATATTTTCCCAAGTGGGCCCAGCACCTCCAAAGGCTGGCCCTGCCTGATGTATGGTTACTTCCCCTTATATCAGTTCAGAGGGCTTACAAAGAAGATAAGTTGTTGAATTGACAATTCTATGGAGTTGGATTCTCAGTAAGTTCATGGATAACCTGTTTTGGGCTATCATTCATACATATGTGTGGTAAGGTGGCTTGGTCTGAGTATTATCTATGCCTGGTCATGGAGGCAAGCAAGGAACTACTTTCTGTTGAAGATGTACAGGGGCTACAAGAATAAAAACAACCCATTTTTGGAATATGGGGTGTTATATTTTTTTATGAGATCCAAAAAGCATCCACAACTTCAATCAGTGGTGCCTTCCAATTGGCCCAAAAGGCTTAATTCTCTGTCAAATGATTGCTCACTACTATATCCACTAGTCAGTGATTTCAAGTGGCCTACTAGACATTTCATTTTTTCACACAATGAAGAGTTTATGAATCATAATGAGATTTGACTTAGAGAGTAATGCCATTTAATATAGATTTTAAGTGTTTTCTTTATTTGAATTTTTAAAAACTTAGTTTATTTATCTTCTCAATTTACAACTGTCTACATGAAAAATTCTTCTATAAATTGTAATTTATAAAAACATTCTGTATATTCAGAAAATTCTACCAGGTGATCTTTCAAAATTTGAATCAGGAATTTTTTTTTTTTTTTGCTTAATGAAGTTTTCTATTTAATTTCTCAATTCCTGTTTCCAAAATAAGCAAGTGACTTTTAGAATTTGAATTTTACTGTGTTTATAAACAAAAATGATCTTTTAAATGTAATGGAGAAAAATATTATTTCATCTTAGATAAAACAATCTTTCTAGTATTATAGTTTATACATATCTGTCTTTGAAGTTACTTTCACCTTGACATTTCTTGAGTAAGTTCTTCAAAATATTCCTGGTCTACATGTTCTTTATAGAATTCTTCAGCTTCAGCCTTGGTAAGTTGGACTTCTTTTTGTAAAGCAATTTTGAAACCTGCATCTTTAATCTTTTGAATGATTTCATCTAAAAAAAATGATAATTTAATATTTAAAGATTCTATGAATGATTTTCTTTCTAAAATAATTAAGCAAAAATTTTCAATATATTTATATTCAGGCTTTCATCATAATCATCTTTATAAACATCATCACTTTATCATATTATGATTCCTTGATGGCAACTGCTCATATTACAAATGTAAACACAATGCTACAATTTTAAGTTTTGATTTTTATAGTGACTGGAAAAAATTCTAGAAAATTATTTACTTAGAAAGTTTTGTAATTTAAAGGTTAATATACTAAAAGATGCTCTGGGTCCCATTAGTAACCATATAAAATAAGGTGACCATAATTCTATAATCCTTGAATTATCCACTTGTAAGGTGACAAAAAATGATTGTCTTCCTTTGATTGTGTGTTCTGTGGTCATCTGAGAATTGAGAACTCATTATCCCTCTCTTTTGATTTTGGGTCTTCATATAGATCAAACATTCTTTTTAAAGTTCTTCTCATAGAACAGTTTTTGGTATCACCACCTGGTGAATGGCTTTGGCCTTTGTTTTGCTATTGAAACTCAAGAACTCAAGGCCATTTTTACCCATTTGGTAGACCTTCTTTTACATGAAACATAGAGCATAGTTCATCTGTTTGAGAGAGGTAGTGTATTATTATTATACTTATACATTTTTATATATGTATGCATTAAATGTCTTTCATGTTTATATGAGTTTACCTCATCTTTTCTTTCCTTTTATTCATTGTTAGTGTTGGTGAGAAGGGATACAACTAAATATCCTCTCTAGCACCAATTACCAGTAAAGCCACCAAAAGCTAGTAATAACATTCTGATACAATGATAGATGATTTTTAAAAAAGACATTTTGTGAATTATGATAAGAAGTCATTAAAATAAATTTCTGATTAGAATTTTCTATTAGATTTTAGAAAAGAATTATTTGTGGGAAATTTGTAAATTCATTCTCAATAAAAATGATCAATAAAATTTTTTTAAAAAACAATATTTTTATTTTAGAATAAATCAAAAAAATTTTTCAAAGTGTACAATGAGATTTTTTTCTTTAATGTTTTATTTACTTGAACTTTTATTGTTTGTGATTTAATATTAATTTTCCTAATTCATCTTTATATTTCTGCTATTTCAATAATCTATAAGGATAAAAAAAAATTGACTAACAAAATGAATCAATAAAGATAAGGGATTATCTCCCTTGTCTGTCAAAACTGGTATAGTCAAAGCAGTATATAAGAAGAGAATGCAAAAGTCTCATTCTCTTTTAACAGGCAGCATAACTTGAAACAGACCTGTTTCTAGTCGTCCTTCACATATCATGTGAAACACAACACCATAGAATAAAACATTTCTTAAATATTGTTATATTTTGACCCTCGCCCCGGCCCAAAAATGCTATTCCAAGGTGATACACCGGAAGGAAGTGACACATTCCAATGTCCAGTAATCGAAAGAGATCGCGTGGGCGGATTAAGGCTTATGATATGGGACAAGGTGAAGGTCCCATTGTGCCACTACAGTGATACACCGGAAGAGAGTAACCTCTGAACTGCATGACAGTTATTTCCACTTGATGACGATTAAACATTCAATTTCAAAGATCCAGTGAGCGATCGTGTGGGCGTTGAATTATTATATAATTGAGTGGAGTTGGGTGCCAAAGCAGTTGCTAGCAGACTTCCAGAGAGTTAGAGACGAGATGTGGTAAGGAAAGCCACACCAGGCCTGATGAGCTGGGGTCCAGAGAAGATGCTGATAAGATGCCATAAAGAAAACCAGCATCCAGCAGTGGACCCCAAGACCTCTAGTTGAGCATCTAAGAGAACAAGAAAGACACGTGACGGTCATAACAGTGGGGTCAAAATATGAAGTTTATGTTCGGTCTCCAGCACCCTCTCACATGCAAACCTTGGAACAACCCTTTCGAACCCTTGCAATAAAGTGAGAGAGGTAAATATATTTGTAAAGAAGTTTCCTGCGTCTTCCTTCCTGCATCTGTCTTTGTCGTTGTATCGTTGTGAATTATTCTACATATATATGTGCATGTATGTAGATGTGAATCTGCATATGTGACTATATAACATTGTCCAATTTGGTGCTTGTGGCAGCAGAGTTCTTCAAGGATTCAAAACAAACCTGGTTACCGTAAACGACAGTTTTAAGCATCACAACTCGACATTAACGAAGAGGAACAGAGAAAAATGCTGGAATTGAAAGAAGTAGTAAGAAAAAACAAGAACAAACAGGCAACTATAAGAGGAATGGACCGGCGCAGAAAAAACAGAAAGAAAAGAAGAAAACAATGCAACATGCTCGAAGAAAAGATGAACAAAAAAAAGAAGAAAAAAATTTGTAAGTTAATTGCTGCATTCTTATAATTCTATCTCTCTGTCGATTAATTGGGGTATGATAGTGAAAGATTTGTTTCAATGACAAGGGCCTTTCTAGAAGCATAAAATTGGAAATAATTTTTTAAAAAATGTGTGGTCCCTAGATAAAAATTGAAATTACTGCTACGTGTAATATTGTATCGAAGTGAGGGAGGAAAAAAGAAGGGAACAAAGATGGCTGTGGGACAGTTATTGTCTGTTTTTTTGATAGACAGCAATAGTAAATAAATTTTATCAATGGGAATTTTATCATAAATAGGTCTTTGTAAGAAAAAAAAAAATTCGTTGTAGCTTTTCATTGGTCCAGACAAGTGGTGATTGAAAATTAGAATTTCAGTCCAAGATTTGGAATCCCGCATATCTGTAGTTAAGATCTTTTGGGCAAGTTTTTATGTTTGGAACTTGTGGATTGGAAATGAGAATTTTAATCCGAGAAATGTAATCCTGGGAGCATCAATGGGTTTGTCCAAAAATTTCGCACATTGGTGGTTTGAATAATGAGCATATACTTTTTCGATATTTATGAAGTTGGGAGAATCGATATTTTCGGCGCTGGTAGAATCAGGCCGGTTGTTTTGCTGTGGAAATGGTTGATATCAATTATTGAAGACATAGGTATTGTCTTGAAAACGGTCTTGCTGTGGAGGCAGAGTAACTAAGAGACAGATGTTTTTTGTGTCTGGCGAGGCAGACAGGTATTTTGTGAGTTCCCCCTGGAGTGAAGCTTTGAGATTATTATTGGGGAAGATATTTTGAAACAGGGTTTTGGATGTAATTAAGAGATGCGCGGAATTTTGACGGAACCAAGTGTGGTGAAGATTCGCAGATTCGGAAATATTTTGAATTGGGAAATGTTGGCAGAATTTATAAAAGTTTGGGTTGTTTAGAAAAAAAACCCCGGGATATTTTGTGAAAAAAAAAAAAAAAAAGAAGAAGAATACTCGTAAGCTATTGAAAAAGTCTTATTATAAATCAGGCTTAATTTATGGTACTATAGACTGAAATTGAATAAACTGGGAAGCGAACCTTTAGTTATCGTGTTAAGGTAAAGACAGAGAGGTAGATATAAGGTTGAAAAAAAAAAAAAAGGACATTGAATGAGCAATTCATTATGAAAAAAAAAATGAAAAAAAAAAGAAAAAAAATGAAAACAAAAACATACAGGACAATAGAAAAAAGATGGAAAGAAAGAGAAGAAACTTGAACATTGTTGAACACAGCATATGAAAAAAAAAAGAAAGAAAGAACAGACATTTTTAGTAAAATAAACAGTACATCAGTACATAGATTGAAAAAAAAGAAGAAAAGAAAACTGAACATTTTTGAACTGTGATTGTAACATTGTTTTGACTTGTTGTAAAGTGAAAAATTTTTTGAGTTTGAGTTTAAAGGCGACATTAGGAATTTTTTTTTCCTGTTCATATTATGAAATTTGACGAAAACCATTAATAGAGGATTTGATACTAGGTTTACTAATATTTGCAATTATATTGATTCTAAAAATTTTTCTTTTTTAGAATATGGGGTTTTCGTGGAATAGGAATTATTTTTGGGGGGGGGGGTTCTGTTTTGAGGAATCGGTGGCTGACGCGAGAATAGGACAGACATTCATCCAATTGGTGCAGATTGTTGTAGGGTAGACGGCAAAGGAAGTAATTCTATCGAAGAATTCGCCGGCCCATGAAGTTGCAAAGGCCTATGGAGGCTTCTAATTTTTTTTAGTTTGGAGTTCCGAGGATGGAATAAAAGAAAAAAGGCGTGGCCTACTCCAAAATTTTGTGGATGATGTCGGAGTCTTTCAGTCCCGATGGTGTTTTGGATTCGTGTGCGATTTGGCAAAGTGAAACAGATCTGGGAAGGGCGAGATGCCTATATATTGGTAGCCACGAGGGTTCCTGATTAAATTGAAAAGAAACCCGGCGCGGGTTTGATCAGGTAGAGCATGTTTCCTCGAGGGCTTGCAAACCAATGGGCATGGTAATAGAAACCTAATGAAAAAAAAATGGGTAACACATTGCTAATTAGTATTTTGCGTGGACTATTTTAGGTGGTTTACAGCATGCGAGCCAGATTGTGATACATTCGGATGTATTGTGATACTTTGTTTTGGGCCATGATTTTTGTGGATTTTTGTGGAATGCTTTGGGCCTTGAAGATATTGTGTTTTAGTTTATGAAATTCTCCGGTTACTCCAGGTAAGAACCTGTTGAGCAAAGAACTGGAGTGTGGTCATGAGGAATCCAGGCGAAATGTATTGCTGGAATGACCAGGGTCACTAAGTTTGTGACCAGGATATGGGACCAGAGTATGGTCCTTTTTAGGGTTTTGAAATTTCTTCAAGGAATTATGGAGGGCCCATTGTGTTGAGAAGATAAAAAATACATCCGTATGGTACCTTGATGCACACATGTCAAGATGGCCAACCACGCAAAGATAGTAAGAGAAATTTAGATAATAATTAGCCGGGCAAGTGTTACATAGAGAGAAGGTTGCCTTCTAAGTAAGATTTTGTTGCTGTAGTTCAAGTGATTCTTTTTGTGTTTTCAGCCATCATTGTCCTTGTAAATCATTCTGTAAAATATGTGAGGGTGATGGAGACGAACATGAAGAAAATTCCACATGTGGAATTTTGAAAAATAATTAACGGATGAATGTTATATTTTGACCCTCGCCCCGGCCCAAAAATGCTATTCCAAGGTGATACACCGGAAGGAAGTGACACATTCCAATGTCCAGTAATCGAAAGAGATCGCGTGGGCGGATTAAGGCTTATGATATGGGACAAGGTGAAGGTCCCATTGTGCCACTACAGTGATGCACCGGAAGAGAGTAACCTCTGAACTGCATGACAGTTATTTCCGCTTGATGACGATTAAACATTCGATTTCAAAGATCCAGTGGGCGATCGTGTGGGCGTTGAATTATTATATAATTGAGTGGAGTTGGGTGCCAAAGCAGTTGCCAGTAGAATTCCAGACAGCTAGAGACCAGATGTGGTAGGGAAGGCCAAACCCGACAGAGGGGTCCTCGGAAGCCTCGATGGAGTGGACCCCAGAATCAGGAGAACAAGAAAGACACAACGTGACGGTCATAACAGTGGGGTCAAAATATGAAGTTTATGTTCGGTCTCTAGCACCCTCTCACATGCAAACCTTGAACAACTCTTTCGAACCCTTGCAATAAAGTGAGAGGTAAATATGTTGTTAAAGAAGTCTTCCTGCGTTTTCCCTCTTGCGTCCTTATCGTTGTGTCGCTGTGAATTATTCTACATATATATGTGCATGTATGTAGATTCACATCTACATATGTGACTATATAACAATATGTCAGTCTTCCCCAAAACTTCAATTTCTTATCGTATTACATACACATATGTAAACGGAGGATATTTCTTTATACACTTATATATGCAGACTTTTTGTTGCTCATTTCAATTTGTATTCATTCTGTAAAGTTTTCTTGACAATATATTGTTGTTTATCCAATGTGATTATTCTTGTATTTATTGCATATGGGGAAATGATATTAAATCAATTACAATCCTTCTATGATAATTTTATGATGGATCAGTTTTATTGTTATCTGTTCTATAAGAATTTTGTTTTCTTTCTAGTACCTCAATTAATATCAATTCTCTGGCAAAGAAGCTTTCATATTTTGATTCATGTAAATGAACATTTTTTTCCCAAAGAATATTTTTATAATTTTTTACAAAAAGAAAAAACAAAAAGAAAACTTCCATTTTTATGCTTTTAAAGAAGCAACAGACAATTTGTACCCATCACATACAAATGATGAACTTCTAGACATTTTCTGTTGAACCAACCTTTGTGCATCATATAAGCATCTGGCCTGATCAAAGCAAATGTCCTCTCCAGTCGTTCAACATGTTTCTGGTAGGTTGGAACATCGAGATTTGGGAAGAAGAAAGCCAGTTCCCTGAGAAAAGAAAGGTTAGCAAAATTTTAGGAAATCTTTTTCTAAAATACAAGGTTACTAAAACTTTTCATAGTTATCATTAATGGCTTTTTGTCCTTTGAATCATGGCAAAGTCCTTTGACAAAATTCAAAATCAATGACATACCTAATGGCTGAATCAGGGCAATCACTGCCATGTAAAGCATTCATATAACCTTTAGATCCAAATTTAGCTCGCCAACTGTAACAGAAAAATAGAATGAGATATGAATAGAGAAAAAAATATAGTGTGAAGTTCCAATATAAAGGATACTCATTGTTATAAAAATTATTTGGACTAACATTTTCATCTTTATTGTCTTGACCAAAGTTTGGTGATGAAAGATAGTCATTATTCTTTGAATTATTGGGACTAGTATTCTCATGCTTATTGTCTTCACCAAAGATCTTAGATTAAAGATGGTCATTATTCTTTGAATTATATGGACTAGTATCTTCATCTTTGTTGTTTTGATCACAATGTTTCAGTAAGTGCACCTTCTTAGTATTGATTGAAGTTCTAAGGTTAAATGTTAATATTCCATTAAGTATTGACTACTATCCTCATCTTTGTAATCTTTATCATTACATTGGGGTCTGAGTTCTCAAGCTTTCCTTATTATAAATTTGACAATGTTAATTTTTTTCAATTGATTGATTGATTTTAATGGCATGTCAACCCACCAAGGGTTTATGTCTAGAGGTTATATCGTTGTAAATTTATATTTTTTGTGTAGTAGTTTTTGCACATAGTTATATGATTTGAAATATTCCTATCTAATACAAATAATTTATACCCAATTATATGGTTTCAAGTATCTATTTCTATTTAATAATAATGATTTATTTGCACACAGTTGTACAGTTTCAAGTAACTAATAATAATAATCTTTGATAAATAATTAGAGTTTTCAGAAACAGTTCTTAATACAAATAATTTACAATTATCTGAAATAAAATATTCCTAACTAATAATTTTCAAACTAATCTATTTGACCCATAGATAAAACCATAACAGTTACTACCACTCCAGGTCAGGGTAATGGCAAGAGAGAGGTACTCCATACTCATCAGATATCCAGAACTAGAGCCTCACCAACAGATGTAACAGACGTAGTCAAATCAAGACACTCTTTTTGGGGTTGGTCATACCTCTCTGCAGGGGATACAGTCAACATATTCTAAGCCCCACCAATAAGCCAATCATTATTTTTGCCTCAGTCTTCATTTTCTCACTAAGCAACAACAGTTGTGATAAATTACCAGCTAATATATACACCTGAAGAAGGCTGGTGATCAACTGGCTAAAAAGTAGTGATTAAAATTACTTAAAGGACTGAATGATTAATTGAATGTCTTTGAAATGATAAACACAAGAAATAGTTTTTGCTAATGCACTGTTATGAGCGTAGCATGAATTTTAGAAAATTGTGTCATGGGTTTGTAACAAAATGTAGCTGAATAGTGTAGCAGAGGATTCTTGTGGGTAACTGTGATAAAAGGTTAATGTTGAAATGAATTATAAAATGAAACAAGCAAACACATAAAATAAATAACAGGAGGTTGCATTGAACAAATGTTATATTTTTATGTATTATTTTGGGAGGAAGCAACAATTTACAAAATATATTTTTATGAGAGCACTAACTTTTGTATGCCTACAGTGATGTTTTTAGAGTTCTTTTTTTAATTGCTTACTTGTGTATTAATCCTGAATTTCTTTGAGGATAAAATTTGATTATCATTATGAAATTTGGAATTGATATTTTTGCTCTGGAGGTGGGACTAGCACAGTAGATTCTGGTATTTAGACCCTCTAGCTTTTGTCAGCAAAATAGGGAAGAGTTATTTGTGTAAATTATGAGATACATGGGTATTTTTCTATTTTTAGATTTGGTGAAATACTTGCTTTAGGGATTATTACAACCTTATTATTGTAAAATCTATCAAGAGAATAAGTCCTTAAAATCCTTCATCTTACCTGTCTGGAGCTGCAGTTTTTGCTGTTTCCACATCTGCAGGGCCTAATTTGTTCCTCCATTCTTCAATGATTCCCTTTCCTGTTTCACCTTTACTCAAAACCAAAACATAACTGCTCCCACTTGTCATGAACTGGATGTAATCTTCAAAGAAACTCTACAAGAAAGTAAAGCTAAAATGCATTTCTTTTGCATTTCATCAAATTCTGATTTGTTCATGTTAATGCCACTGAGAAAGGCATGAACCTATCATAGTCAACTGGCTACTCATAAAAAAACAAAAAAAAACAAAAACCCCATTTCCAAGAAGCGATGAGTCACACATGGGATCAGCCAATAGCTACCTAGGACCTGGTTGTCAAGGAACCAAATGGCTCCACATCGACCATCTTTTAGAAATAATAAATTCAGCCGATCTTTCAAAGGACAGTTCACAGCTGTAGCACAAAATATATAGTAATAAAAAAAAACCTCATTGAAGTAAAATGAAGTCTCTCACTACTATTTTATGATAATAAGTAAATTCATTCTACTTAGACAACTAAGGGTAGTAACGCGCTGTATACATAAAAGCGGCACTATTAAAATGGTTCACAGCTTTGGCTGGACATCAGCCAAGTGTGAAGGAGAAATCCAATTCTCCCCGAGTCAACTCTACGACTGAAGCCTTATCAGCAGCAGCTGCCCATGACGCACTGCTCCAGGTTTCCTCTTAAGCTGACATCCTGATTCCAGCCAGCAGATAATGCAGGAATACTACCAGCCTCTCAGCTTAACAGCCCTATTCATGGCTAACTCAGACACCTCCTGAGACAGCACAATGCAGCAGTCCTGACTACCAGCCTCTCAGTCTAACAGACTTTTCAGGTCTAATTCTGAAAGTCAAACCTAGTACCCTCTAAGACGACACGAAGCACTACCTTCCAGCACTAGCAACTACCTTCTTGCAGCAGCAGCTACCTTCCTGCACCAGCAACTACCTTCTTGCAGCAGCAGCTACCTTCCTGCACCAGCAACCACCTTCCTACAGCAGCAGCTACCTTCCTGAACCAGTGACCACCTTCTAGCAACAGCGACCACCTTCCTGCACCAGCAGCTACCATTCCTGCACCAGTGACTACCTTCCTGCAGCAGCTGTTACCTTCCTGCACCAGCAGCTGTCAATCCTGCACCAGCGACTAGATCCTGCACCAACTACCAGTTCCTGGATTTTACAATTTCTGATTACGATCGACCATAATAAAATTTGGCCTTTCGAAACAACCACCTTGTTTTGTCATTCTTGCCTAGTTCGTTGTCAATCATTTATATTTCAAAAGTTTGTGGGATCGATATATTTATCGGCCCCGCAACAAACCTATCTCTCTTTGGGTTTACGATCTAGCCACTGGCATGTCAACTTCAGAAAAGAGAGTGAGCAAGTGAGCACATTGTCAATACATTCTCCTCAAATAACATTAACTCCTTAGGCATGGGAAGTGAAAATGATTGCTATATTCATTGTCAGTCTTGAAGTCCAGTGAAATTTTATCAAATGACTCAGGGTTGCATATTTACCAATGACTACAGAGCCTGGTGTTCAAACCTATATAAGAAACAGGATTTCAAATATTTATTTTTAAAGCAGATATACTCTTTTCACTTGAAAGATTGGTCTATTACCATCTTCCTTTCCCCCAAGTATTCTTGTGCCAAACTAAGCTATGAAAATATGTATAGTTATTCAACCAGTAAATTTCTCTACTTTACACTACTATTCCTAAACCTTTTCAAAATTTGCTTCTCAGACACATTTCATTACTATTTTATTTTCAAGATGTATTACTAAATCTCAATAGTCATAGTATGATTGACAATTTGTTAGTTCCCAATAGACAAAACTTTATGTAAATTATTGTCATCCTTAAGTTTTAAACTATTTAAACAATTTAGAATGGTTATAGGACCATCAGCCCAACTATTTATCCATAGCTGGGGAAAGAACAAATGAATTCATGTCTTTCCTAAGGACATTAGTGTGAAGTGAAATGCAATCAACTTCATCCAAGATTTAATGGTTTGGTTTGGTTTCTTTGTTTAATGGCATATCAACCTTTGTTTAGCATTTAATGCTAAGGCCATCTTTGTAGAAGAACAATAGTGATATTATTTAACCCATAGCTGGGCGGAAAAGGGGGTTCATACCTTTTTCAAGGGTATTTGTGACGCGAAATCGACTAAAATCCCAAAACGGGACTTTATTTTCGCACGTGTGAAGACGGGGCAGGTTGGCACTTGATCCCCTATAGAATAAGTCCTCGTTCAGAGTTTTTCTCTCAGGCATAAAAGAACTGGCATATTACGTTAGGGAATAATTTAGGACCAGACTGACCACCGCTGGCAAGGGGTTCCAAATTTCACACTATCACACACCCACCAGGCCGCTTTCTTCCTTCCCCGAGACAATGGAAGATAATGAGCCTATAGGTTTTAGTTGTAATAATATTAATATTGTAGTAGTCAGCAACTCCGGTTTCCGTGTGATATTTTAGGAATTAATAGGACAATTCTAAGCAAGATAACATAAGGCGAATAGAAGCTGAAAAGAAGCATGAAATAACAACATAGACCACATGGTAACGTAAAAATACATGAATTCCTTTACTATAGTTATGTACACTTTCACAGCGTCAAAAACATATAATAAATTGACAGTCCACGAATATGAATGTCTTTTCTTGACTTTTATCTTTCTTCAAATTGAGAGAGAGAGAGAGTGGTATATAAAATTTGGGTATAAAGGAAAAATGTCCCCAAAGTTACTTATCTTTTTCTCGACGGGGTTCCACTGGAGAATCGTTCTTCTTTCACGGGCTAATAGACTTTGTTCTGTTTTTAATACTGGCTTGAAGGGCTTGGGGTCCTTCGTGTCTCAGTAATTCTTTTGTCTTCCACCCGGAGTAAAAATGGCTATGGTTCGTCCACTCGCTACGAACCCTGCTCAAAAACTATTTTTCTTGTCCTTTACTTCCGCTGAGGGGAAGGGAGCCCCACTTCCGTTTTGGGGTCCCAGCCAATCATTTGGCTCCTCTCTCTTTCCCCTTCCGGTGTCCGGCGACCTGAGGTTACTAAGTGCCAACACCTGGTCTCCCCTGTGTGACCCACATTCCTTCCTTAACGGTCACTTTTTTTGACGGCTTGATACTGTCAATTCAAATACGAGTAGTAGTAATTTTATCTTTCTCCTCCCAGTGGGATATCACGTGACAGTATTAGTCTGAAAGTGAACATTAAAAACACAACTGGATTTAGAACTTATTTACTTCAAGGCTGCAGTCCAGCACTTTAGCCATTATTCCACAGGGACTCAATTCTCAGTTCAGTTTAGCATAAGTACACAGTTTAGTTCTATTTCACCAATAGATAAGACCCTATCAAATGCTACCACTCTGGGTCAGAGTGGACCTGGGAGCAATGGCAATGAAAGGGTAATCTGCATTCCCCAAAGCTCCAGCATTACTGGGGCCTCACCATCAGATTGTTTTGTGTCATATCCAGAACACTTGTTGAGGGAGTCTTACCCCTCTGCAGAGTTGCAGTTGGTGTATTCTATAGCCCCAGCCGACTGAGCAAGAGTAGTTGAGAGACAAAAAGCAAACAGCAGGTGCCATATAATAAAAGGCCATGGTGTAAATCCTTTCATGTTAAGTCAGTTTTACCTTGAGCAGAAGCCATAAATAAATAGATACTCTTTTATCACAGTCATGACCAAGCATAAATACCAGTAAGTAAAAATGATACTTTCATATATATACAAATCTACACACTTTCATCATTCAAGACATCCCAGCTAATTCTATCAAAACTCTTCTTACTCTTGCCTCTAAAAGACATTATAACCTGGAATTTTCCCAATTCTAAGGACCTGCAGTAGCCCTTCATTAACTTTGCTGAAACTTTTATAACTGTTAATTTTTATATGTAGTTCAGATGTGCTGTGAATTTGATTTTCACTGAGTTCCCGATATTTTGGACCTTGTGCCAGACTAAGCTAAACTTAGTAAATGATAAATAAAAGAAAAGATTCAGCTCTTTTTCTACACAGTCCATAGGACCAGTGTTGACCAGTTTAGTTCACTTTCATATATTTAATTATAAAATACCATATCGACTATTCTATCTAACCTAATCTATACATAATGTCCTAGCCATGAGTTAAATAGTATCACTGCTGTTCTTCTACTAGTCATTAAATAACCCGTGAAAGCTGATATGCCATTAAACAAAAAAACCAAACAAATCTACACCGTGTGATAATTTTCTAAAGCTTTCTCATTTCCCTCTTTTTTACCTTACCATTACAATAGTGCATGGAGGGGTGCTTAGTGTAACAGTAACACAGGAAATGGAATCAATCACCAGAGTTCAAATACTGGATGGGGCTGTTTGCATTTCATTTTGTGCTAAGGCTCTTGAGAAAGGTATGAATCCAACTGGGCAGACTGGATTCTTTACCTTTGCTAAGGCAACCAATTCCAGAGAAGGAAAACTCTGAATTCAATCCAGCTTTACTCCACAGCAGAGGAGTAGGGCAAATACTTACAACACTGTTTTGATATTTTACATATGCATTTCATTTCAAAAATATTATATTTCTCTCATGTGAATTTATTTTTGTTTTTCTGCTATTAAATTTTTTTAACAGTGTTGTTCAATTTTTCATTTAATCATATATTATCATTTAACAACTCCCTTATTCATCAACCACCCTGTTGGCTTGGGCTGTAGAATACGCTGACTGCACCCCTGCAGAGGGGTAAAACCCCCCAATGGGGACACCTGTTGGCTGTGGGTAGCAACCTATAAGGTGCTAGGACAGGATTCTGGTGGTTGAGCAGTTAATGATCCAGCAATAGAGTGGTCAGTGACTTGCAACACACCACTTTGGCCCTTACTTGGTTGGATAGGCAGTCAGGTAGGTCCGATACGAACAACTGGCTGGTCATGTCAAGCCCTAGCAGCTATATGTTTTATCCCAACCATACTTTTAAATCTGTACTTGCAGCAAGTTCCCAACCCTTATCTTTTAAGTGTTAAAAGGTGGTAGCTGAGAGTCAATTACATTGAGAGGATAGGATTTTGACCAGTGCAGAGAACCTGAAATTAGCAACGGCTCGAAAACCTACTCTCAGCTTGAGTATACTGGTCATGTATCCTTGTCTCAACCAAGGCAAATGGGTTTACCACTTGGTTCATTCCCAACACAAGTTGAACTAAGTGGTAGGTGGTGAAGCACAGGGCCAGCAAAAAATATACAGCACCTATGGCATCCTTATAAAAAAAACCTATCAGAATTAGACTTCCCCAGATTCATGATTGTTGAATCTTTGGAGGGGTCTACCTAGCCAAATTCTTGCCTTTCCTTACAAAAAAAATGTATTATCAACAAGGGCTACACTGAAAAACATGAAGAAAATCCAAAACAGAAACTTGCTTGTTAGGGTGGAGAGGTGCAGGGCCGACCCACGTGAGAAACTCAACACTTTCAAGGGATTTATCAGAAGTAGGGAGTTAGTGTTGGCAACAGAAGAGGAGATGTTGGTGGGAGTCACAAACATAAAAAGAATAACTATTAGAGAAGAAGAAAAAATCAAAACCAATACCTACATCCCGACATTCAACCAACCCCACATTCCCAAGGAGGCTATTGTGTAGAGAGGGTCGAACAGTATGTCCCAGCACCCCTGAGGTGCTTCAAATGTCAAAAGTATGGACACTATAGGAAACCTTGTAGAGGACTACACACATGTGCCAAATGCAGTGAAAAAGACCCAGACCATATGGAGGAAGATTGCTTGAAAGAAAATGAGATGTGCAAACTACCGACAAAATCACCTGGCTTACACAAGATCTTGCAAAGCCTACAAAAAAGAAAAAGAGATACTTCAGGTGAAACACAAGAGCAATGTGTCTTTCCTAGAAGCAAGGAAAATAGTAGGTACCTACATGCACAAAAACAGCTATGCCTCTGTTGCACAGAGGGCAAATACAATCAACCAAGATAACAAATATAGAGCTCTCATGGAGAAATTGATTCAGCTGGAACAAAATGATAGGCCAAAATTCTAGGAAGAACTAAAGAACCAGCACTTGGCTGAACTTCAGACCCAACCAAGACCAGTCAGTGCAAATAAAGAAAAAGCTAGGGAAGTAACCAGGGAAACAACTAAAGTAAAATCACCAACTAACCAACCAACAAACCCTACTGCTCAAACACAAACCATTCTCCCAAAAAGAAAATTACCAGCAAATCTTAACTCCCACAGATCACCAATATGACCACCTTCATCTAAATTATATAACCCAAACCTCGAATTGAATTGTGACAAACATGAACACTCCCCACAATTCAAAATGGATCATGCCATCAACTGGATGGGAATGACTGAAAGTGTTGACCCCCACAAATCAAACCACAGAGACTAAAATAGATTTAACCTTCTAGAAAGAATGGAAACAGAAGAATCAAATAATACCAGAAATAAAAAAAAATAACCCCAATCCATCATAATAAACTCCAACAATAACTCAACCAAAACACATAGTGCAACTCTCATACAGTGGAACTGCAGAGGATTCTGGGCCAACTATGAAGAACTCCATCACTTTTTGACCAGTTACGAGCCCAAAATAGTTTGCCTCCAAGAAACATTCCTGAAAGAATCGAATACAATTAAATTTAAAAACTACACACTGTACAATCATTTTAAGAAAGATGAAAACAGAACTTCTGGAGGTGTCTCGATCCTTGTTAGGAATGACATACCTCAACACCAAATCTACATAGATACCGAACTTCAAGCAATCACTGTCAAGGCAACCCTACATAAGCCAATAAACATCTGCAACATCTACATCCTGCCACATGACCCCATAAGTGACACCAAAATAAGTAAACTAATAGAACAAATACCTAAACCACACTTATTACTGGGTGACCTAAACAGCCACAGCACTGTATGGGGGTGGGACAGAAAACCAACAAAAAAAGCAAAGATCTTAAGAAAGTCATCAATTCTAATAACCTCTGCATTCTAAATAACAAACCCAATACTTACCTCAACCCATTCACAGGTTCCAACTCAGCCATTGATCTAAGCTTATGCCATCCCACAAGCTATATGGACTATGGGTGGAAAGTCCATAACAATTTCTGCAGCAGTGATCATTTTCCCATAATACTCAAAAGTTTACAACCTCCCCATAAAGATAGACTCCCTCACTGGAAAATAAAGAAAGCAAACTGGCAAGTTTTTAAAACCATGTGTAAACAGAAACTGTTAAAAGATCCAATATCATAGACCAAACAAAACACTTCACTGAAACCCTCAACTCAATAGCAAACAAAACAATAGCAAAAACCTTAGCCTCAAACAAACACAGCACTTCTTAGTTTAATGATGACTACAAAACAGTGATCCACCTACATAAGGCTGCCTTACAAAAATCCAATAAAGAACCAACAATAAATATTCTCAACACTTTCAAACTTCTCAGGGCAAAAATAAGAAAAATCATAATAGAAGCCAAGAAGAAAAGTTGGCAAAATTATATCAACCAACTTGGTTCCTCTACCAGAATAAACGCTATCTTGTCGATAATGAGGAAAATATCTGGAAAAAGCCAATCAACTACTCTGAAACACCTCACAAAAAACAAAATGGAAGCAACTACCAAAGACATAGGAGACACATTAGCTGAGACATTTTCAGCAAATTCTTCCATTAACAACTACAATCCACATTTCCTTACTTTAAAAATCCATGCAGAGAAACAAAAACTCAACAAAACTCCAATAATTCTGAAAAATACAACCAACCCTTTACCCCAGCAGAACTACAAGAAGCTATCAAAACATCACAAAACACAGCAGTCAGCCCAGATGAAATCCATTATCAATTTCTAAAATAACTACCAAAAAATTCACTTGACTACCTTCTGGGAATATTTAATGATATCTGGATAAACAGTAAATTCCCAGAATCATGGAAAATAGCAACAATCATCCTTATACCTCAAATGCAGCTAACTACCACCCAATAGCACTAACTAGCTGCCTCTGCAAAACTATGGAGTGTATGGCCAACAAAAGATTGGTCTGGTTTCTTGAGTCCAACAAACTTATCACCAATTCTCAATATGGATTCAGAAAGCAGAGATCAACAATCAATCATGTGATCAAATTGGAAATCTCCATAAGAGAGGCCAACATCCAAAAACAACACCTCATAGCAGTCTTCTTTGATCTGGAGATGGCTTACGATACCATCTGGAGGTGTGGAATAATGAAAGATCAACATAGCATGGGGATGCAAGGCAGATTGCCCAACTTCATAAAGAGTTTTCTCTTGGACAGGAAATTCTGAGTCCAAGTTAGATCAACCTTTTCTAATCTCCACAAGCAGGAAGAGGGAGTCCCCCAAGGGAGTATCTTGTCAGTGACACTATTCAGTATAAAAATAAACTGCATCACAAAGTGTCTCACTCTTGGAATTGAGGATTACCTCTATGTTGAAGACTTCTGCATCACTTCCAGATCAGAATATATGCAAACTGCTGAGCACCAACTGCAACAATGCATCTGGAAAACTACACATTGGGCAAACACAAATGGTTTCAGAATCTCAAAAAGCAAAATACGATGTGTACAGTTCTGTCAACTAAGAAAAATGCACAACGACCCTCTAATCAAACTCAAAGATATAGAAATTCTTGTTGTTGACAAATATAAATTCTTTGGGGTTATATTCAACAGGAAATTAACATTCATCCCTCACATAAAATATTTAAAAAACAAATCCACCCAAGCCCAACAACTTCTGCGAGTGGTCGCCCACACAGAATAGGGAGCTGACCAACAAATGCTCCTTAAACTATACATGTAGCACTATGTGGGTAGGCCGCCAAAGCAGATGAGTCTGTTTTGGCGCGAAACCAGACAAAGGATTCTTGGACATGAAATCTCGCCGTATCCGGAAGTGGTAAGGGGACGCGAATGAGAGTTGACGACGCGACCCAGCAGAGGGCAGTTGGCGGCTGGAGAGCAGAGAGGCGAACAGCAGAGTTGGCGGCTGGACAGCAGAGAGGGGCAGTCAACACCAGACACCGGAGCAGAGAGGCGAGGCAGCATGGGATAGGGTCCAGCGAGAGTGAGTCAAGATGAGTCTGATTCCAGTAGCATTGTGGAGTTTTCGCTAGTAACCCACGCTAGCGATAGTCCGCACATGCATATAGTGTTGTAATACCTTCCTCTGCTCTTGGTTAACCCCAAGCTTTGTTCGTGTTTGTTCGTTTGTCCTTCTATTTTCTCCGTTCCCTCGATCGTATTCTTGTGTAGGTAAAGAAATGTGCGTTACCCCCTCGAACCACTAGTTGATCACCGGCCGGCGTAAGAAGAAGGAATGGTTAGAAGACAGAGATAATGTGGTGGGGGTGAGGGGGTAACGTTTACAAATGGTGCCGTTGACCAGAGAAAAAAAAACCTGATGAAAAAAAAAATTGGAATTGATCAGGGAGCGGGGAGTTTAGGGACTGACAGACGAACAGAAAAAGAAAAAAGAGAAAAAAAGCCATAAAGACCGCCACCAGCGAGACAGAGAGAAAAGAAAAAGAAAACGGAAGAGACAAAGAAAAAAAAAGTGGAAAAGAAAGAAATCTACAAAGGTAGGAATACACATTCTCCCCTCCCCCACTGCACTCGAATATAAGAACAAAAAAAAAGATTTGTTAGATTAAGGAAATCTTAAGATGTAGAAAAAAAAAACAAGTAATCTATTTCGTTTTTGTGTGTGTGTGTGTGTGTGTGTATGTTTAACCCCTTAGCTGCTGATAATTTTTGTTGTATTTTTGTTAGAAGGTAAGGGAAGGTCTTCTTCTTCCCCTACCCGCTTTTCACACTTAACTTGACCGGTAGAATTCAAATGCTTTTTTTTTCTACTTCTTCGTAGCAGTTTCACATAGTAATTTTTATACTTAAGTGTTAGGACCAGTGGCTTAAGAAAGAAAGTTAGTCCGTTCTGGGAAGTTTTATAGTAATTTTTTTTTATGCTGGAAAGGTGATAAGTCACCGATTAAAAAAAAAAAAAAAAAAAAAAAATTTTGCTGTAAGGTTCACTAAAAGATAAAAAATTGTGGTATTTCAAAACCCCAGAGAAAGGGAAGATGAAACGAAAAATAAGAGAGAGTGAGATTTTTAAGCTAGGTTAAAATCGACTGGTCAAAGTCGGGTCGTTCCGAGTGCAGAGGGTAGAAGGTGGAGGAAAGCTTCTACCACAAAAACAAAAAAAAAAATAGAAAATATAAAAAAATAAAAAAATAAAAATAAAAATGGCGGAAAAATTTGAATAAAGAAAAAGAAGGAAAAACAGATAAAGTCAAGAAAAAAAAAAAAAGAAAGAAAAAGAGAGAACGAAAAGTAGAAAGAAAGAAAGATTGCTAGGGAATTTTTGTCACTGCATCCATGCCTGTCTCAGTTAAAAAAAAAAAGAAAAGAAAAAGAATAAGTAAACTTTGGATTTTAGGAAGAAAAGAAAGTTTTTGTTTTTTGTGGATTTAAAAAAAAAAACGGTTGGAAGCAAACGCTATCCCCTCCCACACCACCACCGGTAGAGGGAAGAATTCAAGTGGACAGGAGAGAAGGAAAGAAAGACGCAAAGAGAAATGGTGGAAGTGGGCAGAGATCTCAAGGGAAGAGAGACAAGGGTTAGAAGGTGGATGTTTGACAGATTCCTTCAGAACAATTTTATTTTTATATATTTGTCAATTGTAGTTATTTTATTTATTTTTTATTTTTTGTCTGTAAATTGTTTATTATTATTTTTTTTTTTTTGTTGTTTAATTTGTGTGGATTTTTTTTGCTATCCTTTGTTTTTTTTGTTTGTTTGTTTTTTTTTGTTATACTTTGCCTTGTTTTTTGTTGGTTTTGGGGGACTGGGCTTACCGTGTCATTTGCTTTGTTGTTTATTGTTATTTGTTTATTTTTTTAAAAATTTATTTTTATTTTATTTATTTTTTTTTTACCTTCATGGATTTTCTGGGTTTATTTTTTGTAAGTTTAACTGCTCTTGGCACTTCTTCACTTCGTCTGATCGTGTTCCCCCTGGGGGGGGTTGCACTTGGGCCCCGTTTCGCGGACTGGTATCGAGGGGTAGTAAGTTATACAAATGATGATTTGGGAAAGCGAGTGGCCTGATTGACATAGAATTGATGAACATGGTACCGAGGAAACGGTTGACGATGGGTTGGGAAGACGATACCTGGGCGCAGGGCGGTGTCCGGTTGCTCCTCCCCCCTGGCTGGTCATGGCTGGACGATCTGGGAGATGGTGTCAATTGCTTGTTTTTTTTCTTATCTTTTGAAAATCCATGGGGATTGATGGCTGGCAATCAGTTACAGTGAACTTTCAGTAACTCTGAGAGACTTGTTTTGTTTGTTGCAGGGGGCAGTGAAGGCCCCCAGGTTGGGAGGTGAATTCCACAGTGCTTTCTGGAACATTATTCCTGTTACGACACCGATCGAACTGCGGAGATTACTGATGCTCCCACGTCGTAAGGAAAGGGGGGAGACAAGTCCAAAAATACTCCTGAATTGTTGGGTAGGGGTGGTTAAAATTCCCCTGTGTTCTGATGGGTTGGAGAATGGGGTGAAATGTTCGAAAATTGAATAACGTTGGAGGTGAATGGAAAAGTCCTCTTAAAATCGTTGGGTAGGGGTGGTTAAAATTCCCCTGTGTTTTGTTGGGTGGGGGCGGGGCGAATTGAAAGAAAATTGAATAATGTTGGAGGTGAATCGAAAAGTCCTATTGGAATGAAGAATAGGGATGAGTCAGGAGACCCCATAATTGTTCACAGGAGAGCAAGGTGGAAGAGCTGAATCCAGCAGTATTTTTTTATGTGTATGATGATATGGTGTTGTTATTTATTTATTTTTTTTTTTTTAGGGGACGACCGAACCCCTTTAAAATTTTGTAAGTTCGGTTGTTACTTACTGTAAATGTTCTTGTTTTTTTTGCTTGTTGTTAAATTGTGTTGTAATTTATTGAGAATAAATGACAAGGGTAAGAGAGGGGGGTATGTAGCACTATGTGGGTAGGCCGCCAAAGCAGACGAGTCTGTTTTGGCGCGAAACCAGACAAAGGATTCTTGGACATGAAATCTCGCCGTATCCGGAAGTGGTAAGGGGACGCGAATGAGAGTTGACGACGCGACCCAGCAGAGGGCAGTTGGCGGCTGGAGAGCAGAGAGGCGAACAGCAGAGTTGGCAGCTGGACAGCAGAGAGGGGCAGTCAACACCAGACACCGGAGCAGAGAGGCGAGGCAGCATGGGATAGGGTCCAGCGAGAGTGAGTCAAGATGAGTCTGATTCCAGTAGCATTGTGGAGTTTTCGCTAGTAACCCACGCTAGCGATAGTCCGCACATGCATATAGTGTTGCAATACCTTCCTCTGCTCTTGGTTAACCCCAAGCTTTGTTCGTGTTTGTTCGTTTGTCCTTCTATTTTCTCCGTTCCCTCGATCGTATTCTTGTGTAGGTAAAGAAATGTGCGTTACCCCCTCGAACCACTAGTTGATCACCGGCCGGCGTAAGAAGAAGGAATGGTTAGAAGACAGAGATAATATGGTGGGGGTGAGGGGGTAACGTTTACATACAGATCCCTAATCAGCCCAAAACTAGACTATGCTATTTTTATTTCTGATCATCCAGGAGGTCATAGCACAAACAGCTCGATCCTATATACCATGAAGGCCTAAGTCAGGTCTTTGGAGCCTTCAGAACTTCTCCAATTGACAGTCTATTCACTGAGGGCTATGAAGCACTCCTACAGCTCAGATGTGAAAAACTGGCTCTGCAATACTATATAAAACTAAAATCTTGCTCATTCAACACAACTAATGACTGCATCCTCAACCCCAAATATTAACAACACTTTGAAAAAAAGGAAAAATCCATAAAACCTTTTGGCCTTCAGATGAAGTCTACTCTCAAAGAATCCAGTATCTCTCTAAAGGATATACATGAAAGCATCCTACCTCAAACACCACCTTGGATCATTAAAAAACCCAAAGTGATCTTTGAACTGAATGAACTCCCTAAAACAAAAACTCATCCCAATACTTATCAGGAGAAATTTCACAATATCCTCCAACACCATCCCAACTACCTATATGTCTTTACAGATGGCTCCAAGGACAATGACAAAATGGCTTGTGCGGCTGTTCTAAATAAAACAATTATCTAGAAAGCTCTTCCAATGGAAAGCTCCATCTTCACAGCAGAAGCCTATGCAATAGCCCTAGCTCTCAACATCATCTCAAGGAGCAAAGATAAGAAATTTATCATATTCTCCAACTTGCTCTCGGTTTTACTATCATTAAGTAATAAAAAAACTTAAGAATCCTCTCATTATTAAACTGTTGAGTAGACTAGATTCAATGTCCAATCATAAAGAAATAATTATATGCTGAGCCACATTAAAGTGAGAGGAAATGAAAGAGCAGCAGCAAAATCAGCCTTAGATCTGACCCCTGACAATTTCAGCATTCTATATACTGACCTGAAACTCAAAATCAATAAATTCCTTGACACAAAATGGCAACAACATTGGAATGAGAGCACCTACAATAAACTCTTCCAAATCCAGCCCACTTTGGGAGAATGGGGACCATCTTTCAGAAAATCAAGACAAGAACAAGTCATAATATCCCGATTGCACATTGGTCATACAAGGCTAACTCACTCTTTCATACAGGAACAACAACCACAATGTTTGACATGTCAAACGCCTTGCACCGTTAAACACATTTTTATAGAATGTTGAGTTTTCACTCTCATCAGAAAGCAGTTTTTCGAAGTGAATAGTTTAATCGATCTGTTTGAGAATGTCAAAATAGCTGACATCCTATTCTTCTTGAGAGAGACAGAGTTGTACCAAAAAATGATGAATTGAAACTAGTTAACCATGTGCAAACAGATAAAACTTCAGATGAGCTGGTTTTCATTTAAGTATTTATTTAGAAATCTTAGATTGAACATATATGTATATGAACAGAATTTGGCATTAAATAACCTACAAAGGTTGATATGCCATAAAATCCAACCAACCAACCAACAATATTCATCAATTAATGTAAAAACTGGAAACTTATAGACAAACATCCACATTGAAACAAGAAGGAATAATATTCAATTGAACACATATAGACCAATATATCTGGTTAACTGGACAATATTCTTACATTGTCATCTTTCTTAACCAGTTACCATTTCCTAATACCACAGTATTTTCCATTATTTTTCTTATTGCCTGAAAATAATCTGAAACTTTTAAGATTGGTCTTTACTAACTTAATTTAGTCTGGCACAAGGCCTCAATAATAGAACATCTTGTGAGAACCAAATTTTACTAAACTATCAAATTAGTATGTGAAATGAATTTGCTAACTACTGTGCAATGGTAATGACCTAAGTTCAAAGACTGGAGCATTTTGAGAAAAAAATTAGTTGAAGTAAATCCATTAGAAAAATTGAAACATTTTAAAAAGAATGAGTATTTTTTATTCTTTATTTTTTTGCTGTCATGAAAAAGTTTTTAAAAAATCCCAGGCTTGAAATACTTACCTCCTCAGACAAGTGGCTATAAAATTCTCGAGCTTCCTCTTCTGTCAAATGCTTTTCTTCCTGTGCAATAATCTCAATTCCATCTTCCTCCATCTAAAATACAAAACATGAAACTGACCAATCAGCAAACTTATAAAAAATAAAAGATTTCATATGTTTAAGAGTATTCACTTATATGCTCTTTAATGACTGATTGAATAACTTTAATGACATGTCAACCCATCTAGGGTTATTTTATGCCTAGAAGTTAGGGAATTGCATTCATTGTTCATCTATGCTAACATTTTTTGTGTAGTTGTTTCTTTAAATTTTTTTTGCAAAAAGTTGTATAGTTTCAAATATTCTTATTTAATACTAATAATTATATGGTTTAAAGTAATTATTTTTCCTCGAAAAATAATCATTTGTTTGCACAATCCTATGTATAATTTTATATAGAAATCAATTAAAATAAAATAAAATCTTTTTATATGCATTTTTATTTAGCTTTGTTAGAATTTCAAATTTAATATATTTTATTAGATAAAACATGATGGTGTATATTCTTACGAGTGCATAATAATCAGGAAGAGTTTGTCTGTTCTCTAGAGATAGCCTGATTCTTTGATGTAGCACTACCAAATTTAGTATTCATTTTTATTGAGACTCAGGAGAATAACTTTTTAAAAATGTTTGTTCCACATTAGGGAAAGAAATGTTAAAGAACAATCCCTAAACAATACTCACTTGTTGAATAATTTCATCTACCTTTCCTTCTTGAACCATATCTGGCTTGATAATAGCAACAGTTACTTCTTTCATTTCTTCTACAATACAATAAAACCAGAAAGCTTTCTAAAATCAGTTATGCTATTCTTGGGATAAGGGAATTTAAGAATTATGAATAAATTTAATATCTAATGTTTGATTTAAGTGATTTAAAAAAATACCAGTTGTATTGTCTAAAGCCCAGCTCGCGGGTAACAAAGAAAAGAACGGAATGCAAAGAGATGTTAACAGCTCACTGCTGGAGGTAGAACTGACTTATTCCTTGGCAATATACTTTATTTACATTATTTACAAGTGGCGCTGTTTTGCTCATGACTCAACAGTTACTTACTTTTCCGGATAGGTCAAGGGAGATATATGCTTGTGACGTGGTTTGGGGTTACTTCCCTTTGACTCAAATATTACACCAGTCTAGGATTATCATCTTCATTTTTGTTCTTGTACTGCACAATGTGTTGGTCAATATATTTAGTCTTTGCTAGGACTATGTTCTAGGGAAAGGAGTAGTGCCCTCACCTACACCTCAGTGTAGTAACTATTAAAAAGGAGCCTTCGGGTCATCTTCAACTACTGTCACTAACTAACTAATACTATATTGGTAGATTGAGTGATTGACTGATTTTAATGGAAACCTGTTTAGTGTTATTTTATACCAAGAGGTTAGGAATTGCTTTCATTAGACATTCATATTTACAATTTTTGTGTAGTAGTTACTAAAGAGTTTTTTTTTTTTTTGCACACAGTCCTATTAAACAGATCTATTTGACCCATAAATGGGACTCCCAGGTACTACCAGTCCAGATCAGACCTGGGAGTAATGGTAATGTAGGGGTACTTTACACTCCCCAGATCTTCAGAATTGGACCCTCTCCATCAGATGCAGTTTAGTGTCATACTCAGAATATCCCTTTTTGTGGAAGGGTCTTACCCTGTCAGATAGGATTCGGTCAGCATATTCTCAGCCCCACTGGCTGGGTGGGATTATATTGGATTAATTCTTCAGAATTTACTCACTTTCTTTTCTTCTATAAACAAAAGTCCTCTGATTCTGTTAAACAATTATGTTTGAATTTTAAAAAATTAAAGCAAAAAATACTGAACAAATTCTAAAAACTACAGAGACAGCATACATTCTTTGATCTTTTTCAGATGCATCAATCAAAACATTGTCTTAAGAACAACAAAGAAAACTGTCTGAAAAATAATTGGAACTATGAAAACATTTAATTTGAGAACTTCAGAAAACAACAATTCATTTATCTAAGATGATGTTCTGTCTATAACATTAAAAAAAGACAAGCAAAAGCAACAATATTTTCATACCATTAAGTCAGTTTGATCAATATTTTATATTTACCATGTTTTGATAACTGCTATCTGTAATTTAAATTAAAACTTGGCAAAGGTAGAATATATTCTAATTAATAATTGAATGCAAAAAACTGAAGGATGAAAAGCTATATTTTAGTTTTGATAACATTCAAATAAACATAGCTCAAAATATAAAGGAAAATACTGCATTTCATTATTTTTCTTATAAGAATTTACTAAGCACAAAACCATTGGGCTTCTAGTAAAGATCAAACTTATTAAAGCACTAATGGTCTGCTAGAGTGGACCACTAACACCATGACAAAAATATTCATCAGATATAGAAACACTATTCCATATCTGGTAATTTTCTTATTTTTTTTTATTTGTATTAAATAATAAGGGAGTAAGTCATCATTTTTTATAAGCAGCTATTCGCCCTTTTCCTTAAAATTCATAAGGAAATCGAGCAGTTGGATTAAAGATTCCTTACAAGAACTTTAAAAAGTTGTTTCATTGTTTTACAGAAAACTACTGTCATTTTAGGTAAAATATTCAAGTGATTACTCTTTATTATAAAAGTCAAATTAAACAATTGTTAATCCTTAAAACCTATAAAGTTCATTTTTGTTCATCATTAAATTTTAGTTTGTACAATTGTTTCTCTCTTTTTTCCGTTTTTTAATATGTTGTCTTTTTTGCTTTTATTTCAGATTGATTGATTGATGGATTAATTTTAATGGTATGTCAACCTGCTAAGGATTATTTTATGCTTAGAGGTTACGTAATTACATTCATTGTACATTTATATTTATATTTTTTGTGTAGTTTCTTAAGAATTTTCTTTTTTTTTTTGCACAATCTTGTTGAATATGAATAAAGGGCACTTCTATTTCAGGGTTTTAACTGCAATTGAATATTTCATAAAATACCAGTAAAAACAATTAAATCTTTAAAAAATTTTATTGCTTCTTCTATCAAATACGACTTAGTAAATTTTATCATATCTTAATCCTTTTAGTCAAAGTTGCTTGATTTTTTAAATTTTTAATTGACTCTACAAGATAGATTATTTCATATTTCATAAACAGTCTCATATCAACACATGATCCATTGAATTGTTTTTTTTAGCAAATCACAGAGCAATATTACTTTTTCTAAATAGTATAAATCAATATAGACATTTCAAGAGAATGCACTGATCTACTTATGTCCATTCATTGAAACTAAAAGGCAAACTAAGCGATGATTGCTACACACAAAAAGCACATTAAAAAAGCAGTGACAACAAAAGAAAATATTGGTGCAAAAATTGAGTGTCACTTACAGTCTTATAATCTCAAGTGGCCACTTGAAATAAGGATAATTAAGGAATCTTATTTTTTAAAAGACAGAAAGTAAATTCAAATTCTTAATAGGAATAGTAAATACACAGAATATGCTACTAAAAGATGCCATCACATTATTGTTATTAATGAAAACAAACAATTGAATCAAGTCTAAATATCTCTGGTGAGCATAAAAAGTCATTTTTGTTAATGTGATGCTTAATGGTTGACATTTGATATAAAAAAACATGGCAAATCTAAAGGAGAGAGATAGAGAGAGATGGTGAAATTTTGAATGTGATTAAAAAGTTCTACACTGTAAAGTTCTGGTGATTTTTAAATTATATTTGTTTTTACAATCAAGTAACTGTAAAAAAAAAGTTGAGGAAGAAAATTGTGATAATTTAGCCAATTGGAATGATATCAAATTAATATTAAAATGTGTCTTTGCCTGCAGCAGCTATGATAGTCATTTTTCATAAACTTCCATAGATTGAATAATTGATGCTTTTAATCAAAGAGGATTCTTTCACTATTGATAAATTTGCATTAAGAAATATTTAGCATTAGAAATATTTTGAAATGAAGAGTCAGTAGAAAAAAAAACAATGTGCTCTTCATATGCATTAAATACATAAAAAGATATAACCTTAGACAATGGTAAACCATGGTTGTTAAAGCGATAAGTGGTTAATTCAATGAATAAATTAATGGAATTAAGTAGTAATTGTATATAAGATAGAGGATGTTTTATAAGAACGAAGAATCCAGACATTGTTTTAAATTAATTCTTCAATGTTCCTCAAGGCAATTAGAACTACAAGTACTTTTCTATTTTACAGCAGACTATTTCTATATTATTTCACACTCATTTAAACTCAATATTGTCACCTTCTATTTACAGAATTTATCACATATTTAATTGAAAATAGATAAATAAAAGGAAGTAATTAGTATTGATTAGTTATTTTCCTTGAGAAATTATAATGATTGAAGTGAGTAGAAACACTGACCCCATACTACAATTATGTTGTGAATTTGATAGAAAAATGTTTTATTCTTACTAATGTGATTACCAAGATTTCACTATATGCCATTTTTATTAATACAATCAAATACAAAAATCAGATCATTATAATAACACATAAAAAATATGAAATATCATCATATAAAAAGATCATTATGATATAGATATAGTTGCATTAAGGGCTCTTAAATATTATAGCAAAGAAATGAACTAAAATCTGACTAATCCAAAACTAGTTAATTAAAGTAGGCATGTAGTTTTCAAACTCTTAAAAATTTTCAGGCCTTGGTTGAAGTTTCTTATAGAATACGATTCATAAGCAATAAGTTTGGTAATTTCTTCACCAACTCCTCCCATTTTTTGGATTGATAAGGTAATTGTCTCAAGCAATGCAACCAGTGGTACAATGCTAAAAAAGAAGTGAGGGAGAATGCAGGACAAATAAACATAATAAGTCAGTGCATTGAGCAAGTCTCAACAGCAGATCTTTGGCTAATTTGAAGCTTGAAAAACAAAAACAAAATGAAAATTTTAATCGTACACAAATAGTAAAGACATGCTGTTCCACCTCCCAAACAAAGTAAGGGAACACTGTTCCAATGTATTCTCATATTACTAGACTACTAACTGCAACCCTTGATAAAATAGAGCAATAATTGTAAAATACTGTAATTATTTGTGTATAAGATGCACTAATTCTTAACCCAAAAGTTAATGTTAAGCAGTAAATCATCATCATCATCATGTCGTGCCACTAGCACGGATATCCCTGATATCTCGCCACTTTTCCCTATCATTCATCGCCTCTGGAAGGTCTTCAGGGCTACATTCCGTATCCTCACATAGCTGCTGAATGTATGTTCGTGCTGGTCATCCTGCTTTTGCCCGGCCATATGTGGGGGTCCATAAGAGTACATCACTTATGAGCTCGTCCCTGCTTCTCCAGCAGTGTCCTGCATGTCTGGTTCATCTAACTTGGATAGTTTTCATGATAGGAGGCAGGTGGCCGTACAGTTGGTGTCTTGTAGGGTGTTGCCACCAGGACTTGTTCAAGATTGCTTACAGCATTCTTGTGTAATTGCCGTCTAGCTTCTTCTCCAGCCGTTTTGTTAGCGTCCATGTAGAGCATCCATACAGCAGTATCAATACGACAGCTGCCTGGAAGAAACTGCGTTTCATTTTATCAGTTAGGTCTGATTTCCATATGATCAATAGCCTATTGATGGCTGTCCATGCCTTTGTTAACTGCGTGTCGATGTCCTTTTCGGTTGATGAGATGCTGCTTCCTAGGTAAGTGAATTTGTCTACTAGTTTAAGATGGGTTCCATCTAGTGTGGAGATATCACCTGTTTGATTATAGCACATATATTCCATTTTGTGTGCATTGACATGGAGGCCTATGCCTGCAGCTGCTTGTTCCAAACTATGCAGTAGTGTTTCGGCTTGGTTGGGTGTATTTGCCAGTATTGCTGCGTAGTTGGCGTCGGTAATTGTTTTTGCCGGGTATCTTCTGCTTCTTTTCTTTGTCAGCTCGAAGCCGTTAAATACAAGAACTATATTATGAACTTTCTTTCAAGTCACATGCCACAATATTCGGAAAAGGGTGAACAAAAGTAAGATATATTTATAATCCAAACTAATGTTTTATGCCATTACAGAGAAATATCCACTGGAATGTGTGTTTGTTTATAATTTTGTTTCTCCTAATGTGATCTTATTTATACCACATGCATTTTTCCTAAATACTTGGTAAAATTTGTGTTTCAAAATATAATGTAAACTATATAAATTCTTTTTTTTTTTCAGTATAAACCAATAAAAAGTCAAACAAATGCTAAGTTTAGGCTGAATTCAACTACTACAAATTCTAAAAAATCAATGCTTTTTTTTATTTAGAATTCATTAATCCAAAATTAGGAGGGTGTTATACACAAATAATTATGATATTTATAAATATAGTTGGACCAAGTTTTGGTGATGAGTCAGTTTATATATCTATAAATCCCTATTTCCTTAATACTTGGATTCAAACATCTAAATTGGTTGTTGATATAGGAATGAATATATAATTCATTTGACAATTTTATTAGGGTAAACTGTATGAAGTGTACAGAGTAGTCATTTACTTCTTGTACAAATCTCTCTAAGTAAATTCATAATACTAAAAATATATAAATCTAACATTCAAAAACAATTTGGATACTTTTTCCATTTGGTCATTTATCAAATGAACAAGTTTGTAAAGTAATTGATTAAGATTCAAGCTTTGAGCAGCTATCTCAGTTGGAAGATCATAATCATTTTTTTGTAGAGAATGAAATAAGATATTCATCAATACTTTCTGGATGTGATCCAGGGGTAAGGAGTATTTAGGTTGAAGGATAAAACCTTTGGGTTATCTGTTGTCATTAATCCAACAAGTGGCTAAAAATTGAAAAAATGATTGGTATTAAGGGAAAAAAACAGAAAAAGGAGTTAAAACTAATCTTTTGTTTGATTAACCTTTCACTCAAATTAGCCTCAGTTGTTGAGGAATATTAGGGCTTAGACTACAAAACTGGAGGCTATAAGGTGTAAAGTTTAATTGCAATAGAATATTTATCAGGAAACATTTGACATTACCAATAATGCTAAAGGCAAGTTAAGGGTATCACTATTAAAAGAAGGCACTCATAGCATAATAGGAAGTGAACTCCATCATAGGAAGTGAACTTGGCTACCCAAGTTCAAATCCTGAATGAGGCTATTTGCATTTTACATAGTACTAATACTCCTGGGAAAGATATGAATCCAACTATTCTCCCTCTAGTTATGGGTAAATAGTAAGGCAGCCTGGATTCTTTAACCTTGGCATGGCAACTGGTTTAGAAGGAAAATTCTGAATTCAAACCAGAAATGGAAAGAGATGGGCTCCACCTGGCTTTTCTTGTCTAAAATATGCTACATGGGTAGTGCTCCTACAACAACATTATTTGTATATTGAAATCCATAGGATATACATTTCTGATGGTCTGCAAAATGCTTCCTAAATAACCTCATGGTAAACAATAAAAATTTTGACTGTTCATTTTAATCAATCAAAGCAAAATTCTTAAAAAAATGAAAGATCCTTATCTGTTAAAAGGAAATTCAGTGACATCTCTTTCTTAAAAAGTTAACTAAAAAAGTGCAAGTAATTTCCAATGCTGTGCTCAAGAAAAAAGTCAAATTAAAACGTTTTAGTCTTAATTGTGCAATATTTTGTTTTTTTTCCATATTTGGCAAATAAATAAAAAAGCAGTACCTGCGTTCTCTTAGCAACAAAATTAATAAGGTTTGTAGAAATTAAAATAAATTTTTCTGGATTAAATATTTGGAGATGTGGAATATGTCAACCATTGCTGGTAACTTAATTTTCTTAATAAAAAACAAATAAAGTCAATGTTTTATAATAACCCCTAAAATTCACAAGAAAAAATAATTTATCAGGCATGCACTTTGATTTATAAAAGCTGAATAAAATTGATATTTTAAAAAAATGTTAAGAAGTGCTGTTTGCTTGCATCTTGTTCTTTGTCCCAAACAAAAATTTGTCATTTCCTACTAAATGTCAACACTGAAAAGAAAACTTTCACTACATTCAAATGCTGGATTGATTTCAACCTTTGGGATTTTTCTTTTAGATATTATTCCCTTTACTCAGTCAGTACTTACTGGAAACATACTCACTGGATGGGTAAAACACTGATGGAAAAAGTATATATGGTTGCTTTTCTTTGGATTCTTAGCTTTGTATAGTTTAAAACTATTATCTCTTCTGTACCTGAGTGCACATGTTTTGGTGCAATAATGCATGTGCATGTAGGTGTAAGCATGTCTATGTGCACAGTATATATGTATATATGTACATATCAGCATAAGAATATCTATACAGATGTGTGTGGGCATAGGTAGCATGTATGTATGGATGGATGTGTGTATGTATAGTAGTATCAAAATGATAGCTAAACAAGTTAGGGAGGCAACAGATTTTAATAGATGATAAAATAGAAAGAGGAAGAATTCTTGATGGGGATGAAAGAGTTTTTTTAATGTCCATAATAAACTCAAATTTTTGGTGCTTGTATGGTCAAAAGTCAGTAAACAAGGGTATCATTTTTATTTTTAAAGTACTTCAGTATTGTGTGGTCCTCACAAGAAAAATAGCTTTCTTTCCTGGAAGCCTGGGCCACATATATTCAAGGAAGCACTCAAGAGATAGATGAGTTGTGAGCAAGTGAATTTGTGATATAGATGAATTGGAGCCTAGGGCAGAGATGGTTATGCTGTCAGGCTGGATCCTTTCCCAGCCCTATATAGTTGGCCACAAGAAAAACATAACAGAATTAGCAGCTGGCCATTTAACAGAATGGGATTGGAAACTGACCAAGTCTTCACCTGCCATCCATATCATATAGTGAGGGATCAGCACCCAAGTTCATATTGCTAAATGTCACACATGACACCTACACCACCACCACAACAATCAAGATAAACCAAAAAGGAAATTGTCATCAGTAAAAATGGCTATATGTGTGTATGCTAAAATTCATTTTTTCTTTGTGGAGCTGATCCGTGGTTTTTTCAACCATACCAAGTGGGTGATAGATCTCTTTTTGGAAACAATCACAATGTGAGGGAAATGCAATTGCTAGCCAGTGAGACTGCTCCAATTTAATTTTTCATCTAATTTTCTTTTTTTAACATCCATTATAACAATCTTCTATTCTTTCAAGAAGTGTTTGGGTTACTGATTCTATTTCCTCTTGTTTGTTACCATGATATCTTTTTAATCTATTCTATTTATCTAGGTATTGTTCACTAAGTATTACTTGGAAGAAAAACACTCCTTTTCAATACTGATTGTACACCTAAAAAAAGCCTGAATAACGGATCTATTAAAGCATTGTGATAAAAATGAAATCAGCAAAAAATCAGATCAATAGTCTAAAAAACTCTTCAAATGATAATGACGCTTTTCAGAATTTCAAAATGAACTTTTTATTCTTTTCTGCATTTGTTACTATCTCAATAAAAACAAAAATGTTTCCACCAGTGTCTGTCTTTTATATATTTGTGTCCAAATGCCTCAAAAAGTATCATCTTATAAAATTGGATATGAAAAGAGTTTTGGCCAAGAAATGAATTATTAACCATTTCATGAAACATTTCTTCAAAAAAATTTAAGTTTGATAAAAGTAGAGATATTATAACTAATTGTTCAGTAAAATATTTAAACATTTTATTAAGAATCACAATGCTTCAATGAAAACAAAATAATAATTATGGTTTACCTAACTGATGGTTTTATTTGATATGGGAAATTATGAACATAAGTAGAAAATGCAAATTATGATAGTTTATTTTGTGAATTGATAATTGTATCTAACTGATTGGCTTTGTAGCTTATTCATTTACTGTCTTATGAGCTTTAATGTCTATAACTAATTTAGTATTCAATATTTTTATCAACATATAATGTCTTTTTTCTTTTAAATCTAAATGAGTGAGTTCACATTGTCAGTGTTGTATTAGAAAGAAGCCAAGAAATATTTCTTTGCCAGCATAAAAAAAAAACTTTCTCTAAGATTAACCTTGCTAAAAGTAAGTGTGATAATAAACAAAAGGACACCAAATGACATTGTGCAGATGGCAATAGAGAAGAACTACAGAATACCTCGACTGGATAATTCCAGTTTGTCCACAAAGTTTACCAGTTCTCCATTGAAGTGTAAAAGATTTTCTAGAAAAAAGAAATAAGTAATAAAGAGTGCAGATATTATAACAGCAAAATGACACTAAAATTATGACAGATAGAAAAGCAAAGACTTTTTCTGCTTTTATATCATTAATTCAATTGTTTCCTTGTATTTCTCATGACCATCAAAAGATAATGCAATGTAGTGGACTATTCTTTTTCATATTCCCATAAGAGAGTACTCAAGAGTCAAGGAAATTATACTAAATTCAAATAGCAATTGATGCTCTTTAAACAAAAATAATAGCAATTAAGTCTATCATTTTGTAGTCTTTTATGAATCTATGTAGAAAAGAGGAATATTTTTCATTCACAATTCCAAAATGTAATAAAAAGAAATAAACTTTTAAAACTATAAGGAAGATCCATCAAGATCCATCAAATGTTAATCAAAAAAAGGACCCCAGAAAAAATGTTCTACTATCATGTTAGAAATTAATGAACCAAACAAAACTAATAATTTCCAAATATGCACTGACCTTCTTCAATTTCAGCTTCTTTTTCAGCCAATAATTCAACCACTTCATCCACAATCTGAAATTCAACAGTTCATATTCTTAATGCATATTTTATATGTAAGCAAAATTACATTTTATGCATGTAAATCATTCAAAATCACTGGAACTAATTATTGGGAATGTTACCTGAATTTGGTAATGGTTTGATGCTAGGGTGGATGTTTAGTCATATCCCTACTCACCAAAATAAACTCATATAAACCTATAAGACATTTAATGCATACATATATAAAAATATATAACAAGTATTAAAGCAATACAAAACATATCCCAAACAGATAAAGTGCCATACCCGACCAGTGCTTAAAAAGGGATACAAACATGGTCAAAGTCTTACTTCATTTCTTTGAGTATTCATAGATGTGTGGGCTTATGTTTTAATGTTGAAATAAGAAAAAAGTCCCGCTTCTATTCATTGAACAAAAATAAAAATAGAGGTATTAAAGACAGGAATCAAAAAAAGAAAAAGAAAGAGTTCTTAGTTCTCATGTGACCAATGGACAAATGATGTCTCAACACATGCCCACAATTCAAGGGGAAAAAATTATTTATAGTCTTTCAACATAATATTCAAATTGTTTTAAAGTTTATGATTGATAAGACAAAATAATAAACTTAGAAAATAATTATATATTGATTTATTCAGATAAATGTTCTCAATTTTTTGTTATGTATACAGATGCTTTTATAAACACAATGTTTAAGTTGAGTACTTTCAGGCCATATTCATGTGTCCATTTTGGTCTGATAAAGGGATATTTTGTCTTTCATCGCTATGATATTGTTTTGTTATAAAAACAATAGTCCAAATAAATCAATATATAATAGCAATTCAAATAGGAAAATTATTTTTTTAAAAGCTTCAAGCACATTATTTGATAAAAATAACAAAATAAACCGTTTTTTTCTTGGAAAAAAATGAATAATCAATTATCTCTTAATTAAATCATACTAAAAATTAATAATTTCAGTTCAAGTGAACTACAAAGTAGAATATATTGATCTTATATATATTTAAAATTCTACTCATCCTATTAATATCAAAACAGCTTCCCATAAGAAATGTGCCCATTGGTCCTGAAGATGCAGAGTAAATTTTCAAGGTTTATTTACAGAAAAATATTGTTTTTGATGTTTGGATAAATAATTTTTCTGTCATTTTAAATATTAAGAAACAAAGTATATTAGAAGATACACAAAGTTGATTGATTGATTTTAATGGCATTTCAACCTGTCAAGGGTTATTTTATGCCTAGAGGTTAATGAACAACATTCATTGCATGGTCATGTTTACATTTTTTGATACAGTTTAGTATCATATAAAAGGACACCCCCTTTTTTAGGAGGATCTTACTCCTCTGCAGTGGACACAGTCAGTGTATTATTCTAAGGCTTTGCCAACAAGGTGAGCCCAATGTGGAATTTATCTACAAATTCTATAGAAGTAAATTCAATAGGGTGTGAATGTTTATTAATTTTCACTTTTCTCAAAATAGAACTAACGGTAGTCTGATTTCTTTCATAGGGCAACCTTACCACTTTTCTTTTGCATTCTCCGTTCAAAACCCTGTGTTCTTGTTCCAATTCCTGAATGATGGTTTTCATCAATAATGGACTTTTGGCACCCCTGATTACGTTTACCAAGGATCCACCCTACAATTAAAAAAAAAAACATTGGAACATAAAATATTTTGATAAAATGATAATTGCAAATGTTCAAGTCACTAAATATTTTTTAAATGCAAATAAAGTAACTCCAACAAGAAGTATATCAAGAGAAGGAATTTATTAGTTCATCCTATTCACCACATGGTGATAACTATATGGCTACTGTTGAACTTCCTGGTAAGATTGCCCCCTTCTTATCATAGAGCATACAAGAGGCACAACTCATGAGGATTAAAAATTCTTCCTCTTTTTTTCTTTTCCTTTCAGATGAGTATCACATTTTTCTGAAAAAGATAATTAAATAATGTGAATTCATAAAATCAAGGACTCCTTGAGCTCTGATATAAAACCAAGGGTTCTAAATGGTACTCCTTTCTTTGTTAAAGAGTTTGCAAATTGTGCATCAGTTGGTATCCAAGAAATTTCTGTAATTTCTTTTCTGTTGATCATTTCTCTCAAAATGACCATCTCAATGCAACGCCTCTCATCAAAAATTTGTGTTGATAGTCATAGAGACAGGAATTGTCTGTTTTACAAAGGATTTTAATGTTATCAGTTTTATCTTTTAGTTGCAGTAGTGCCAATAGTAGTTTTTTGTAAAATTGGCAGGCTTCTGATATGTCAGCCATGGTTAATGATTCGGCAGCCAGTGTACTTTTGACACCTGTTCTAATACACTTGGATTACCAACCAATGGGCATATATTTATTGTTACTTTCTACCAAAAAGAGTTGGTAGCCTCCTTGGGATCCTCTGTCTATTAAATTAGCAAATTTTTTAATTTCCTATGTTTCACAAGTCTGGAATATCTGAGATTTTTCTTTTTTTGCTTTTTCAACTGTTGGTTTGTTTTGTCTAGTCCTATGTACTAGAACTCAGCAACTTTTTCATATTTAACTGTAAATAAATGATAAAGCCTATTTATAAATTTGGTCTGAAGATCTCTGACCTTGCAAAGCAAAAATCATCAATATAAGCAGCAATTATACCCTGCAGTTTGTTTCTAAAATATCAGGTATATATTGCCTGATCATATTTTGAAGTGACAGCTTCTGACTTCATTAATTACTTCAAGTTTTAGGCACCAGGATCAAGAAGCATTAGTGAAGCCATATACACATTTGAGAGTCTGTAGGTATATCAGCCTCTTTAGCAGGATCCAAATAAACCAATCAGTCTAACCACTTGCTCTACAGGAATGCTATCTTTATGTCCATTGACTTACACATACAATGGTTAGCTGGCATTGTTGCCAATGCTATGCATAAATCTTCATTAGAGTATGTGGGAGAATCATTCCTTTTATTCCAAGCATTTCTGTCTTGAAAGCCTCTTGCAACAAGTATAACTTAATAGTTTGGTTTATCATTGGAATTTTTATTAGTGCAAATCCATCTTGTGGAAATTTTGGATCAACCTTGGTCAGAAACTTGCATGTACACTTTATTTTCTAGCCTGTTCCAGGTTATTACTGGAGGAAGAAATTGTTATATTTTCCTAATCACAAGAAGCATGTTTATATTCAGTTTGCTCAACCTCACTGATTTGCCCCTCTCATACTTTGTTCTATAACCAACCCATCAAATTCTTGTTCTTGCCAGTTGCTTTGTTTGCCTTACTTATAACATTCAGTTTTCTCCATTTTGAATCTGTATTATTGGCAAGCTCACATTTAATGATTTGTCCAGGTTTAAGAAGCTCAATTTTCTTTAGAGTAGAGTTTTGTTCAGCTGGTCTATCAACATTATTGTTTAGGGCTTCTAAATCTTCATCAATATCATCATCTTCAGAAATCGGTACTTTTGGCGATTCATCAGGCCTTTTCTGTGAGGTGTTAAGTTTAATTTTGCCATCCTCAGAAGAATTTTGATATGTTTCAGGATAGGGCACTAAATGAAATGGATGTACTCTCACATATGTGCAACTATGTTTGAAAAACACTAGCTTATGCTCCAACCCTATGACAGTTCTTGAACCAAACCATCTATCACTCAGGTTTCCTTTATAAAGAACATCTACACTTTTGTAGAATTGTGCTATACTTGTTCTAACTAGTTGATGAAATGCATGTCTCAGTCTCTCTGAGGACTCACATGCTATGAATTGTTTCCTGACACCATGCATAGTATTTAGGTTATCTGCAACAAGTTCATGAATGGAAACACTTTCTAATGCATGGAGTTTGTCATTTAGAAGGGAAGACTATAACCATGAACACTGTGAAGTGTATTTTTAATATTTATAGCCCATGCAAGTGCTACCACAAAATTCTTCTATGGTTTTCTTCACTATTTCTTCCAATATCCATTTGTGTTGTTCATTCAACCCATTGCGCCATGGACTTTCAGTAGTAGTGGTATATACAACAATATTTAAGTTTTGCACTGTACCTCTAAATGACTGGTTATTAAATTCCTTGCTAATATCAGTGAGGATAGATCCTGGGGTTCCAAAATATGCAATCAAGAGCTTGATGATGGCACTAATGATATCACAATTTTCTTTACAAGGAATCCTGACTCTGACACTATACCTCATATATATCAGTTGTAGCATTTTGTTTTCATTGATTTCTTTGATGTTCATAGCATCTTTTTCATAGAAATGCAATACTAATGAGAACCGAATGATGGGTGTTAGTATCCAATGCATATTTCACAGAATTTGAAAGTTCTTGTAAATTTTTCATGAATTCAGAATCTTTTATTAATACTTTCCAAACTACATCGCCTTGCTTTTTACTACTAAGATAACTGAATTATCTCTGTAATTTAGTTGCAATTTTAACTTTCTCTGATCTATTTTTTGTTGTAATTTCTTTAATAAAAAAATTTGATTAAACTTACTGTACCAGACATCTATCAGAGGTCTGGTACATGGTGTTGGTCGACTTATATACACAAGCGGCCCAATATTGGTAATGCCTTGAGGGGCCTTTTTACTGGGACACAAGCAGAAAAAGATGGCAGCAATAAAGTACGTGTGTTGTCACACATGAGTCTTGGAGTTATTTTGACTAAACATGGTGTCAGAAGGATGAACTTGACGATAATCTGAGTGAGTACTACTTTGTTTAAAACATCAAAAGATGATGTCAATCAACCCACCCCAAAGTTTTGACTGGACAGTAAGAAACTTGCATAAAGCCTTTACCAAGTGGCTTGAAGAAGTGAATCTTTTTTTGAATTTCAGAAATTTGAAGGGGAGGGTAGAGATAGTACCACTAAAGCTGCAAATGTTGAAAAGAAAAAAAGAAGTTTGTTTATTTACCTTTTAGGAAAAAAGGGTCAACAAATATACAAAACCCTAACAATTAAAAATGCAAAAGGAGAAACGATTGAAAATGATGACGAAAAAAAAATTGAAATGGTTATCGAAGCATTCAAGGACTACTGCAAACCTATGAAAACATTGACTGTAGACAGAGTGGAATTCCTACGGAAAGAACAAAGTAAAGATGAAAGCTTTGAGGACTATTTGTTAAATTTGAAATCGAGTTCTAAAGATTGTGAATGGAATAACGTCACTGAGAATGATATGATAAAATTACAAATAATAAAAGGAATACACGATAAAAAACAAGCGAAATTCTCCTGAGGGAACCAGATTTAACCCTGACACAGTGTATTGACCAATGCAGAGCTGCAGAACAAAGTAAAATCCAGTCGCAAAAAATTGAAAAATACGAAAAATTAAATGTCGATGACGACGCATACGAGAAAGATATCAATGCGACTGGAAGAAAAAAACAATATGATTGCATTTATTGTCAGAGAAGCCATGTAAAAGGAACCAGAAACTGTCCAGCTTATGGTCAGGAATGTTTTAGATGCAAAAGAAAAAACCATTTCGCCAAATCAAAAATTTGCAAAGGTAACGAGAGCGAGAAAAAAGTTAACAAATGTTTTCACGTTGTAGGGGAGACGATTCATAAAGTTCATGCGAATTTAAAATTAAACGGGAAGCCCATTAAATTCATGATAGATTCTGGAGCAACTGTAAATGTAATTCCTGCAACATTCGTTAAGGACAAGATGGAGCACTTACTAAAAAAAGGTAAGAAACTTGATATTTCAGTATACGGAGGGAAAAAGGTCAGAACCGAAGGAACAATGAGGGTAGAACTTATCAACTCTGTCAACAGAAGAAAAGTGACAGCCTCATTCATGGTTGTGAATGAGAAGGTACAACCAATTTTAAGCTGTAGTCTTTGCCAAAAGCTAAATTTAATACGGTTCAACCTAGATCAGTTTGACTCGAATGTGATGACCTCAAAGAACAAGCCCTGAAAAACATCAGAAAACTAGACATTGATGATTCCATCAAAGGGATTCTACTAGAATTCCCAGACGTTTTTGAAGAGAGAGTTGGTGAATTTGAAGGCGAACTAACACTTCAAACAGAGCCAGGCACAGTTCCTATACAACAACCCATAAGAGGTGTCCCGAGGGACAATATAATTGAGAAACTGGAAGGACCTAGCTCATGGCTCAACAGCTATGTGATTGAAAGAAAACACAGCGGAAAACTTCGGATATGTTTAGACCCCAAACTATTAAACAAGGCACTGATCAACAACTACCACTGCCAGCTACCAAGCTTGGAATCCATCATACACAGGTTTGCAAATAAAAACGCAATAAAATTTAGTAAATTGGACGTAAGAAGTGGATACTGGCATTGCAAGTTGAACGACAAGGCAAGAGAACTGACCGCCTTCGGAACGCCTCAGGGCAATTATCGATACAAAAAATTACCCATGGGTATCACACCAGCCAGCAAAGCATTCCAAACAAAAATGATCGAACAGTTCCAAGGGATAAACGGGGTTAGCATTATTCAAGATGACTGTCTGGTTGAAGGATTTGGAAACAACTCAGACCAAGCCATCAATAACCACAACCAGAACTTGCGGGCATATTTGCAGAGATGCAGAGAAAGTAACATAAAAATTAACCTCGACAAATGCAAATTCCTCACAGAGGAAGTTACTTACATGGTTCATACACTGACTAACACAGGCTTGAAGCCTGATGAAGAAAAAATACGAGCAGTCATAGAGTTCCCAGCACCTCACGATTTGCATAATCTAAGACGCTTCATAGGAATGGTTAAATACCTCTCGAAATTTGATCACTCACTGACGACAAAATGTGAACCTCTAAACAGGCTAATGCGGAAGGACCAGATTTTCCAATGGGCAGAGGTACAACAAAGAGCATTCGAAGACATAAAGAAATCTATAGCAAACACACCTATCTTGGCTTACTATGACTTAGAAAAGCCAGTCACGATACAGACTGACATGTCTGATGTAGGTGTGGGAGCTGTCCTCCTACAGAATGGAAAACCAGTATCAGACGCATCAAAGGTGTGGAACGACTATGAAAAGAACTACGCACCAATTGAAAAAGAGATTAGAGCCGATGTGTTTGGACTACACAAGTTTAGCAACTATTGTTACGGAAGACATGTAACAATAGAGTCGGACCACAAACCATTAGAAGCAATCAGCAACAAGCCTCTAAGCGAAGTACCAAAAAGACTGTTAAGAATGGTGCTTTCAATACAAAAGTTTGACTATAAAATAACATACAAAAAGGGCAGTGACATAATCATTGCTGATGCTCTTTCGCGAGCCCCAGTAGAGGATGACAATTTCCAGTTTAATTTCAGTGAAGTGAATCTATTAGAATTTCTTACTGTAAGTGAACAGACCAGAGACAGGCTAGTCAGTGCCACCAAAGAAGATAAGGATCTACAGAAGCTCATAAAATTAATTAAACAAGGCTTCTCAATGCAATATAAAGTCCTTGAACCTCAGTTGAAGCACCTGTATAAATTCAGAGACTACCTGTCAACAAAGAACAATCTAATATTTTATAAAGACAGAGTCTTTGTACCTGCCTCAATGAGAAACGACATGAAGAAGAAGGCACACACAAGCCATTTAGCAGTTGAAAGTAACATGAGACACAATCTTCTGGCCAAGAATGAGGCACGAACTACAGGAATGTTATATCAACTGTAAACAGTGTAGCAGATATTCTGCAAGAAATAGCAAAGAGACACTAATCACAAGACCAGTGCCAGAATACACATTCCAACATATTGGCCTCGATACCATGACACTGGATGGAAGGAAATACCTAGTCTGTGTGGATTATTTCTCCAATTACACCTTGGTTGATCGACTTCACGGAACATCATCATGGTGCACAATCAAGCTGATAAGGAAATACTTCATGAGATATGGCATCCCAGAAGAAGTTGTAAGTGATGGGGGCCCTGAATTTGATAACAAAATGATGAGAGAATTGACCCATAAATACGGATTTAGATGGAATCCCTGCTCACCAGAGATGCCAAACTCCAATGGAATGGCAGAATCAGCTGTAAAACAAATAAAAGGCATCATAAAAAAAATGTAATAATGAAAACAGCGATCCTTGTCTTGCCATACTAGAATTCACCAACACACCATCAAAATCCATAGGAATGTCCCCAGCACAGAGATTCTTTGGAAGACAATTGAGAAGTGTACTGCCTATGATGAAGAAATTTCTATCCCCATTTAATGTGGAAGAAACAAAAACTAAAATACAAAAAGCAAAACAACATCAAAAGAAATACTATGACAAAAATGCCCATGACCTGATAGAATTAAGAGAAGGTGACCAGGTGACTGTGTAGCCATATGGCAAGAGCCAATATTGGAAAAGGGCAGTTGTCATAGAAAAGTTTAAATACCGACGATACATGATCGAACTGGAAAATGGGAAAAGACTAGTGAGAAATAGGAGACACCTAAGACTCACAACTAAACCAAAACATAGCAACATGACGAAAACAAACCACAAACAAGATATCACCAGCAATGACAGTGAACAAAACATCAAACAGCAACAACCAGACATGGCTGAAAGACAACCATGTCTGAAGAGAGTCACCGCAGGCAAGACACCCAACCGATATGGTGAATGGCAACTCACATAAAATGAACACTTCAGACTTTTGTATGTATGGGGGATGTTGGTCGACTTATATACACAAGCGGCCCAATATTGGTAATGCCTTGAGGGGCCTTTTTACTGGGACACAAGCAGAAAAAGATGGCAGCAATAAAGCACGTGTGTTGTCACACATGAGTCTTGGAGTTATTTCGACTAAACACATGGGAATGAAATAATGACCATATAAAGTACACTTCATTGGAACTTTTCTTTCAAACATTCTCAAAGTTAAGTCATGTCCTGGGTCCTTACATAGGAGCTTTGCTTGATAAAAGTGATATGTCTAAGTCCACATCATCAGTAATGATACCGACTTCAATATTAGCAATGACACCCAGTAGAGTGCCTGTGTAGAGTGACTTAAGTTTGTTTCTGTCACCAAACTCACAAACTGTTTTGAACTTTTATAGTTTGTCTCTGTTTTTCTGTTATGGTTTTCAGAAAGCATTTATACCATTTAATTCCCACTAATGGTTCCAGAAGCACCGCTATCCAAGATGACTGAGACAAGTGTCTTCTCCAAAAAGTTATTTTGCTAACTCAGCAGCACAATATTGGCTATGGATAGGTAGTTTTCTATTTTGGCATCTTTCTGCTTATTTCTGGTACTCTTAGCATAAGAGTAGTCATGATCCCAGTAAAAGTTGCATACACAAATGAAGCATTTGATAATGTTGCTTTCAGGTCCTTGTGGATTTAAATTTTGGTCAGTGTGTTAAGTTTTTGATATGTCTGCTCCGGCCATGAGTGTCACTACTTCAATGACCAGAAAAACAAGAGCATTGGTTAGAACAGTGACCATAAAATATCCCATGAGAGTCCATGTGGGTGTTTTCATTGTATGCAACATCCATTTCATTCTCCACTATCAGAATACTGTTGGTGCATAATTTTTTTAAGTTTTCTGGACATGGCAGACAGTGTCAGATCTCCAATAGTGACCTTGACCAGCTTCTTTTTCTTCAAAATGAGACTAGCACTTTTAATACTCTGTAGGCGAATACTGGCTCTGACAAAAGTACTTTGAGATACTTTAATTTTATGACATGATGCCCAAAGTTTATGAGGAAGTTGTCTATTGTTTTCAGCAATTCCCAAAAGACTTGCATGCTGTAAAAACCAACTGGTTCACATCTTCCAAGAAAAGTGTGATGACTTTTTCATGTAACTTTTGCATGTCATCATTAGCAGGTGGCAATGTCCAATTCTAATGTGGCCTCCTTGGCTTTTCTTTCCAGAGATAAAAGTGCAGCAGGAGCTCATCTAGGTAATTCCAATCCAAGAACAAGTTTCCAAACTTGTATCTCTTTCTTCCAAGTATTATACTTGTTGGTGTTTAAAGCAGGTAAGGAAATCAAATTAGAAGTTATTTTGATGATCTTATTGCTCTGCTACCGTGAACTGATAATTATATGGCTACTGTTGAACTTCTGGGTAAGATTGTTCTTTTTTATCGGAGAGCATCCAAGGAGTGTAACTCATGAGGATTAACACATTTGATTCCGTTCAAACATTATCAATTTTTTCTAATTTATGAATATGATTTTCTTCTCAAAAAGCAGATGAGTATGAAATAGATGATAATTGTCAAATCAAAAAAAAATAGGATGATACATGGCCACACAGGACATTGGTTAACTGCTTACTCTACAAATGTGGTGTGAGAGAAAATCACATTATCCTTTTGACCAATTAGAAAGCATCAGTAGTGACCCTGAAGCATATGAATACACATATAAATATACCAGATTTTCCTCACTTTCTTTCTCTTTTTTACTATGGCAGCCAAGCTATAACAACATATGATTATGCCTTCTTCTCAGAGAATCAGCAAAACACATCAATAGACTATAGACGTTCACCAAAACCATTTATTTATTATTTTACCTTCCCTCATTAAGTAGATTTTTTTATATTATTGTACTCCTTTCATATGCTGCTTGTTCATGGAACAATATGTATATATTTCTAGCTGTTGGGACACATTTATGTATTCTTTCTTCTCAATACCATTGGTAAGTATATTATGAATATAAAAGGTTAAATGTTCTTGTAGGTACAAATGCATTTATCTTGTTTTTCTTCTGTTGTGTTTTATGTTAGTATATCACTGATATACAATTTCTAATATCGGTCTTTTGTGAGTAGGGACTTAACTAAATATTTTCCTTAACTTTAAGCCAACTAATAGTAGCAGCTTTAAGAAGAGATGATAAGATTTTTTTAGTTTTATCAACTATGAAGTAATCATTCAATCAAATAAAGAGTCTGCCTTTTTCTTGACTTATTTTGTTTTAATATATAATCATTAACCTCTAAATTAATGCAAGAAAATTTTCAATTGTAAGCCATCTACACAAGACTGAATTATGTATCTACCCTACTCCAGAATCACAGACATGATGTGACACAAGGTCAATTTTTATAAACTAGTTTTTTTTCAACCTAATTTTTTCAAGGTCAATTTTTTAAGCTGATGTAAATTCAGAGTTTTCCATCTCCTAGAGTGGTTGCCTAAAAAAAAAAGAACCTAATCTGCACAACTATTTACCCATAGCTGAAGTAGACATATGCTATAAGGACCATGCTTGTCAAGGGTGCATATGCACAAATTCGATCTCATATTTTTTTCATAAAACAAGTTATTATATTTAACTCCTGCTCCATAATAGATATTTCTCTGACTAATAATATTCATCCAACCCAGACAGTTGGAAGCTTTGTGTTTGTGTGCAGATTGCTTTGCTGTTATCTATTTTGACTACAAATCAATGGTTCTTACTTGAACTAATGTTTAAAGACAGACCAAACAGGGCAGGGTTGAGTGGAAGTTACTGACTGGCACATTTACAAGACTTAAGACTTTTGTGACTGGATAATTCTTACAAAAATCAATAGTTGCATGAAAATCTGCCCAAATGAAACTGGATACTAGATCAAGAAAAAGTAAAGAGGTTACATAAGTCCTTTATGCTTTCTGGAGTCAACAAAACCATGATGATGATGATGATGATCTACCTGTTGTTGTTATTATTTTTCTCTGCGAGTTTTTCACACCAGTTTTAACTGGTGATTTTTCACAGAAGTCTGATAGACAGAAAGTCTTCTCAAGTCTCTAAGACTCTTCTTAGTATTCGAGCTGACCTTAAAATTGCTGTGATTGGGATGGTCTTGATTCTTCCTCTGATTCCTTCAGTCTACCTTTCCAAGCTCTTGAGGACCATTCCAAGCACACTGTCTACAATTGGTATCACCATTACCCTCATGTTCTACAGCTTTTTCAGCTATCTAGCAAGATCCAAGTAGTTGGAAGTACTTGTCTATCTTTTCATTTTCTTTTATTTCTACTCTGTGGTCTGTTAGAACAGCAAAATCCACCAGATGTCTTTTTCTTGTTAATTAACACTAGGTCTGATCTTCTGGCCAGGATTGAGTGATACATTTCTATCTCAAAATCCTATAGAATTTTATAGGTCTCATTTTCTAAGAGGGATTCTGGTTTGTGCATATGTCAATAAGATTAAGTTTTAATCCCTTGGATAATTCTCAATGGATCACCTTTCCTACCTAGTCATGCCTACTCTTGTTTTCCTTTAGTGTCAGTTTGATGCATTTGCTCATTATGTGATTAAGCATTTCATCTCTGTCACCACATAATGTACACTCAGTATTCTTCTGCATATTATCAATTTTTGCTTTTATATAATTGGTTCTTATGGCATTGTTTTGTGCTGCTATCAAAAGAGATTTAGTTTTTCTCTTGAGGTTTCCTCCTTTTAACCATGTCCAGGTCATCTTGCTTTTCAGAGTTGCTGACTTTATGTCTCTACTGTCAATGTCTGGAAATATAACAAGAATAACCAGACCAATAGAAAAAGATCCATGTATGCTGGATTATTACAAAGACTTGCTCTGCAACATTCTAACCCTTTTCTACCTGGTCTGCTTTTTGATGTGTCAGTAAAAAGATAATAATAAAAATGATAGGACAGAATACAAAGACAGATAAATTCATAACATGTATGATTGTTGTTTGCAAAGAAAGCAGTTGGAACATTTCTTATAGTTTTATGATGAATTTGTTCAAAACAAAGATGCAACTAAATGTAAATAACACAAGAAAAAATACTGAATATTAAATTGAATTTATTGTTCATACTTACAGCAATGAACAGAAAACAAGGTTCACATTTACCACGGTATTTGTCCAAAGCCTCGATCTGATCAGCTTTGGCCTAAGAATAGAAAGAAATAACTCATGAACTAATTTTTTGTGTTTTGTTCAGTGAATTGGTTGTTTATTTTGGACAGATATGTTAGCAATCACTCAAAATTTGGGTTGAAGAGCCAACAAAAGCAATGAACCCCTTCAAAGATAGAAATAAAGTTGTAACTAACTTTGGTGAAGGTCATCAAAGCCAAGTTGTGCAGAAAATTGATTGTTAGAAATTTCTTAATTTCTCTTCTTTTTTTTTTTGATTTTTAAGCAACATTTCAATTTGAAATAATCATCCAAAAGAAATTAAAGATTACATAGTCTTTTTTTTCTCAATTTGTTTTTACTCTGGTCTAAGATCATTTGAATTTATATTAGGGCGAGTCAAAAGTTTTGAAATATTTTCATACATACTGGTTGGTGGCATATCTATCATAGATTGAAGCAATTCAAGCAATGGTAGGTACCCACTATGGTGGTAGTATAGTGGTAGTTGGTATTCTGACACAATGTGCACTGCTGCATTTTGTGTGTGATTTGAAAGCCTCAAAGATGAACATACAACATAGTCTAATTCAAGGACTTATGCTTTATGAGTTCAAAGTGGGCCATAACATCATAACAGCAACAAAAAAGATTTGTTTTGTGAAAAGTAAAGGCTTGGTTGAGCACAGAACAGTAACCAGATGGTTTAAGAAATTTCACTCTGGTTGCAAAAACCTCAACAATCAGGCAATGTCAGGTAGGTATAAAATCATGGAATCCAAGACTGTGCTCCAAGCCTTAGAGGCAAATCCAGTGAGTAGCATTTGAAGAATATCAGGCGAGTTTGGCATCTCACAGTCCAGTGTGGTTCATAAAATTCTCAACCTTGGCAAAAGTATTCTGAGCTTCCAAATTGAGCATCATATTGCTAAAATATCACAAAACTTTTGATTCACCCTAATACAAAGAATGTCACTCTTATGTCTCAAGTTTGTTTTTAACAGGGATTTATAAATTTAAAAATGAATTTAATTTTGCCATTTGAATAACTGAAAAATTTGCTAATCTAATAAGTGAATATTAGATTAAATATATTAAATTCATTTTGTCTTCCTTTGTTTGCCATTCTATTATACCTCTGCAGTTGCTAATCTTTTCTCTTTAGGGATTTCATCTTTATCAAAGGAATTATTCAACATGCAATGATCATTTCATTGAATTCCATAAATATTATTTTCTTCAAATGTTTTATTTACAAGGCATAATTAACAAGTTATCTTCTCATTTTTTGTATGATGGAGAGAAATAAATTGAGACTGCTGCCCTAGTTATTCACATCTCTCTCTCTCTCTCTCTCTCTCTCTCTCTCTCTCTCTCTCTATTCATGTTGTTCATAACTGTAGTGAACTTATCTGCCATTTGATTCTTAACGACGAGAATCAATTAGCCTGTCATTCCACACAACTGGATAGAACATTTAGTGCATTAAATATAACAAAAAAATCTATATTATCATTTTCTGATTTTCTAAAAAAAATGTTTCTTTTTCTTTCACCAATTAATTTGATAACAATGCATTTAAGCTGTTTTTTTCTAGAAAATTTTTCTCATTTCAATTTTCATTGAATTTATTTTTAGCACAATATTTCTATAGCAAGTTGTATATGTTTCACTGCTAATATATGCTCATACAAGGAACTGATTACATAGTAATCATGAAGAAGACAGAAGGATGGTTTATTATGGAATATATTTGGACATAGTACATGTGGGCTGAGTAATGGTTATCAGTACAGAAATTTAAATCAGCAAACTATGTTCAAATTTTGAAAGAGACTCTATTCACTTTGCAATGCAATATTGCTCTGGGGAAAAGTTTGAATTTGTCTCTTCTATTTCTTGATATGAATGAAATAGTAGGGTAGACAGGATTCTCTAGCCTTCATGGCAACCAATTGAAGAGTAGGACATCACTGAATTCAAAACCAGGAGATAATTCTAGCTTCAAATCCAGAAAAAGAGGAGTTGGTCATGGGTAGGAGATAACATGATTATAAAAGAAAAATTATTGATTGATTTTAACAGCATATCAACCCATAGATTATTCTATGCCTAGAAGTTAGAGAATTACATTCATTTTATGTTCATACTTACATTTTTTGTGTAGTCATTTGTTAAGTTTTTTTTTTTCATACAGTCCAATCAAATACGAATAATTCTTAAACAAAGCTATTTAACCCATAGATGGGACCCTAACAGGTACACCCACTCTTAGTCAAAGAGGACACAGCAGTTGTGGCAATGAAGTGGTATTCTACACTCACCTTAGAGTTCCAAATGTGGAGCCTCACCACTAGATTCAGTTTAGTATCATACTCAAGACACCTCATTTTTTGAGAGGGTCTTACCACTCTACAAAGGATACAATCGAAACATTCTAAGCACCACTGACATGACTGATAAAAGAAAAGACAAATGCAACTACGATAAAAGTAGTCATGGCATCAATGGATCTTGACTCAGGGGAATGATGATGATGATAATAATGATGATTTATGCATAATGCAACTTACAGAGAACTAAAATATCTGTAATAAATAAGTTCTGTAATAAAAACAAAAATATAGATATATTAGTCTAAATGACTGTAAACAGGAATTATTTTCTCTATTTAGAGTATTTTCTTTTTTCTACAAACAAATTAAAATCTTTGTTGTTGCTGTGGTTACTGTTGCTTTGATAAATAAAGAGAACAAATCAAATAAATTCTGAACTTACATTTGCAAAATGAAGCAAATCATCAGTCACTTGATTCTTTATCCTTTTGAAGTTGCTAACCATTGAGATACATGGGCCAGCCCATCCTTGATAGACATCTACCACTGTCAGGGAGAGAAAAAATAACATTTTATTTTAATAAACTATATTGATACTTCCAAGTAACTTATTTTTATACTCTCCATGACCATTACTAAAGGAAATATTTACTTTCAAATTATTCCTATTCAAGTTTGAAAATATGAAAAAACAGTTCTTTCCTGAGTGCTAAAGTTAAGAAATGCTTTAACAGGTAAACACCAATAAATGGGTAAGAAATCAAGGAGACGTAGGGAGATAATTAATAATCATCTCTCTTAGAGAATTGATGTCTATATTGGGAGCCTCATGGATAGTCTCACAACAGTCTCATAAGCCCATTCTCAACTGCTTTTTGCCTCTGTTCTTTGAATAGTGGTGATGTCTGCCAGAGAACAGTGGAGCTACATGATGATATTAACAACATTTGTCAAATAAGCCAAGCCTTTTTCCATTTTATATCCCCTCCACATATTGCTTATGGACTAACATAAACACATTTTCATCTGTTGACACACATTCAAGTATTCTTTCTTTTAATACCACTGGAACGTATATATATATATATATATATATATATATATATATATATATATATATATATATATATATATATATATAATGTCAAATGTTCTTGTACATGTCCATGAGTTTATCTTGTCTTTCCTTCTATTTTATTCAGAGTTAGTATATCATGGTTATACAAAAGCTAATATTGGTCCTTGGTGGTAGTTGACTAGACAAAATATCTTCCTAAGCACCAAGCATTTCAGTATTGGCATAAGTAAAAATGGTTTGTAATGGTATAATCCTTAAGCAATACTTTTAGCACTGGATTACAAATTATATGTTTGGTATTTTTTTGTTTTGAACAATTAAAAAGCCTACATTAAACTTGCTGAGAAATACTAGAATGAATCAAAAGTTTTGCAATATTTTCATAGTACATGTTAGTTTGTAGCATGTATATCATGTGACTAAAGTAGTTCTAACCATAGTAAGTATCCTTTGTGGTTGGTAGTATCATGGTAGTTGGTGTGCTGATATGTTATACATTTTTTTAGGTGAGTTTGGCATCTCACAGTCCATTGCAGTTCATCACCTTTATGATCATGGTAAAAGCATTTGGAGCTGCCAAATTGTACATAAACAAAACATTGCAAAACTTTTAACTCACCCAAACAGATCTACAAACTGAGCAAGTCTTATTATTCTACAATTAGTGGAAAATATATAAAATTTTACAAAAGTTAGTTTTGACCACAACAAAAGATTTGAGTAACAATAACACTAGTCCAAATTGAGAGGAGCAGAAAACTTTATTGACTTTCAAGACATTATTCTTTTAAGTAATGATCAGACAGATTTTATATTTATTAATCTGATTTTCTAAAGAAAATATAATTTCTTTTTCTTTCTCCAATTAATTTGATAATAATACAGTTAAGCAGTTTTTTTTTCTAGAATAATTTTCTCATTTCAATTACTTTTTTATTCAATTATTTTAGCTCAATATTCATATAATAAACTCTGTATGTTTCAATGCAAATAAATATCTTGAATTTATTGCTCCCACCAGGAATTGAAGTGGGGAGTCCTTACGATGTGATAACTAAAGCAATGAATTGCAGCCTCGAAGTAAGTTAGTTTGAACTTAAGTCAAACTGTTACATTCACTATCAGATTAATACCTGAGGAAAGGTATGAACCCTTTTATCCCTCCCCAGCTATGGGTTGAATAGTATCACTGGTATTCTTCTACAAGGATGGCTTTGGCATTAAATAACCCATAAAGGTTCATATGACCAAACCAAGAATTAATTATATTGTAATTATGAAGACGACATAATGGTTCTGATTGATTGATTAATTGATTTTATGGCATATTAACTCGTTCATGGTTATATACCTAAAGGTTAGGGTATTGTGATCATTGTATGTTCATATTTATATTTTTTGTGTACTTGTTTCTTAAGAGTTTTTTTTTTTTGCACACAGTCCTATTGAATATGAATGATTAATAGATATATGATATATTTATATATTTAACCAATACATGGAACACTGGGTCAGAGTGGACCTGGGAGTAATGGTAATGTAGGGGTACTCCACATTCCTCAGAGCTCCAGAACTTGAGACTTACCACCAGATGCATATCCAGGACACTTATTGTGGGATATAGTTGGACATAGTACATGTGGGTTGTGCAATGGTCATTGAAACAAAAAAATGAAATTAAACTAAGTTCAAATTTTGGAAGAGACTTTGCTCCAATGCTCTTCTATTCCTTGTCATGAGTAAAATAATATCATAAACTGGGTATTCTAGAAACAATTATCTCTCAATCTTTGTAACAAAAAAATACAAAATAGCATTTTAAAAGATAAAAGATGTTTATTCAAATTGTGAGTTTTATGAAAACTGGGAAAAAAATTAAAAAACCTGTGAGTCCTGTTTTAGCTAACATTTCATCCCAATCATCCTGTGATTCTAGTTCCTGCTGGAGTGACACTTCTGCCTTGCGTCTTGCCATCTGAGCCTTTAGCCGACTCTTTTTTGCTTCTTCAGAAAGTATTGGCTATAAACAAGGAAAATGTAATCATTAAAAAATAGCTTTACTTTTTAAACGTTTTCACTTCCAATATTTAATTCTTTTCATTTTTATGCTTTGATTTAAATATATTTTCTGTCTGGTTCAAAGAGACAATATAGATAGCCATTATCTTTAAATAATATGTTCAAATATATGTATATAAATGTAATATATTCTTATTCTTATTTAGCACAAAACTATGGTCAAACATGTGCTTCCAATGGGTATATATATATATATATAATTAATTAATAAACATATAAATGAAAATACATTTATTTCTGTTAGCAAATCAAGAAAAAAATTTATGAACATATAGTCTGGTAAGATTTAATAATTACTTTACAGAAAAAATAAAAATGGTGGTCAATCCTTTTCTTCAGAGATGATATGGCAAACTCATAACACAAGAGTACATATATGTATATTTATAAATGTTTAGATGTTTATTTTGCCCCCTAAATAGTCTACATCAAATTTCTTATTCCATTCTTATCTATCATCCACCTAGAAACTTAAAAAGCCAACTAGTGGTTGATAACTGCTCAAGTTGATGACCACTGAACATTAGATAAATTCCTCAAATTAAACAAATAGAAAATAAAAAGAATTAACATTTGAATTGTTAGAAAATGAAAGTTTGGAATTATATTAGGCAATTTGCACATTTCAAAATAATATTTACAAAACAAATAAGTCTTTTTTTACTTACCTGACCAGTAATAGAATATATATAAAAACCCGTGAAGTTGAAAGGAAGCTAATATGAAAACAACCACTCTGAATTCTTTATATCAGTTTTTTAATCTTTATTTCACATATATATAGCTATACTAAGTCTATAGGTAATCACAAAAAGTCATTTTACACAACAAATATTTATTTTCAAATATAATCTCTTTTCTTGTCAATGCATTTATATTTATTGATCAATATTAATCACATACAGTGAAAATCTCAGATCAAAATTCAACCAATAATTTCAGGTACAAAATTGTTATTTACTAACCCTAGCTTAGTTTGGAACAAAGCAAAAAGTAGGTATTTATTTAGCTCCCCAGAAGGCCAAAATTTGACACAAGGTCAGTTTAGTATGGGGATTAATCTACAGGAATTGAAATTCCAGCAGGGTAGGGACAAAAATTGTTTAGTTTTGTTGGCATTCTCCTTTAGGTGTACCTCAAGCAACAGGCAATAAACCCAGGTCTTACCCCTTTTAGACAATGGGGTAGGTAATGCCTGAAGGAAAAGGCTGCTAGAACTAAGCTGATAATCTTACCTTGCAAGGCTAGGAGTATGATGTACTAATGAGAATCCAATTCACTTGTAATAGTTTACTAGCCAAGCCTACTAACTAGTACACCACACAAGGATGGTGATGATGCTGATGATGATAAATATGTAGGTTTATGAACTAACAATGAGTTTACACATTTTTAATTAATCATATATATATATGAAGGGCCTTTCTACTCATGATTTTTTTCAAGAGTGTATAGACAATGTAGTGAATCCAATAGCATGGAGCAGGAGAAAAAGTGAAAGACTTCCAGATAATAGGTAGTCAAAAACCTGTAAATGTACTACATTTTCACACCTAAACTAATTGGAAGTTACTCAACTTCTCTCTAAAGTAAAAATACACTTTATTATAATTACTTTTAGACCCAAATCTTATGGTGTATAAGTGAGCAGATATTCAAATGTTTTCATCCATTCAATTTTGAAATTTGCTAACAACTTCACTTTTGAAGGAGGGTGGAGAACATGCCAATTAAATCATTACAGTTCAAAAAACAAACAAATGTGAAGATTTATTCCTGAAGAAAAATAATTTCTTTAACCACTTGGGATTGAGATATTTTTGTTTGATGCCATATGGACAAAATATCTTATCAGTTGCTCTAGAATAATCATTGCTTTTACTCTCTTCATCATAATCAATGAATTATCTTGAATCATTAATTGATTCACTGCCTAAGTAAGAAAACCAATTGCAAAGAAATTTCTCGTAAGATATCTTGTCAGCTGCTTCCAAGTGGTTAAAAGAATACATTTAAATTTTTTCTCATGTGACTCTATACTACACACTGCATTAACTTGTGTTCTTTTGCAACAAAAACTAGGCATAGTGAAACATGACAATTTGACAAATAAAAGCAATGTTGATTCCTTCATATTTACTGCAAGAATATCACTTATATCAGTTGCCACATGGAAGGTGTGACATATTAAATGCTAATACAAAGAATTAACTTCTGAAGATAAGATTTAATTCCAGTTAACTCACAAATGATTGGTATCAAATCCTGAGTCAATAAAGATTATTCAATCTAGTTTGACCTTAAATCCAGAAATATGCTCCTTCCTTGCGGGAAATAACATTAAATGGTTCATAAGAGTCAGGTTTGTTTTTTTTTGTAATTAGAAGATTTATTTTACCCAAAATGCAATGTCAATAGCTATTTGTTTCAGACAGAAAGTTGTTTATAGCTTATACCAAGAAGATAACCCTAATACCACAACTAAAAATTAAACATTTTCTTTTTTCATTTGAACTTATTTTAGAAATTGCTTCATTATAAACTTTAGAAACAAAATAAAAGAGATTTTAACCCATTTGAAGAGAATAACTGCTAAAATAAAACCTATTTAACTACTACAATATATTTAAAATATGATTACAACTTGTTATGGTAATTTGTATTTGTTGATACTGCTATAAATATAGTTGGTGTATTTATCCAACTCCTTTGCTATGAGCAGCATGTGACACAAGATCAATCTTTAAGCAGAATAAAGTTGGTTTGTATTCTGAGTTTTCCTTCACCAAAGTTAAAGAACACAGTCAGCCATACTATTTACCCATAACTGGGGTGTGGGGAAAACAGATGGATTCATGCCTTTGGGAAAGGCATTAACATGAAGTAAAACACAAGCAACTTTGTCCAAGAGTTTAAGTTGAGTCACCAATTCAATTTCCTATGATTATAATTGTTATGTTAAGAACTCCTTCCCTATATGGTTAGTGGAGCTAGTTACTTAGTTAAGTCATTATTTTATAGTGACTTTGTAGTGAAAAGTATCCATATAGAACTAGTCAAGAAGACTTTTACAAACCTGAACAAGAGTTCAGTCATGTAGCCATAAAACTCATGAAAACATTGATTGCAATATTCAGTTGCTAGACTTCCCTTTCTTATGGTGTTGCTGTATCAAGTCTATGTTTTTGTCTTTCTTTCACTCCTCTCTCTGTTTTTTATTATTCTTTTTTTTTTTCTTCGACTTGTGAATGCCCACATGGCTAGGTGTAAGATTTAACAACAAGGTCCTCCCTAGATGATCGAACACTCACTTAAACCCTGTGGGTTATTTCATATAGATTCAAATAATTTTTCATTCTTCCTGCACTATATAGATCCTAGTTTCCTTTTTACTTTATTTACAAAATGTTTTTTAATTACTTTGGGTTTGTTGTTAAGATCAGCTATAATCATTTTGTAATGAAATCTGGCACTAATTTTTATACAGAAGACAATGTTTTTATGTCTTTTCATTTATATATTTTGTATATGTTTTGCAGCTCAAAATAAAAGAAATAATAGGAACTGAAAGTTAAGTCTTAGATAATAAAATTTGTTGAGAAAGTGGATCAAAAAAGTGTTAAAAAAGCCAAATTATTAATTGCTCCAGTGTTTATTTATCTGTTGTATTTTTCTGGGAATTTTCATGGGGAAAATATTTAAATTCATATTTTGAAAAAATTGAGCTAATTTAAAATTTTTTTTTGCTACTTGCCTGTTTAAGCAATACATTTCATGGTAAGATTTAAGTTGTTCTATAAATGCATATAATCTAAAAAAAAAAAAAACTATTCAAAATATGAAAACAAGTAAAGACTAATAGTGAAAAAAATAGCTAAATACCATTGAAAATGAATCTGAAAGTGTATGTGGGTAGGAAAGATCATGAAGGTGACACTAAGTGAATATTATTGGATTTCAATTTGAGAAAGTAACAGCACACTTGGATATGTATATTTTTAAGCAAAGGCATACACATAGATATACACATAGACACATATATACACAAATAAACATATAAATATGCACATGCTTTTAAGCATGATCATATATATGTGTGTGTGTGTGTGTGTGTGTGTGTGTGTGTGTGTGTGTGTGTGTGTGTGTGTGTGTGTGTGTGTGTGTGTATAAATACACACATATACATATTCAATATACAAACAACCAAATAAATACATACATTCAAGTACAGATGCATCAACTAATACACTCCTAGATGATATACAAATATAACACATTTACTAAGGGAACACATTATATTGCATACTTAAACATATGCATAGCAGTATAAAATCATATGTACTTACACATGTATAAAAGTTATCACACACACACGGACACAGACACACACACATACACACATACACAAAAACATATTTATCCAACCATTTCATATGAGCAGGATATGACACTAAGTCAATAGTTGAATGGAGTTTAAAAGGTTTGAATTCAGAGTTTTCCTTCTCTTAGACCAGTTGCTTATCAAAGGTTTTTCCCTGCTATTTATCTATAGCTGGGGGAGAATAATAGGATTTGTACCTTTCCTAAGGGTATTAGCACTATATGAAATGCAAATACCCTCATTCAAGATGTAAACTTTGATTGCTGTGTCCATTCATTATGACAGTAACCATTACACCATGAGCATCTCTCTCTCTCTCTCTCTCTCTCTCAATATATATATATATATATATATAAGCATAAAACTTGAAACAAACATGTAAACACACTTATATATTTTTGAATGCATTCATGCATATATAAATTCAAGTCTGCAGAAATATATGCACTGCCACATACACACACACACAAATAAATTAGATATGTGTTTGTACACATATGACTTCTAAGCACTCACAAGCACATATATGTAAACATGTATATATAAGCACATACACACACAAATACAGTCTATAGATGTATGCATTTATCTACATATGACTACCTAAGCACTCACAAGCATATATATGTAAACATATATAAGCACACACATACACACACGCAGAGTTGTGCTAAATACAAAAATTTGTATATTGGTAAACTGCAGGATCCACACAGCCAGTTGTGACAAATCACTAAATGTAATCATGCAATGATTAATTTGAAGGCTACAAACATTTTGGGCTTTCATGCAAGCTACAATTATAATCTTACCGAATCCATGAGGAAACTTGTCCTAGTAATGAAAACTAATCAGTCAAAAATAAAAGGTAACATATATATATATATATATATATATATATATATATATATATATATATATATACATTTGGGATGTTCTTCAGTTTTGTTGATTTATTTTTTCACATTTCAACAAGTCCATTCTCTAACCAACATCATATGATATTTTATCTGGTAGATTATCTATTGATGGTTCGGTTCTGATCTACTGATAGGCATAGTAAGCCATTGACCATCTGGGAGACCACTGAAACTAATTTGTCATGCAACATGTCAGGATATAACCTTATTTCAAGTGTACACTGGGTATTTCATTATATAATATATTCAAAACCATAAGGGCCCTTGTACATAAAGTATAAGGCTTGGAGTATGGGACCAATGAACATTATGTATAGGCTCACAGTGGTCTTTAACTGGTGAGCTATGGAATAGTTTTCAAGTTGGCTATAAATATAAACCCTATGGTAAAATGAAAGTCTCCAATGATGAGTTTAGCATAGAGCCCACAAGTAAGTAAATCCTGCCCTGTGTCTATGCTTTACACCAAACTGTTTTGGTGACTTCTTGTTCTAGCAAATTTTTGTTTCAAATTTTTATTGATTCAAGTCATCTCTTCATTTTTTTTTTCATAACCTAATATCTGCAGTAAAAGTCAATTCTAAATGTGTTTCCATCTCCATTTCTTAAGTATAGTGTATTAAATAACCAACAACAGACTCTGCAACAGACAAAATGTCATTTGAAGATGACAAGAGAATAAACCAGCCAATAATAAAATAAAATAAAAAACAGCAAAGGTAGAGAAAGTAAAAAATAAATATCACTGAATATCAACCACAATTCATTTTAAAATTTCAGATAAAAAAAGACAACATGAAATTAGCTTTCAGAGTAGACAATTCAAATGTACATGGTGATGCATGTGTGTCTCTGCTGTCATCTACATATGTATCTCATTTATTTGAAGTGGTGAATAGTTATTATGCATGTTTGAATAGTTAGCTACTAAGCTTAGCTTCATGTAGTACAAGGCCTCAGTATTAGGATACTATCCCAGTCAATTATATATTTATTTAATTTAGCTTTGCCTAACACATGAACATAAAGACTAACCACAGTGTGAGACTTAAATTCCCTACCAAAAATAGTCTACCAAGACTAGACAATTAACCATTACTCTACATCAGGAACCACTTATTTACATTATATATATATATATATATATATATATATATATATATATATATATATATATATATATTAAAGTTAGGATAGCACTTAGTAATTGTAAGTTTCTTGCCTATGCATTCATTAGATTAAGCACTGTTGATTCTATGTCTACACTATCCTTACTTACATGCTCTATCGCTGATATTAAACACTCTTTATTTACAAATATAGCAAATTATAAATATATATATATATATATATATATATATATATATATATATATATATATATATATATATATACATAAATTGCTGACATATATATATATATACACAATTATCAAAAAAATTAATGGTGAGACTATTTTTAATCCGTAAAATCTTTTTTGGAACTCTATGCACACAAAATGCAATATCATATTTTTCAAATGTAAAATAGGATAATAATAAAACAAGATAAAAACTCATTATTCAGAATTTCACATTATCAATCCTCTGGTGGGTTAGTATTCAACAGATCTGAATTCTGTTAGATTCAAGTGGACAAATATGTACTTTTTTCACATGATTCAAAAGAGTAAATGTTTGTTCAGTTGAATCTAATAGAATTTAGATGTGTTGAATACTAACTCACCTGAGAATCGGTAATGTGAAAATCCAAGTCAAGAGGTTTTATCCTGTTTTATTATTATCCTATTTTAAAATTGAAAATTATTGTGTGTGTGTGTGTGTGTGTGTGTGTGTGTGTGTGTGTGTGTTTAAAAGTGAACAAAGACATTTTTCTTTTACAAACTCATATCATATACAATAAAGGAAATATCTAAAATTAAAATACATTGAACTTAAAAAGAGATTGTTTCAAGAGGAACTTTTAAATAATGGTTAGATTAGTTAAAATTACAAAATGGTACTGAATCAGTCTGAAAAGAAAAAAATTAGAAATAAAAAAGATACTGAATTTCACAATTCTTTCCCTCGTAAATTTGAGAGCTGTACTTAAGTCTAAAAGGCCGTCTTTTCTTGTCTTGACTTATTCAGTTTATTATAGTACTGACAACTGAAATTTATAACATCAATTATCGATTTTTCCTTATTCAAAATCATTCATCAAAAGTTGAATTCAAAAATAGAAGATTACAAAGAAAAAATTAATCATAAATTTTTAAAATATCGATTTTTAATAGTTTTAAACATAAAACATTTCGTTTTATCTCCTCAAATCAAAATTTACCCACATTTCTTTATTTATCATTTTCTTTTTCTTTTCTTCAAGCTTAAAATGTGAGGAAAAAATCGTCTTTAAGAAAGAAGTAAAAGAAGCAAAAGTTTTAATTTTTATTTTTAAATGCTTCGTTGAAAAATCATTTTGAAACAGTAAATTGTTAGAATAGCGTTTTTTTTTGCTGGTGTAAGTCGTATCTTAATTAAAACAAAGAAGTAATAAAATTGTTTGTTTTTTTTTAAAAAAAGGCACAGGTCTTCCTACCTGAAAATAAGCCGATGTCTACAATACAAACATATTAATGGCGTCGTCTAGTTGTCATGGAGACAGCAAGAGGGTTGATCGCTTTTTCTGAGTACTAAAAAAGAAGTCAAAAGTTACATTTAATTTAAAATTAAATCTTTGTAGCGTATAAAATTTAAAGTTAAGAAAAATAATAATTTGACAATTATTGATAAGAATAAAAGTGAAAAAAATCATCGCGTCTTTCTTCATTAATCAAATTTAAACTTTTAATTCGGCTTTGCAGTTTTTACAATTTAACCATAGTTCATTAAAAATTCAGTCATTTGCATGGTATTTGTAAAGTCACAACGCCGTGAAACCACGATAAGTGGGTAGATTACTCGTCTCTACTTAGTGCTTTAGTTTAAGACTGGTCAATTGAATCATCGTAATTTCGTTAGAAAATCAATATATGTAATTTAACCTTCGCCATTTGAAAAGAACCTTTATTTCTTTCGGATATTTTTCATTTTCGAAAGGAAAAAAAATTTACAATAGAAGTGAGCAAGTGGCTCTAAAGTGTGTGTGTGTGTGTGTGTGTGTGTGTGTGTGTGTGTGTGTGTGTGTGAGAGAGAGAGAGAGAGAGAGAGAGAAGAGGTGCAGTAATGTACAACTAAGGACTAAGTTTGTGTTTGTATTTATGACACCAGATGTTCAGTTTGCAATGTAAATTTAATGCATACTTGATCCTGATGCTGTGTCCATTTTATGCAACTATGCCATGCTTATGAAAGCTGAAAAAGAACAAAAGAAAAATAATTAGTTACATATTCTTTTTTGTGCAGAAAAGACTCAAATGATTATTACCTATTGCTACTAAGGGCTTTTGGGGATGATTGGTTGGTTGTGTCTTATGGCATATCAACTCTTATGGTTTATCTAATGCTAAATCCTGTTTAAACATATATATCAAATATATGATTTGTAAACAAATAGTTTGTAGGTAACAATTTTTAAATGAGGCAGTATAAAAATATATCTAAGGTTGGTGGATTGTCTCCCTTGGTCAACCCCACTCCCTAAAGGACATATAATTGGTCGGTACACCTTTCAAACGAATCAATCATTGGTTTGCATATGTTGGTGCCTGATGACAAAAGAAATGTCTCGACCTCTTTTCCGATCGATCTGTATAACCAACTGATGTTAAAATTGTCTCTGCTACAATTCCAGCAGTGAACAGTGGAGAGCAGTGTAAAGTACGTTAAACTTTGGCAAATACAACTACAACACAAGGACTTCAGTTAAGTGGACTATTATATGCTTATTCTTGTATAATATTATATAGCTGCAAATAGAACAATTTGTTTGCAACTATAATATGATACTCTAAAAATTGTAAGTTGTATTCATGTTTTTTCCTAATCCTAACTCTTTTAAGTTTTCGACTTAACTAACATATTTTGCAGCCTAAAACACCTCATTTGGCAAACAAATTACCATATTTTGCAAACAAATTACCATTGCAGAGCTCATTTGTTTGCACATAGTTAAATGGTTCCAAGACTGGCTATGTAACACTAATAATTTAATTTAACACCAGTAATTTGTTTGCATACTGTTAAATGGTTTCAAGTTTTAGTAAATGATATATTTCTATTTAACCCATAGATGGAACCCAAACAGGTATTACCACTCCGAGTCAGAGTGAATTTGGGAGTAATGACAATGAAAGGGTACTCCATGTTTCCCAAAACTCCAGGACTGGGATCTCACTATCAGATGCAGTTTACATCATATCCAGGACTCTGGAGACTCATTGGGGCGGAGGAGAGAGGGATTCTACAGCCTCAGCTAACATTTGGTGGAGTCTCTACCATACTAAAATGTTCATAACCAATGAGAATTGATGTTTAGCTTCTTTTCTTTTTTTGTTTTTATTTTTTGTTCTAATCTTATTGCAATAATAACCTGAAGTATTGTTTGAAGAGTTCATCCTAACTTAAAATTGCTGACATCATATTGAATTATTGTTCTATTTTAGGTTGGGTTATTTTGCACTGAAATAAGTTTAACAACTAGTTTCCAATTATTATCATCATCATCAAGGTGTGCCAACAGCATGATTTCCTTTGACTATCTATCCCTATGGGCCATTGCTCAAGGTAAGTCAATGAGATAGCATCCAGTATTTGCACAGAGATGATGAATGTAAATTTTTGCTTGATGGCCTTTCACTGGTGTGTCCATATGTATTTGTCCCAAAGAGAACATCACTGATGAATTTGTCTTTACTTCCCCGGTAGTGCCCAGCATGTCTTGTTTTTCTTGGATTTGTGTGATGCTTGGTAAGTGGCCACACAATTGTTGTTTTCTAGGGTACTGCTTCTAGGATTTGTTCAAAATAGCACACAGCATCATTGTGTAGTTTCCATCTAGCTTTTTCTAGTGGTGTTCCCAGAGTCCAAGTGATGTGGCCATACAGTAATACTGACACAGAGCTTTGAAGAATTTCTGCTTTATTTTATCAGAGAGATAAACTCATTCACATATCCATGAACATTTAATCTTCTTCTTTTTCTTGGCTAGACTTCACGAATGAAAGTTTATGAAGGAGGCTGTCCATGTCGACTGTAGGCATACGGATGGCTGACTAGGCCAAGAATATTTAATACATACGCAATAAACATAGAAAAAGTATTTATATACTATTGCTAATATTGATCTTTGGACAGTGGGTACTCAACTTAAATTAGCCCATTCAGCTGGGGCTGTAGAATAAACCAACTACATCTCTGCAGAGGGATAAGACCCACCCCCCAGTGAGTGTCCTGATGTTACAATAAACTATCTGATGGCAAAGCTCCAGTCATGGAGTACCCCTTCATTGCCATTGCTCCCAGGTCCTCTCTAACCCAAAGTGATAGTACCTGATAGGATCCTATCTATGGGTCAAATAAAACTGTTCGAAATTTAAACTGTGACTTATGTTAAATCAAATTTCTAGAAATTGAACTCTTTGACCATTTAACTGTGTGTAAACAAATGACAGATTAAAAGGTTAGTGAGACATAGCAATACTTGGAATCATTTATCTGTGTGCAAATGAATTAGTAATGTTAAATAGAATTATTAGTGTTAGATAGTAATACTTGCAACCCTTTAACTGTGTGCCTAAATTGCATTATTGGTATTTCATGACAATACTCAGAACCAAATAATTAATATAGAACAGAATCATTAGTGTTCACAATAACTGAAACCATTTAACTGTGTAGAAATAATAACAATAGTAGTGTGCAAACAAATTAGTTCTAACTCATTTAAAAATGAAATTACCTACAAACTATTCCCTTACAAATCATATATGTATATTCATTTAAATGTGTCCAAACAAATGACTGATGTTAAATTGTTACTGTTTCAAAGCAATAGTTGAAACTATTTAACTGTATGAAAAGAAATGATTAATAGTAAATTGATTTGGTTTGGTTTGGTTTGTTTTTATGGCATATCAACCAATGTAGGTTATTTAATACCAAATCCTGCTTATACATTCATATATTAAATATATGATTAGTAAATACATTTTGTTGATAACATTTTTAAACAAGCCTGAGTCATTTTTTTTTTCACACAGTATTCCACACAAATAGTTTTATTTGCACAGAGTTAAATGGTTCCAATTATTGCTATGTATCACTAACAATTAAATTAAACATCAATCATTTGTTTGCATGCAGTTAAATGATCAAACAGTTCCAATTGTAACTATTCATTTTAGCAGACGTCATTTTTTTGCCCTCAGTTTAAATGTCAAACAGTTCTATTTGACCCATAGATAGGATTCCATCAGGTGCTACTACTCTGGGCCAGAGTGAACCAGGGAGTGATAGCAATGAAGGGGTACTCTGCATTCCTTAAAGCTCCAGCATGACTAGAGCCTCCCTATCAGATTGTTTGTTGTGTGTGTATGGTGGGGTGATCTTACCCTTCTGCAGAGATACAGACATTGTATTCTACAGCCCCAACCAATTGGGCTGTTAACAGTAAATAGAAATATTCATGTTAGATAGAAATACTTGAAACCATTTAACCATTAAAAAAAATGAGCTCTGGCTTGTTTAAAAATGTTATCTACAAAATGTGTTTGCAAATCATATATATTTAATATATATGTATAAAGGGGATTTGGCATTAAATAACCTACAATGGTTGATATACCATAAATTCAACCAAACTAAACCTATCAACTTAAATATCTTCCTCACCACAAAGCATTCCAAAACTACTATAAATATACATATTCACAAATTTATAATAAAACTGCATTGTAAATATATCTTTGCTTTTAAACAGAGATAATTATAAAAATTAAATTTTGCAAAAGTTTTCAATTCAGTTAAAGAACTGCAGACTCTCTCTCTCTCTCTCTCTCTCTCTCTCTCTCTCTCTCTCTCTCTCTCTCTCTCTCTCTTTTGTATTATGTACCTATAGTAACAAAAGCATTGATTGCTTGGTTGGATGTATGCTTCTTATGGACAGCCAAATGATTGGACCCTGAGGGCTGAAAATTGGCCTGTAAGGTTAACTTGACCTGAGGATGAACATAGAATAAATGGCATCAACCTATAAGGTCACTAAAGGTCTCCCCAGGTTAATTTAGTGCAAAGACTTCTATTTCCAGCCAAACAGAAAAAGGTAAGGAGTTTTTAAAAACATGATGAGAGTGGTTGATATTAGTTTTGACCTTTTATGGTATTCGTTGTTTGTTTTTAATATATATTAGAATTTACTCAATAAGACTTGATAGCTTTTTTTCCCTAAATAAAACCAGGTAACTCAACTAGTATATATATATGTATATATATACAGAATAAGTTGTATAAGTTGGTAACTTGCATAGTTCTTAATGCAATTTTGATTTGTGAGGTTTTGTGAGTTTTCTTCTTTTTCAATATATTTTGGTGTGGTAAATTCTCTGTGTCATTATTTTGGTTATCTGATGATTGTAGTATTATAACTTCATGAAACTTTACTCAACAACTCTTGATTGCATTTGCAAACTTCTTCTTAATTCAGTGTTTAAGATTTGATTCCAGTTCTATTTTGGTTTCGGAACATTGAGCACTTTTTTTATTGTAGATATTGTTCATTTTATATATCAAATTCTAATATATATATATATATATATATATATATATATGTGCGTGTGTATGTGTGCTGATCCAACCCCTCCACCATAGGGAGGATGTGACACAAGGTTATTTTTTCAGTAGAGTAAAGCTGTTTTGAATTCAAAATTTTCCTAATCCAAGACTGGTTGCCTAAATAAGGGTAAAGAAGCCTATCTATTTACCCATAGCTGGGTTGGTTGCTTGCTTGAGTTTTATGGCATATCAACCTTTGTTGGCTATTTAACACCAAATCAATTTTTATACAAATAATCAATCCTATTTCAAACAATTCAGTTTAGCATCAGTACACAGTTTGTCAAAAACATTTCTATTTCAAGCTATTTGGTTTAGTCAAACAGTTCTAATTCAAACAATTCAGGTTAGTATAAGTATGGATTTGGTCCACACACAGTTAAATGTTAAAACAGTTCTATTTCAAACAATTCAGTTTTGCATAACTATGCTGTTTAAATATCAAAACAGTTCTATTCTAATTAATTCAGTATAGCATAAGTACACAATTTAGTTCTATTTGACCCATAGATAGGACCCTATCAGATGCTACCACTCCGGGCCAGAGTGGACCTGTGAGCGATGGCAATGAAGGGGTACTTCACATTCCCCAAAGCTCCAGCATTACTGGAACCTCACCATCAGATTATTTAGTGTCATGTCTAGTACACTCGTTGGAGGGATCTTACCCCTCTGCAGAGATGCAGTCAGTTTATTCTACAGCCTAAACTGACTGGGCCACCCATAGGTGGGGGAAGAATAGATGGATTTATGCTTTTCTAAAGGGCAATAGTGCAAAGTGAAATCTAAACACCCTTATCTAGGATTTGAACTTGAGTCACCAATTTCATTTGCTCTGATGATAATATTTATGCTGTGTGCTTCATATATATATATATATATATATATATGTTACTACATAACTTATTGAATACTAGCACTTTCAGTAAGTGGAAAAAAATGCAAGTAATTCAAAGATAAAAATATACAACCAATCACTGTCTAGGGGGAAAAAATTATATATATTGGAAAAAAAAAGAAAAGGCCAACCTTGTCACACCAATTCAAAAAAATCAACCGATGCACAATAGATTGGTCAAAAGAAAAAAAAAAACCCACTGTAATTGCTGCTAAGCTACAAGTGCGAAAAAGTGCTCAATATTAAGTAGAGCAAAATAGTGACAAAATTATTTCGTGATTCAGGAACTAACCTACTACAGTTTCACCTAAGCGGCTCATCAGGGTACCTAATCCTGGGATTAGGTACCCTGATGAGCCGCTTAGGTGAAACTGTAGTAGATTACTTCCTGACTCACGAAATAATTTTGTCACTATATATATATTTATATATACATATTCTATTTTTCAAAAATCTTATATATTTTTGAAGTGCTCAATATGAGGTAGACTTATATATATATATATATATATATATATATATATATATATGTATATATATATATATATATATTGTGGCATAATATAAAAGGATATTATTCTTCAGCCTGATTTATGACACTCTCTTTCATGTCATTTGTGATTTTCCGATAAGCAACCATTATCTTCTCCTTTAATTGATCTCTTTTTGAAATGGTCTTTATGGAATGGTATACCCTTCACTTGCTTTCATTTTTTTTTTCCTTTTTATATTCTGGACAAAGAAAGCAAATTAGAGCAGGTAAAGGTACATAACATGAAGAGACTATGTTAAGTAGAACTCAGAACAAAGAGCATTTAACAGTTGTTCATTTGAAAATCGCAAATGCTGTGAAATAGACTTGAGCTAGACTGGGAAATAATATTATAATATTGTATGATAATGCGCAATATATATCTTGAGAGTAGGAATTCTAAAATGCATCTGACACAGGTGCAAAGTCCTATAGATTTGTAATCCTTAGCGGCTATATCTACTCTTTCAAACCTATATGAATATTCTGCATATTCACACAAGATATCACCTGCATGGGATGAACACACCCACTTAAAAAAATTTCTTGAACATGGAATAAATCCACTGCTCAACAACACTGAAGTACCCAAGTCCTCGACAATGGCCAAAGATGGTAAAAAGTACCCATACTTAGCCAACACTAACAGAGATTTTGAACAGTTTTTAAATTGCAACATCTCATTGGACAAGGAAAACTGAATAAAAAGCTGAAATCTTTGTCAGTTATTTTCAATATAATATGCCTACAAGAGAAAGGGAATCTGCTGCCTAAATACACATTGTATACACATTGTATAGACACACACACACACACACACACACACACACACACACACACACATATATATATATATATAGAGAGAGAGAGAGAGAAAGGATGCTGGGTATAGAATGATGGTTAGTAAGCTAGTTTCATTAGACCATTTGGGATTTGGAATTGTAGTGAGTTCAATCCTCTAAGAGTGCCTTGCTGTTGTAGTCTTTTGCTAGAATTACCTAAGTATCATAACTACAATAAGAAGTAAGTAGTTGGCGACTGTAGACGAGGGTGACCCGAAGGCTCCCTTTTCAATAGCTACCACACCAAGATGTGTGGGAGGGTGCTACTCCTTTCCCAGGATTGCCTCACTTTACCCTTGATCCGTACTGTATAATGCTGAATGTTAAGCAAGGAGGCATCAAGTACCATTTTTTGAGTCTTTGGTATGACTCAACCTGAGATTGAACCCAGGTCCATTGGTGAACACTCTAACCATTAGGCCAATGTCTGGTCAATAAACTCCCATTATTATCAATATCTAAGAATCCTGTTATAATGAATTTGTTATTTGGAGAAATTGGTACAACAAAATCTTCTAATTCTCTTTTTCTCTAATCTTAGTAAATATCTTTGGCTTACAAAATAGCTAAGGTAGTTGTATACTTCTTACCAGTATCAATATATTTACCCAGTTCCTCCATCATGGGCAGGATATAACAAAAGGTCAATTTTTAAGCAGAGAAAAGCTTTTTTATAACTTTTTTCCAAGCTGCCCAACTATTTACCCATTGTTGGAAGAGAAAAGATGGAGTCATGCCTTTCCCAACAGTATTAGTGACCAGTGAAAAGAAAAAGAGGCTGTCCAGGATTTGAACTTGGCTCACCAAGTCCATTTTATATGATGATAACCATTAAACTATGTGCATCACTTGTGCTAATGGTCTGTGTTTAAACCCGGGTACAAGCCAGAATTTTTAATGCTGATTTTCAAAGGCAGGTTGGTCATTCCCATTTTAGCTCTTTAATTGACATTGTGCCAAATTAAGCTAAATCTAATAATTATCTAACCATACACTTAATCATCGAATAAATCTTAATAAACATAACTCTCTTTTACTGTTTTGGGGGTGTTTCTTTTTAACATGACAGCTGCAGTGGGTTGAATGCTGGTGGTTGAACATGCCTCAGTGATTTTTTACATGTTTGTTGTATATTTTTGAAAATGTAATTTTGTTGACTTTACAACTTTTCCTTTGTTTGTTACTGGGCATTGCAAGTCATGTGGTAGCTCTTAATCACAGCCATTATCATGTTCTTTATATGTTCACTCTTGTGCATACTTCACTTTGTTACAAAAGCCGCAATGAATGCTCTTATTATCTTCTCATGTCAAAAGTACAAACAGCAATTCTTTTCCGTATTATATATGTGTGTGCATATGTGTATATGTATATGTATACTGATCAAAAATAAAAAAAACAATTCAAATATTGTTCTTATCAACAGTAATTGCCACAGGATCTTTAAATTTATAGAAATTTAAACTCTTATTTTATATACAGAAAAACTTTTATTAAAAGTGATTAAGAAAAATCTTTATGTAAGAAAAATACACAATATAACTTTAAAAAACTGATTTACAAAAAATATGATTAAAAAATATGTAATTAAACATTGTTATATCTTCTTTTCTCGTGTCTTGACAATATTCTCAATATTTTGATATTCCTTGTCCTCGAACACGTCGTCAAAGAAGTACATAAACTAATAAAAATTTATAATTCATCTTACTTACCAAAATTGGCTTATAGGGATATTTCATGGATAATAATAATAATGAAAAAAGGTATCGACAATAGGTTGACTAATTATTGCACAGAAACATTGTATCAGAATGACGAGCAAAATAAAATTAAAGACAACGGCAATTTCAGTTACATATAAAATACATTTATTCTATTAGCATTTAACAAACAAATATAAATACATACTAAGGTTCAAAAGATATGCAGATGGGATTTATCTGAGGAGTTATGGTTGACCTGAAGATTCAATGTGAGTATGATAGAAAATTATGTTCTATCAGGCTTCTTCTTTGTTCTCACATGTGGTTGGGCCTTTTCTTTCCAACTGATTATGCTGCTTTTCCTTTTTCAACTGTCAATAGCACGTTTCTCTTTTTCGACCGTTCTCGCCGCGGGTCTCTGCTCAACTGTCCAGTTTCAAACTAAACCACCCTGCCTTCCAATTCATACCAGTAGGCAAAAGGGGTCTCATTCTTTTTACTCCAGGAAATTCCAGTCAACAACCTCCCACTACTCCTCTCCCAGTGTATGCTGGCTGCTGCTATGTGAGACATCACAAGTATGTCACAACATAGCCTATTGCGTTTTAAGAACTTTTTCTTTATTGAACAATTATTTTAAAAAAAAAGAAAAAATGCACAATGTCATTTGCATAAGTTACCATTAACAGAAGAAGAAATTCATAGAAAAAAGTCTCATGCAAATGTGCATGTTCGTAGGTTTGCTGGAAATATTCAAGGGTTGGGTTTTAGTCAGTATAAACCTGTCAATTACAAGACATTGATACACTAAGTAAAGTTGGCGACCGTAGTTGAGTTTGACCCGAAGGCTCCCTATTTGATAGCTACAACACCAAGGTGTAGCAGAGGGTGCTACTCCTTTCCCCAGGACTGACCCACTTTACCCTTGATCTGTACCTTATAATGCTGAGTGTTAAGCAAGGACCATTGGCGAACACTCTAACCATAATGCCAATGTCTGGTACAAACCGAGCCATTGGCCTAATGAATAGAGTGTTCGCCAAAGGTCTGGGAGACCGAGGTTCAATCCCAGGTCAAGTCATACCAAAGACTCAAAAAATGGTACTCGATGCTGCCTTGCTTAACATTCGGCATCATAAGGTAAGGATCAAAGGTAAAGTGGAGCAATCCAGGGAAGGGAGTAGCGCCCTCCCCTACACCTTCGTGTAGTAGCTATCAAAAAGGGAGACTTCAGTTCACCCTCGACTAAAGTTGCCAACATTACTTGATACACTAACATGGTTCCAATAAAAATGACTGGATAATTTATACATGGATTGCCACTTCTGTCATGAATGGGAGTATATTATTATCTGTTTGTTCACTGCTTATAATAAGTGTTGCTCCAAGAATTTCAGCTTTGAATGTAAGTGTCTTGTCTTTACCTGTTGAAACTTTTAAAAACTTTAAGATATAAAACATGTAGATGAAATCAGTTATTATTTCAATAAGAATAGAATTTGATACTTCTTAAAAAATAAATGAAAAATAAGAAAACTTAAACATATACTGTAATAGATAAATAAGTTGACCCCTAGCATCTTTTTATAAAAAGTTAATTTTCTCCTAAACCAGAAATACCAAGATTTCATTATTTCTAGTCAAAGATAATACAAGAATTAATTTTTATTTATTGCGGACTTTTTGTCCTCATCTTGGTAGTTTTTGTGTTGTTTCTTCTTTCACTACGTTTCGGCCAAATTTCACCTCTGGCCTTCTTCAGGTGATTTACCATGACCTCGGATAGGAATGCTGAGTCTTGTAACCATATCCCCAGTAATTACTGCCTTCCATAGTTGTTGTCTATCGCATCACGTTTTTGACCAAGTAAACTTCTGGCAGTTATTACTGGGGATACGGTTACAAGACTCAGCATTCCTATCCGAGGTCGCGGTAAATCACCTGAAGAAGGCCAGAGGTGAAATTTGGCCAAAACGTAGTGAAAGAAGAAACAACACAAAAACTACCAAGATGAGGACAAAAAGTCCGCAATAAATAAAAATTAATTCTCAGATTAAGAAGCCTCATCTCAAAATTATTCCAATTAAAGACAAGTACAAAGATAATACAGTTAAAATGGATATTATTAAGTATTACAGTAGTTCTCATAAATAAGTACAAAACTAACAATTCTTTATAAAAAGTTAATTTTCTTCTTATCGGCAGGCAAAATTCCCTTAACAAATGCAAACCAACTGCAAGGTTTTTGGTCTTGATGGGACATGAGTCCATGTGTTACTTACTGTCCCAAGCAGATCTCTGCTAACCATGTGACTGCACCAGTATATATGCAAGGTGAATCTTACCCTACTTCCAGGTCTTAAGCCACCTGTAGACTGGACATAAGAATATTGCCAGACTGTATGACTCCAGGACACACAAAAAATGTGGCAATAAAATTGAACTCTTTTAAGTTTTGGCCTGAGTGGTCTTCTCAACCTTATCCAACTATCTCCACATAGACTGGAAAAAGTGAGTGGCTCATGCACAAAATACTTATGACCACACACATTCATCCACATCCACAACACACGTACACAATGTATGCTCCCACACACCCACACAGATATATTCAGGCCCCTATATGGATATAAACATATATACACATACCTATAGTCAATTTGCAACTATACACACACACACACACACACACACATATAGTAAAGTTGACAACCGTAGTTAAGGGTGACCCAAAGGCTTACTTTTCAATAATGAGGTGTAGGCAACCAGAAGGCTTCTTTTTCAATAACTACTACACAGAGGTGTAGGGAAACCCAGGTCTCCTGGACCATTCATGGACACTCTAACCATTATGCCAATAGATCAGTCCATTGGTCTAGTGGGTAAAGTGATCCCGAATAGTCCGGGAAACCAGGGTTTGATCCCAGGTTGAATCATACCTAAGACTCAAAAAATGGTACTTGACACCTTCTTGCTTAACACTATAAGGTATGTATCAAGGGTAAAGTGGAGCAATCCAGGGAAAAGAGTAGCACCCTCCCCTACACCTCGGTGTAGTAGTAATTGAAAAAGGGAACCTTTGGGTCGCCCTCGACTACAGTTGACCAACACATATATATATATATACATATACATATTCATACCTACACCTACTCTATATACTACCACATCAAGGGTCTACAGTGTCACATCTCACAGGAGTAAAACATAAACAAATAAGAATAGATAGACAAATATTTAATGATAGTATTTTGAAAATATTCAAAAAATTAATCAATCTAAATATCCTCAAGACCATCAAAGTTTGGGTCATCAGATCTTAAGTAACTAATCTTTATACAAATAATTTACAGCTATATGGCATCAAGTATTCCTTTTAAATACAAATAATTTGCAAGCTTATCTAATGAACCCATAGATGAGACCCTTACTACTCTTAGGGTCAGAATAAATATGGGGTTAATATCATTGATGGTGTACTCCACACTCCTCAGATCTTCAGAAGTGGAGCCTCACCATCAGATACTGTTTAGTATCATACCCAGGACAGCCTTTTTTTAGGGAGAAAGATCTTTGTCGGGGATACAGTCAGTATATTCTAAGCCTTGCAAACAGAGCAGAGAAAGTGTTTTGACATACTCAGTATATATGGTTTGGGATTGTATCTACAGTGGATAAGAAGGTCCATGTGTGTGTGTGTGTGTGTGTGTGTGTGTGTGTGTGTGTTTACTCATTGATAAGTTTGACACATATGATAAGAAAGGTTAAATGTGTAGGCTGCTATTTTAAGCTTCTCATCATTTGTCTAATCCAGACGTGCAAAATCTTTCCGATTAGAAGAAAAGAAAATATCAAAATTCAATTTACTTTTCAAAATACCATGAAGAAAACAGTTTCCAGAAGTTCTCACTATAAGCTGATCAATATTTGTAACACAAAGTAAATATCACCTTGATCAATATACACCACAAAAAATACTCGGGTTATTGACATAATATGAAACATAGACAGTTATGTGTGATTCAATGGTTAAAGCATTGAACATGAGGACAGTGTTTAGTCCTTTTTTTTTTGTTTATTTAGTTTAAGCAAAATTAATCTATAAAGCACTTGCCATGATTCTGTGGCAAGATAAAAACTCCTTTATGGTAGGATTCTACAAGCAAACAATAGTAACTATGCAGTAGTTATTTTTGACTGGTTGGTTGGTTAGTTGATTCCTTGCTTGCTTGGTTTTACATATCAACACCTGTTGGGTTATGTACTGCCAAAGTCAGTTTTTTCTTTTGAAAGCAATTATATGGCTCCAATGAACTAAGGAAAATAACCACTTGTAAAGAATTATAGTTTAAAGTAATTAGTCTTGATGCAAATAATCTGTACATAATTTTATGGTTTCAAATATTCCTATCTAGAATTAATAATTTATATAAACTGATATAGTTTCCAGAAACTATTCCAGTTTAATAATGATAATCATAATCTAATCTAATAATCATCTGTTTGAACACAGCTATATGGTTTCAAGTATTCTTATCAAATATTAATAGTTTGTGCACAGTTATATAATTTCAAATATTCTTATTAATATTTGTAGACAATTATATGGTTTCAAGTAATTCAAGCAATTATTTAGTTTTAAGTAACTAATAACATAGTTATATGGTTTTAAGTATTCCAATCAAATACTAGTAATTTTACCTAATAGTAATAATTTTAATAAGTATGACTAATCAGAGTGAGAGTGGACCTGGGAATAGAGATAATGAAAAGTTAACTCTATACTCCCTAGAACCTGCACTAGCTGCAGTTTAATGTCATACCCAAGACACCATTTTGGGAATTTAGTGGGGTCTGATCCTTCTGTGTGGGATCAGAGTGTAGTTATTTATCACCATCATTGCTTAGTGGATCACTTACCTTAATTATTAGTAATTATTGAAGAACCACTTATGAGCTTAATTAGTATAATTTTATTAAATATGAATAATCATTTTAGTAAGGCAAGGGATTTTTTAATCTTTTTCTTTTGAATTTTGGAAATTTAACTTCTGTGATATAGGTAGTAATAAAGGAATGTTATTTGGGGACGTTTCAATAAAGTAACACCAGCAAGCCCAAAAGTATGTGTATTTGCACACACACATACACATGCTATGCAAATATGACTACACAGCATACATATGGAAGACACATAAGTGGCTGCAAAACAGCAGCAGGCTGTATTCCAATGGACATCATGCTGTATGCACCACCTATGCCCAAGTCAGACTACAATTACTACTGTTGATCTCAGCTAACCCAACATGATATTAGTTACATTTTGCAACAACATGGCTTCCTGCTGATAATTGTTCATCATTAAAGACTCCCTCCTAATAAGAGCGCTTTTTCTGTGAAGAACACAAATGCTAATATAAAAACTATAATCTAATAAGTATTCATACAAAATTTCATAAGTTTTACTGTTACGTTTCGCTCTAGCCAAACAAACAACAACACGTAATATATATAAAAATATATATCTATTTTTTCGACGGATGCTTGTGTGAAGTAGGAGCAATCAGGAGAGGTATTCGAATCATTTGTCTATGAGGCCTGGACACTTCAGTGTAAGTTAGACGATGGCCAAGAAAGCGCACACGGGGTAACAACAGGACCGGCTTGAGTGAACAGCGGAGTTTCACTGCCTTCCATTCAAAATTGTCGACCTTATATTACCATCAAACTTCCACTCAGAGATATGGACATGCCTCTTCGCCCACACAATCTCCTCCCATAACTGCCCAATGGAACATGCAACTTCCACTCTTTTTGGAGTGACAGGTTTGATCATCATCGAACCCATACGCGGGGATATGAACATGTCTCTTCACCCACGCAATCTCCTCCCATAACTAGCCAACGGAACATGCAACTTTCGCTCTTTTTTCTGAGTAACAGGTGTTGATCATCATCGGGTAGAAATAACTGTCATGCAGTTCACAGGTCACCCTCTTCCGGTGCATCACTTTGTGACTGCACCGTGGAATTTTAACCTCGTCCCATATTGTCAGCCAAGCTGTATTTTACACTACATCAAAATATTTGACCATCTTTAGAGGACAGACAAACACTTTACAATCATTCAGATATCAGATATGAGGCAGACTGCAACAACCAGTTGAACTTCATGAATAACTTTAAAACTTTACTACTACTCTAAAAGTCTATACAAGTTTAATGAATTGTTTTAAGTTTTGTTACACCCATAAAAGAATTTGTAAAACAATTGTAAAAACTCAGATGATGCCTGATATAAAATAGCCTAAATAACTGCATCTGGGAAAAAACACTCTGGACATCTACAAAATGTTGAATGTTTCTTTATTATGTCAATATCTTAAAGATTATCCATCTATCTATATATTACTAAGATTCTCATTATGTTTGTTTATATGGAGGAAAGTGTAACCCAGCAAAAATGACATATCATTTTTATTATTTGGTTTGGATTGGTTTATTTGTATAATAGAATATCAACTCTGGCTTTGTTATTTACTGCCAAAATTGATTAATTTCTAAATAATTTATTTTTTGATTACATTTATAACTATATTTTCAATGTTTCATTTCATTTTTTTAATTCCAATTTTTTTTATTTGTCTATAATCATGTTTGCACATATTTATATGGTATTAAGTATTCCTATTTAACACAAATAATCTATACACAATTATATGGTTTTAGGTAACTATTTCTATTTAATAATAATCATTTGAGCACCCCCTACTACCATTTTGGGCCGTAGAATATGCCAACTGCATCTCTTTAGAAGGGTAAGACCCCCATACACAACAAGTGTCCTATATATGAAGGTAAATTGCATCTGATGGTGAGGCTCCAGTCTTGGAGCTTTGGGGAATGTTGAATATCCCTTCATTGCCATTACTCCTCAGTCTAATCTGACCCAGAGTGGTAGTACCTAGTAGGGTACCATTTATATGTCAAATAGAACTATTTAATCATTAACTATACTTGAAACCATTTAACTGTGGGCAAATAGAGCTATTTGTGTTAGATAGTAATACTTGAAACCATTTAACTGTGTGCAAACAATAAACAACAGGACTTGATTGTTAATGTGATTGTTATTTAATGGCATATCAAACTTCTAGGGTTATTTAATGCCAAATCCATCCTTTTAGAAGGACAGTAGTGGTACTATTTAACCCATAGATGGGAGGATAAGGGGGTTTACACCTTTCCCAAGAGTATTTGTCAAAAAGAGAACGCAATAGCATGACTGGAATTTGAATTCACATACTACAATTCCACAGTCCAGCACTTTAGCCATTACACCATGGGACACTCCATAACAATACTTGAAACCATTTGACTGTGTGCAAACAATAAATAGCAATACTTGAAACCATTTAACTGTGTGCCTATAAATGAGCTGCAACTCATTTAAAATTAAAGTTACCTACAAACTATTCACTCAAAAACCATATATGTATATGTATAAGCAGATTTGGTATTGAGTAATCAGCAAGGGTTGATATGCCATTAAACCAAATAACCTGACATGATAATCATTTGTTTGTACACTTGGTTTCAATTAACTAATTATAATAATCCTTGGTAAACAATTATAATTTCAAGTACATACTATTAATAAAAATAATTAACACAGTTAGTTATATGATATCAAGTATTCCTATCTAATACAAATAATTTTCAAACAGATCTATTTGACTCATAGACAGGGCCCTAACAAGTACTACCCCTCCAGGTCAGAGAGACCTGTGGTAATGGCAATGAAAGGGTATTCCATACTCCTATAGCTTCGGAGCCTCACCATCAGATGCAGTTTAATGTCATACTCATGACACCTCTTTTTAGGTGATGGGGTGGGGTCATAAAATATCCTTTTGAGTTTGAACTTGATTCACCAATTACATTTTATTCTTTGATATCATTACATTACCTTTCACCTTCATTCTTTAGGGACTAACACCACTAAAATACACCACACCGACTAACCAACTTGCAAGGTGTTGTTTTCTATGATTTACTTAACACCAACAGACTGACTTAGACACACCTGTACTAGTGTTACTAATTTGGTGATACTTTAGCTCCTCCTCAGACTTGGTGAAGCTCCAGATATTTGTGATTAAAGCCAAACAATAAGTCAATTATGTCTAGACAAAAATTTAAACCCCAAGATACTATCTACATATCTATAACTGTTAATGATATATTCAAAGCATCCAAAATGATACTTACTAGATGTAAATGTTTGTATAAAGTTTTGAAAATTATTTCGTATATTGCTTTATATAGCAAGTTTAATTAAAAAGTTTACAGTATTTTTCTTTAAAAAAAATCCTTTATGAATATGAATTCATTGCATCATTATTCATAAATCAAAGCATTTTCCATGGCTTTCTATAAACTTACACTAACTTTCATGATTGACTAATTTTAATGACAATTGGTTTCCATGCCCAGAAAATGAGTTTTTCTGTTCTAGTTCATGAATCAAATGAGCCAATTGTCCACTGTAGTATTGCTTAGTAATGATAGTTCATCCAAGTTCCAGCAGTTCATAATTCAAAATTCCCTTTGAATCTTATACAGATAAAAATATGCTACAGTTAACTGACTGCACAGGTAAAAAAAAACCGAGTATACTTCAAAGACACTTATAAGATTTCTCTAATATTGATCAAAAGATGATATTGAGAACTTTTGCATTTCTTCTTTCTCAGAAAAAGATATTGTCTCTTCTAATCTATCATTCAAATGAGCCAATTGCACACTGTAGTGTTTCATAGTGACAGTTTGTCTAGGATTGAGCTATAATATATTGAAACTGATAGATATTCCCTTTGAACTTCATCAAATGCAGAGAAAAACTTATTCCTTCATAGCTTTTATTTAAGTTGGGCTGTGGTAGGTTGTCCTGAAATAAAACCATTTATTTTTATTGCCTGTAATTATCTTCCCAAAAATGACATTTTTCAGTATCAAACAAAAAGAGAAAGACAAATATCTCAATGTGAACCAGTTTTTATGTTTTAAGTGATGTGATTTTCATATTATTGATATAAAATCAAATAAATTAATTTTTATTGATATAAATTAATTTTGTTAAATTTATGAATATATATCATTAAATTCATAAATTGATTATTTTTGATTTTATTAAATCTACCAATTTCATTAAATTTAATAAATCAAAATATATTTTTCACTTGATTAACTTTAATATACTGATTAATGTAATTTTCTCAATTTCACAAGAAGAAAAAGACAAGTGTTCAAGTGCTGATCAATTAATTACTTTATTTACATATCTCAGACTATTGTCCTTATCTTGGTTATTATATTCACAATGTTTCGGTTGCTGTATCCTCTGGCTTTCTTCAAGTTTCTTTTGTCATAGTAAGTAACAACTCCTCATCTCAGAACTTTAGATGATGATCAATATTCCTTTCCATAAATTCATGTAAAATGCATTTTCCTAAGTTCTAAATTTTTGCTAAGGCTTATATCCTGCCCAAGCGGAGGGGTTGGGTAAATAGGATAAGCAATGTACTACCATATAAGCAATGTACCACTAAAGGGAGAGTCCCTGTGGCATAATAGTTAAAGTGCTGGACTGTGGACTCAAAGGAAGTGACTTCAAACTCCAATTATACCATTACATTCACTTTCAGATTAATATCTTTGGGAAAGGTATGAACTTACTTATTCTCCAGCTATGGGTTTATTATCATTGCTGTCCTGCTACAAAGATGGCTTTGGCATAAAATAACTGATAAAGGTTGATATTCCATCAAACAAAAAAACAAATCAAACCAATGTACTACAATTGACTGACTGCACAAGCAATAAATGATGATATAACTGTAGAACAGAAAGGATGTCACAAAGGAACTCAAGAAACAAATGACCAATTATATATATATATACCAACTCATTCTAAAAGAGATAAAGACAAGGTGTTGTATACCATGAAAGAATGAATGATAACTATTCTTTACAAAAATATAACTCTCACTTTATTTCTTGAAAGGGTCAAAACTTCTGTTAGTATGAGAGAGAGAGGGGAGGATGGGTGACTCAAAGGACTTGGACATTGCTATAATGACCCATAACTTCTTAACTGCATTGTGCCATATTCATACTCAGGGCCCTACTTTGCACTTCTTCTGCTTCTCAGCTAGGGGAGAGGCCTCTGACACCCCTCTCCAAGTGCTCACTGGCACTCTTGATTGCCCAAATCTCTTTTGACTGCCGATTACAAGACTAACAATAAGACTGATTGCATCTGTCATGGGTGTCTGTATATATAATTTCACTATGGCTGCACATTTCCGGTTCAACGCATGCATCTGCTTCCACTTGTTTACACAGGTGCATCCTGCTTGAGAAATCCCTGACTGACAGCTCTGTCAAAAGTCAATATGCAGCAAAGGAAAAAAAATGTCACCATGGGATGGATAAATTACATAATAGGATACAACATGATCCAACAAACATGGAGGATAAAATACCTGAAAATTTTGAAGATATCAGAATAAATTGTAAATGTAATCACAAGAACTATGGAAAACTGAACAGTAGAACTAACAGAAGGAGATAACAATTCAAAGAAGCATCTTCCAAGGAGACTCACTCTCACCAATATTATTTGTTATAGCAATGGTGCCACTCAATTATTTGCCCAGTTGGCTGGAACTGTAGAATACACTGATTGCTTCTCTGCAAAGGGATAATGCCCCCGCCCCAATGAGTGTCCTGTATATGACACTAAACAATCTGATAGTGAGGTTCCAGTAATGCTGGAGCTTTGGGGAATGCGGAGTGCCCTTTCATTGGCATTGCTCCCAGATCCACTCTAGCCCGGAGTGGTAGCACCTGATAGGATCTTATCTATGAGTCAAATAGAGCTAAAATATGCTAAACTGAATTACTTGAAATGGAACTGTTTTTTGACATTGAAACTGTGTTCTTATACTAAACTGAATTGTTTGAAATAGAACTGTTTTTGATATTTAAACTGTGTTCGTATGCTAAACTGAATTGTTTGAAACTTTTATTAAAATGACTTAATTCGGTGTTAAATGACCTGAAAAGAGTTGATACACCATAAAACAAAACTACCAAGCAACTAACCAACTACTCAATTATATTAGGAAAAAATGCACCGGAGGCTAAAAAGTTACAAAGTTACAAGAAAAGATAAACCATCTAATGAATGATATTAAAATATTTCCCGAGAATGAAAAAGAACTAAAAACCCTTATATAAACTATTAGAATCTACAGCTAAAATATAAGAATGGAATTGGAGATTGATAAATGTGCCATGCATGATAAAAAAGGACAAAATTACAGAAGGAATAGAACTAACAAATCAGAAAAGCATCAGAATACTTGGAAAAAAGAAAACTAAAAATATCTAGGAATATCAGAAGCAGATACCAGCAAGCAAATGGAGGGGGAGAAAGTAAGAAAGGAGTACCTCTGAAAAACAAGAAAACTACTTGAATTTAAACTTTGCAGCAGAAATCTCATCAAAGGAACCAATACCTGGGCAGTCCCTCTTATAAGATACCCTGAATCATTCTTAATATGGATAATGGAGGAACTCAGACATGGACCAAAGAACAAGGAAATTGATGACAATGTACAAAGCCTTACACCGAGAGAAAAGAAGGAGGAAGAGGACTTACCAACATTTAAAGATTATATAGATGCAACAATTTAGGAACTCGGGGAATATAGAAAAAAGAGCAAATAAAGACAAATTACAGCAATCTATAACAACAAGGGTAATAGCAACAGGAATAATTAAGGGACAAACAAAAAATCTAGAGAACAAAATTGGGAGAAAAAACAACTGTACGGATACTTCAAGCCACAAACTAAAGAAATTGCACATGAGATGACTTGGACATTGCTAAGAAGGAAAAACCTCAAAAGAGAAACAGAATCTCTTTTAATAACAGTACAAAATATTGCCATAAAAACCAATTATGGCAAAGCAAAAATTGATAATACACAGAAGAATAACAAGTGTGAGTTGTGTGGTGACAGAGATGATACAGTTAATCCCATGATAAGTGAATCCAGCCAACTAGCACAAAAGGAATACACGAGAAGGCACAACTGGATAGAAAAAGTGATTCACTGAGAATTGGGCAAGAGATTCAAACTGGCCATGCTGACAAGTGATAAATGTGCAAAACAGAATCCGTCTTAGAAAATGAGATGCAAAAAAATTCTCTAGGACTTTGAGATACACACAGACCACAAAATCCCAGCCAGAGGACCAGACCTATTGCTAATTAACAAGAAAGAAAGAACTTGTTATCGAATAGATTTTGCCTGGATAGTGGGCCATAGAGTGAAATAAAAAAGGAAAAAGAGATAGACAAATACTAAGACTTTGCTAGAGAGTTGAAGATGTGTAACATAAAAGTGACAGTGATACCAATTGTTGTCAGAGCTCTTGGAATAGTTTGGAAAAAAGACTGGAGGAAACTGGAGCTCAAAGTAAGAACCATGACCATCTAGATCCCAGCATTAATAAAATCAGCTTAAATACTTAGAAGAGTCCTGGAGACTCGACAAGACTCAGTGTCACTTAGACTTTAGAGAAAAACCACCAGTTAAAACTGGTGTGAAAATTTTGTAAGGATCCAAATGATAATAATGCATTTGTTAACAGGAAAAAAAGTAAATAAAATATAGGCACACATCAAATCTAAATTCAATTTGCTTCAAATGGAAAAAACAAAACCTTAATAACTGCTGGTTGTGTTATAATAACTATTATAATTCTTCTTAAAAGTATCAATGCCAAGGTCAGGGAAACACATACTCTGGTAAACTATTCCACAGACTTATAAATCTGTACTGAAAGATTGATATTTAGTCTATATCTGTTTACTTTAATGAGCTGAATAAACTTCAAAAACAATTCTAAGAGTTCTCTAACATAGCTGAAAATATGGAATTGGAAATATCTACATCAAGTTTATAATTTAAACAATTTAAAATTTTTATGCAGAAATTTAACTGTAACATTATAACTGTAAATTTATTTACTACTCTATAAAATACATAGGGTATTTCATGGGCTATATTTTTTATGTGTTTATTTATTTCAATTTTATTTCAGACGAAATTCGGTCAAACATTTTTGATTTTGTTGAGTATTATCCTTCATCTTCCAAATTTTAGTTATTCTTTTTAATCAAAATTCACTCTAGAATGATTGGTTTTAATTTGTATAGTTGTTTCTTAAGAGTTTTTTTTAACAGTCCTATTAAATATGAACAATTATTATATGGGTCTGTTTGACCAATACATGGTTGGTTGGTTGGTTGGTTGGTTGGGTTTTATGGCATATCAACCCTTGTTGGTTATTTAACACCAAATTCTGTCTATATGTATATACATTCAACAAAAGACTTAGTTGGTAAATTTTTCTATAAGCAGGATTTCACCTGTTTGCACATGATTAACCAGTTTCAATTCATCATATTTTTTGGTACAACCCTGTCTCTCTCAAGAAAGACAGAATTGACCATTACATGGGACTCTAACAAATACTACTACTGCAAGTCAAGGTGACAAAACTCTCTCTGGTGATCACTTTGACTAATGTGTAAAAACAATACTAATAAATATGTCATTAATCAATCAGAGACAGGGTTACTGTGTTATTTAGACTTTTGTGATGCTGTAATATAATTGCCGAGGGATTTCATTTTATATATCCTGCCTTTCGGTTTAGTTAGGCTGAGAACCTTTCGCTTAGCGCATGGGTTAGTTAGGTACAACATTAATGCAGGTGTTCACGTGCGCGCAGAGAGGATGCATCATTCACAGATGTCAAAATAAAACCTCAGATAGGAAATGAGACCAGGAGGTGTAAATGACATCATGCACTGGAAGTGTGGGCTGAGGATTTTGGGGGATTTGAGAAAAAGCAGTTAGTTGAGTTCCTGCCTCCAAACGTGAGAGTCGACATTCAGACCTGGGCAAGGCCAGACAACTTTGTGCGCTACGGGCACCGCGCATTGGTTGGGTTGAGAGCTGACGATGTAAAAGCAGTCAGCATAGAAAGATTGTGCCTCTCTCTCCTCATGTCGAAAAACCTTTAAACTCAAAAAGGTGAATAAAAGTTTCGTGCCTGAACTAAGAAGTCGTAAAGTTTTTCATGTTTTCGGATTCCCTATGTCTATTTCACACATCCGTATATTATGGGTATGTTACAATACTGCCATCCCCTTTAAACAAACCAAAAACAACATGTTTCAAACAATGGCAATAAAAGATCAAATGTCAGGATTCTGTCAATCTGAACGGATTGATTTACTATAGAAACAGGGGAAGTCCCCATGGCAGAATAGTGAAAGTGCTACTCAAACTCAGGTCACATTATTACATTCACTTTTGGACTTGGGAAAGATATAAACTCTCTTACTCCCCCATGTTGTTAAATATCATCATAGCTGTTTTTTTACAAGGGTGGCTTTGGCACTAAATAACCCATTTGGGTTGATACACCATTAAATAAAAGAAACCAAACCAACCAAACCTTTAAAAACAGCTAATGAAACCTTCCACAACAAACCATGGCAGATCATCAAGAAAGCAAGACACACTACAGCAGACACTAAGACACAATGAATCATGGTAGATCATCAAGAAAACTAGACATACTACTGCAGATACAAAGGCACAACAAATCATGGCAGATCATAACAGACAGCAAAATAGCATGGCAGACCAAGTCACATACAGTGCACAATGAAAGATAGCAGTTGGCAACCAGTCTATTGACACATATTACATATTATCTCCCAATATATCAATATAGATGACAGGTCAACCATAGTTTGCTGCCACACACAAGAACACTAACAGTTTCACATTCACTTGTGGACAGGCCACATCAGCAGAACAAACAAAGCAAAATTCTCACCAAGTAAGTAACCCCACTGTTATCACCAGTAAAACATATAACATGCTTACAAACAAGATTTTCTCTCAGCATATGACTTTTTCTTTTGCAAGAACATTCTTGTTCACATTAAGAACTTTTCTTCACAGTTTAAACAATTAATTCATTTCTTCTTGGATAATAAATGTCCATTTCGTAATTGTTGCAGTAAATTTAGAGACCATATAGTTTGCTCACCTTTTCAATTTTTTCCTTATCTTTCTTACTTGGTCAGCAAGCAAGCATCTGAATTTTACCATTCATTCTATGATAAAGGTTGAAAAAATCTTACTATTATATTCTTAATTTTGCAACAATATCCTTCATGTTTTCTATAGTATAATTAGTATAACAGCTTCCCCAAGACAGTAGAGGTCATAAGTTCAAGTTTCACTAGGTGCTTATTCTGTGTTTCTGATGTGTGTTATTCTTCACTATTGTTGAAATATGATGTAGCTGTTTGGTCGGTCTGCTGTCCATGTACTCCTAACAGCATTGTGCATACTTTGTAGCACAACAACATATTTTGCTGTGCTGTACTGTGCTCTGATGTCAGACCCCATGTTGTTGCATTTTTCAGATGCATATCTCAGTGCACATTCCCAGGAGACAGCAGTATCATAAGGACAAAGAAAAAGAAGACAAACAAGATTTGAAAGACTGAACTTGCTCATAATGAATGTGACACTCCAGGACTTTTCTCTAGCTCTGCTCTGTCCCACCCCACTTCTAGTGTGCACCATGAATATGGTGTAGTCATTATCGTCGTAGGAAATGGACACGGCGACACGAGTTCAAATCCTGGACGTGACTGATTGCATTTCATATAGCACTAATACCCTTGGGGAAGGTATGAATCCAATTATTCTCCCTCCAGCTATGGGTAAATAGTAGGACAGACTAGGTTCTTCAGCCTTGGTTAGGCAACTAGTCTAGGAGAAGGAAAACCCTGAATTCAAACCTGTTAAACTCCGCTTAAAAATTGACCTTGTATCATATCCTGCCCAAGCGGAGGGGTTGGTAAATATTACCATGAATTCTAACTTATCACTGTTACTATCTCTTCTTACCATTAACAAACTGCTTATATCTTCCATGTCCAACTTGTCTCTCTGATCACCACCAATGAACTGCTTCTTATCCAACTGATTCTAACCAACTGCCTGTACCTATATATATGCAGGGGTAAATCTTCCCTACCATACACAGACCACCCATAACACTGAATATAAAAATATTTTCAGAATGTATGTCTCCAGGATACTCTAAAAAGGATGACAATAAAATTTAACTTTTTTAAGTTGCTGTCTGTGTGGTCTTCTCAACCTTATCTAACCATCTCCACTTAGGATATTCTTTCACTCCTCCAAGTCTTTTTCAACTAGCATCCACTCAAAACACATATGCACCCCACCACGCACTTACATATGTATACATCTAACCATATGATCATGCTTGTAGTGAGCTATAAATTTACTTGGGTACCTTGGAGTCCATGTCACACATCTCTGCCTACATGGACACATATGCTTTTACACCCATGTATACACATCCATATCACCATATCATCTGGCTTACCCATATATATATATATATATATATGCATTAATATATATACATATATACATTTGATAATAAATGTAGGAGCCCATAATGTCACATACTTCTTCATAGATATAGCTAGGCTCCAACATGGACATATGTATATATATCTACACCGGTGGTCAATTGACAACTATGCACACACATATATATATATATACACATATGTACATCTATTTACTAACACATCCAAGGTCCATAGTGTCATAGATGTGACAACTCAAGTGAGTTACAACTGAAAAATACAATTAGAATGAGGAAAATGAAGGATAATACTAGTCAGAATTATTAATAATAATATTTTGGGAACTGCTAACATAACTCATAATGATATACAAGCTGTATAGCATGTGCCTTTGGGGATAGTTTCCTATCCATAATACCAATGCTTCAGATGTAATAACTTTTTTGTTAAAATGTCTATCTTATCTGCTGGTAATTCATATATAGTAAATCAATATTTGATAAAAATCTTAAAATAAAGAATTCATGTATAATCTATATCATAATGATCTGATTTATATGTTATTGTAACAAATGGCATTTCATAGTGAGATTTTCATGAACACAAATACATTAAAATATTCTTAGAGAATAAAACTATTTTAAATCAAATGTACAACTTAATAATAGTGTGGGATCTGCATTCGTTCTCTCTTTTATGATTATAATTTCTCAAAGAAAATAACTATATGATACTAATTGTAAGGTACTTCCATTATTTACTTATTTGCAGTTAATTATAATATAAATTCTATGAATAAAAAGTGATTGAAAGTTGAGCTTAATGACTGTCATTGGCAGCTTTTAAAGAAGTGTATATAAAGTGAAATTCAAAAATTAAACAAAAAATGGCTACAAAAAAGAAAAATTCTTTTAACAATTTTCTTTTAATAATCTTTGAATTTATTTTTTGAAATGAAATGTGGACATTCATTAAATAAGTACATACATTTATTGAATAAGTGCGTATATTGCTTATACAATAAGTGCGTAAATTGCCTATGTAATAAGTACATACATTTATTGAATTAGTACATAGTAAAGTAAGTAAAGTTGGTGACCTTAGTTGAGGGTTACCCGAAGCTCCCTTTTTGATAGCTACCACATCAAGGCGTAGGGTAGGGAGCTACTCCATTCCCTGGATTGCTCCACTTTAACCTTGATCCTTACCTTATAATGCTAAGTGTTAAGCAAGGTGGCATCAAGTACCATTTTTTGAGTCTTTGGTATGACTTGACCTGTGATTGAACCCTGGTCTTCCAGACCATTGGCGATTGCTTATATTTTAAATAGTAACCACTCCAATTGCTGAAAACTAATCAGAGGAGAAATTTACCATGTAAAAGGAAATAATAGTAAATCAGGCACTACAAAAAGGGAGCCATTATGCTGATTGTGCCCAGACTTGTGGGTTCCAAAGGGGCCTGGGAATCAAAGAGGACCCACAATTTTCCTGGGATCCTAGAAAATGTTTGCATATATTAAAAAGCACATTTTTTGTGAACATATATAGTTTTCTTCATCATCATCATCAAGCTGTACCAACAGCATGGATTTCCTTGACTCTTTCTTACCATTCATCCCTATCAGTCATTACTCTTAGTAAGTCCTCTTGACCACATCTAGTGTCTATACAGGGTTGAATATAAGTTTTTATTGGTTGGTCAACACAGGTGAGTCCATGTGTAGGATGAGTTCATATTTAATTTCTCTAGCAGTGCTCATCTTACTTTGATGGTTTGTGAGATAGGAGGTAAGTGATTTTACAGCTGCAGTTTTGTACAGTGCTGCTTCCAGGGTTTGTACAAAACAGCATGAAATATTCTTGTGTAGTTCTCATTTAGCCTTTTCTCCCAGCATTTCATTAGAGTCTAAGCTGTGCAACCATACATTAGTACTGACACAGCTTCAGCTTGCAAGAATTCTGGTTTTATTTTATCAAAGAGCTGTCCAAAAAATCAGTTACTTAGCTCAAATCAAACTTGCAAAAACAGTCTAGTTTTACTTCTCTATAATTTGTAAAAGTCATGATCCATAATAATATTCAATGTTGAATGACTAACAGTGAAGGGAAGGTGGCCTGAAAGAAATTTTGTACTCCCTATAATAAATAATCAATATTACTCTGTGCATGATACTTGCCTATGAATACTTTTACATAAATTTACTGACTAATGTGGTTGTTATTTATTTACTTAGTTTGGCACAAAGGCCTTAGGTTCCAAATAGTACCTGCTGTTCCTAAGTAGTTACCTATTGCAGAACTGAAAAGGTTTGTGGCTGTTTAATTTTGGTAATCTAACAAGAACTGGTGCTTTCAATATTACTTGACTGTAACTGACTAATATGGTTGTTATTTACATATGGTTGGGTGCAACATTTTTACAATTTAAGAGCTTATATCTCTCACACTTTTGGAGAAAACAACTGAGTCAATATCAAAATTATTTAATTTATGCAATTTTATATGGCTCATCACCATTAATTGATTGATCAATGGATTGATTCTAATGGCATGTCAACCCATCTAGGATTATTTTATACCAAGACGTTTGGGAATAACATGTTCTTTATATTTTTTGTGTAGTTGTTTCTTAAAAGACTTTTTTGCATATAGTACATGAATAATTTTTATTCAGATCTATTTGAACATTAGATGGGACTCTAACAGGTACTACCAGTCCAGATTAGAGTGGACCCATGAGTAATAGCAATGAAAGAATACATCACACTCCATAGATCTCCAGAACTGGAGGCTCACCATCAGATGCAATTAGTGTCATACAGAAACACCTCTTTTAGTTTGAGGGTCCAACCCCTCTGCAGAGGATACAGTCTGCATATTTTAAGTCTCATTGATAGAGTGGTCTTCACAATTCAGTCCACAGTATACTGATGACAAATGATATTGAATGACCATTATAAACGATTCATAGAGCCATAAAATTTCAGTGATGTTCAGGATCTGAATAATAAAGATTCAGTTCAGAACTTATTTTTAGATCAACAAAAAACTTGTAGAGAAGAGGAAAATCTCGTATTTTGTTTTGGCGCGCAATTTAATTCAACACTGAATTTCACCCAATCAGGATGACATATCCTATTCAGCCCGGACCTTCATTTCCGGCTAGCAAAACGGGTGAGCGGCCAAACACACTCTCTTCAGCTTGAGGCGGTGACCAGAACAGACGTGCCTCTGGTTGTCCCTGCTTAGCGATGCTTTTTAGCTAAACAAGCCACCCAGTGTGGACATCTCACTGTGGCTTTAACACTAGCAGCAGCAACATGGACACTCAACGAGGGAACCATCTAATTTATGGATTCTTTACGAGGAATCCCAGCGGAACATAAATTAGAAACATTCAGCATGCCTTCCACAGGCACCACTTCTGGTCACCCAAAAAATTTACTATGTCGATCCAAGCGCCACTCCGCTCTTGACACACAAAACTACACGGTGACCTTGAATACTTCCCTCACACGTCCAACGACACGCTGCCATCTCAACACCTCGCTAAGCCATTTCGTCTCAAACATCCAACAAGCCTAAACACCACGAGTCTTGCAGCACCAAGAACAAACCAAATATTCAAAGCTGCAAATAAAGAACTTTCGTTGTTGTGTGTGTTGTTAAATAATAGTTTTGTAATTCATTTGTGTGCCTAAAAACAATAGTGTAATTCCTCAAGAATCGCTATAAACTATTTAAGATACTTATTTAGCTCTAAATTACCGTTATATTGAATGAAATTAATATTTCATAAGACCAAGTGCATTATTTTTCATGTTTGAAGAGGTAAATGAAATGATATATTTGACTGGGAAAATTAATTTACTAAAATATAAAATTAAATTAAATAAAGAAAGAAAAATTAAAAGAAAATACTTGTCTCAAACTAAACAGCTATTTTAGAGGAATTAACGTTTTGAAATTATATTAATTATCATTTTCATTTAAATCCTTGATAAAATTTAAAAAATACTTTATGCATTTTTACTCTGTCTGAAAAAATCAATGCTTGAAGTATCAGCATGATTATCCTAGTCAATAGTCGTATTTCACCCACCCTCCCCTCTCTCACTCTCTCCACTGGAGTTAACATAAATAATTTTTCTTTCTTTTCTTTTTCTTCTCCAGCTGAGAGGATCAATGTTTTCGTTCGTCTGCTCAAGATGTTATTTCAAGGCGATCAGGGGCAGATAACTCATACGCTATAATAACGACATGTTAGGGTGTTCTTCTTCAGTAGGTAACCAGAGCCGTATCGCGAATGAATGGATTAAAGTAAAAGCCTAAAAGAAAGAGACGATGGCCAATTTCCAGGCCGACTCTCCTCATCGTATCCGTAGCTGGACCGAGGCCGACACTAAAGACACCTGGAAAGTGGTCAGAATGGGTAGTTTAAACTATATTAACCTGTTGTTTAAAGCCCTGGTCTTTCGTCCTATCTCTGTCACGTTTGTAGGTGTTGTGCCGACATGTGTTTATTATTATTTTTACCTGGATGCCGAACACCGTCCCTCTCTCACCTCGCTGCTCTTTATTGTCCTCTGCTATTTTGCTGTCATCTATGTACTAACCATTATTGGGTTTCACTATTATTTATACGGGCCACCCCTCAGCGACATGACTGATGTCAAAACTGTATACTTCTCGGATGCTGATAATCATTTTTGGGTTGCCGAATGTAAGGGGCGTGTTGTCGGCACTATAGCCATCGTGAAAAAGCCTCGACCAGAGTTTGACACCAGTTTGGACAAAGTAGCCTGGCTTCGTCGAATGTTCGTCCACCCTAGCTTTAGGCGGCGGGGTATCGCGAGGCAGCTACTGACTTTCTCTATCAATTTTTGTCGAAGACAAGGTTACAATGCCATTGAGCTGATCACCACTGAAGTGAATGAACATGCTAAACAGCTTTACATGAACACTGGTTTCAAATGTGTCGCTTTGAAACCCTATTATTATTTTTATGGGCTTATATCAATCTGGACCTACGAATTGATCTACTATCTTTGAAACAGAGAGAAAAAGAAAAAGAAAGGGGGAAATTGGCGTTACTTTAAACTTTTTTCACGTATGTAGAGAAAAGTAATTGATCTCTGTAGCTGATCCAGGCAAGTGTTTGTTATACTAGCTCATTGCTCACTTTTTTATATGCACTGCCAAAAAGAAGAAAAATCTTACACACATTTCTTTTTTTTTTTTTTTTTTCATTCATTCCCATTGCAGAAAAATATTGTCCATAGAACTGTAATACTTACTTAAAAAAAAAAAAAGCTGTATTGGATTTTTTATATCCCTTTTTATGCAAATAATTCTATTGGTTTGTAAATTATTATGGGAGTATATTTGAGTTTAAATGGGAAAAAAAAAAGACAAGCAAACCTTTGCCAAGTTCATAAATTTTGTTTTCAATGCAGTGTTGCGAATTTAAGCAGTTTTAACAAGGCTCTCAGAGTTACGTCCCTTCGTATGTCACCTGCCCTTAAATGGCATTTACTTGTTTTATCACATTTTTAGGGATAGTTTTTCTTTTCTTTTTCTTCTTTATTTTAGTATTTACTTGTGGATATACCAACTAACTAGTTTCAGCGAGTTACTGGTTAATAACTAACGCACATATAAAATAAAATATTTGTCTATTCTACAGTTGTTTTTTTTTTTTTTTTTTGTTAGACGTATATAGATTCTCCTGGTTTGGGAGTTATCCCCTCTCCGCCTATCGTTAATTTATTTTTGTTTCTCAAATTATGTCATTTTAACAACCCTAGTTCCTTAATAAAATTGGAAACTGATTACTTCGAAGTAACGAAAGAATGAAACAGTTTTTTTTTCCTTTTATCATTTATTCATGATGCTCAGTTTAAACAACGAGTGTTATCATTTCTTTTAATTTTTCAAAGAATGGAATTTACTCAAAATTCAGCAACTCTTCAGCTGTCTGTGTTTATAAGGTGTTTAATCGAAGCCTGAAATATTTCTTTTTAATGAAAATGATAATTTTCATATGTTGGTATTTGATATGATAGATTTTTTTATTTTAAAAACTTTATTCCCTTAATGTAGTAACTGACACAATTTAACCGAAAATATTTCTACTGAATTGATTAAACCTGTAAAAATAACTTTTTTTAAAAATTTGGTACTGCTTTTATAAACTTCATCAGTGCCAAATGAAGAAGATATTTTGAAAAGTTTTAAAAGCTGCCCTTCTCTCCATATAAATAAATTTAAAGAGATATGTTTGGGGTAAGGGGAAAGAAAACGTTAACTCAGTATAACTCTAAAATTTTTAAAATCTTGCTAATTTCATTTATTCTATTCCTGGATGCAACTAAAGAGACATTCAGTTTTCAATCGATCAAGAAATATACTTTTCTTTCTTTCTTTCTTAAAAAAAAATGATGCAAAATGAAATCTTGTCATCTGTTGAATCATTGTAATGGAAAATGAAAAAGTACACCTCATTAAGCAAATCAGATTATTCTAGTATTAAATAATAGGCTATTATACGTTACTACTACCCCCTGTTCCATAGTGATTGTTACATTTGATGTATGATTTTTTTTCTGCTAATGTAAGAACTATTATGAGACAGAATTATATATTATTTTTATTTACTTATTTTGCAATATTGACATTGAAGGGCTTGGATTTGAATTTTTAATGACTTTTGGCTCATTTCAAGATATGCAAAAAGGTTTCATTTTTATGTTAATTCTGAAACACCAAATAATTTTTATTTGGGAAAAAAAGAAAAAATTATTAGTTTTCTGTATTTTTCAAGAATTTTTTGCCAGCTGCAAGGGGTTTTGTTATTTAAGCATTGTTGTTATTGATTGTATGCTGATTTTTTTTTTATATATAATTTTTTTATTAACACATTGCATTTCACCTAATTTTTTAAAATTTATTTTTGTAATTAATGTTACAACTGTTTGTTAAACACTGATAAAACTGAAAACCTTGGCTATTAAACTAATTACAGGAATGTTCTTTGCAGTTGTTGTGGTTATACCTTAGTGGTAGGAGTGTAAAGTATATCCATGGCTTAACATTGGTGAGACATTATTTCATGATATAAAAACATCTTTTTGAAAATCAATTTAATATTTATAAAACCCATGATACTTTTCTAGTATAAAAATCATTCCTACTTATTAATATTTCAATTCAACAAGTCTTGTACTTGTAGAACCTGTAATAGCCATGTGGCATAAACAGCAAGATTGTCTTCATCAGTTGTAGGCTGATCTTGGAAGAATCACTATGTTATTCAGCAAATGTTCGGATTTTATTTTTGAGTGATTGCATATCTACCTCCTTTTTTTTTTTTTTTTTTTTTTTTTTTTTTTTTTTAATTTTTAGAAAAAAATTTTTATACTTGTATATCCTGTCTTAATGTGTGAAAAAAGTGGAGTTTTAAGAGGGTTTTGCCCATTTCATTGTATTTTTGGTATTTTCTTTGTTTTTCCTGAGACTAAACTTTTTTCCTCTAGATTTATCAATTTAATGACTTGGATTAAAAATTTAAAAACTTAAAAAAATAAAATAAAATTCAGTATTTTTTTAAACTTTTAGTTCTATTTTAAGGTATAAGGTTATTTAAAGAAAACAAATTGAAAAGAAATTTTTTTTTGTCTAAATTTTTCAGATGAGGAATTATCATACTCTGATTTGTTTTTTTTGTTTGTTTTTTTTTTTCAGACTAGTCTTCTCATCCTAGTTATAGTCATGTTTCAGCAATTGTATACTCCAGCCTTCTATCTCTAGTTCATATATTCTTGTTCAGAGTTGAAGGTAAATTCACAAAAAAGAAAAAATCTTAAACCAAATGTGTTTTTGTTTCATTTGAATTAAAAACATATTTCTCTACAAAACTTAACCTATAATTCTAACCAGCCACCATAAATTGATTGATTTTTTTTCCCCTTTGCCAAAATTATCATTTTTTTTTTCTTGTCCTCAGTAGAGGCTGACCAACATCTCAAGGCACTAGGACAAATTAACAGTAATAAGATATACTCTAAACATAAGCAGCAGAATAAGAACAATCATGGTTTAAATAAAAGATTTGGATCAGTCTTGGATTATCAACTACTAAAGACACCTGAAGAAAGTAGGAAGATGCAACAACTGAAGCATTGTGGCTATAACAACTAAGATGAGAACATGTGTACAAGTAAATCTATGTATAATGACAAAAAATTACTTGAAATTCAATTGAAATATTTCTCTATGTATAAGCCTCTATACATTTATTCAACTTTTACAAGACATTGCATCCTATAGTATTTTTTTATTCAAGTAACTGATAAATTCATTGAAGGATTCTTTATTGGGATCCTAATTGAAGATCTGTAAGTAAATTGTCTAGAAACTAACTTATATATATATATATATATATATATGAGAAAGTTCAGGTCAAATGAATAGGCAGGGTAACATATTCTCCATCTTTGATTCAATTTTAGTAACCTCACAATTGCAACATGTTGGTAGTTAATTCTACACAGCAAAATAATATAACTTTTCACCAAGTTGTAATATATTTTTTCTTTTTTTATGCATTATTCAAAATTAATCTACATATCAGTATGTATTAATCATCTGCCCATTTTGAAAGAAGCTGGCTGTGACTCACTGACTGTTCACTGTAATGTCCTAATGATTGTATGGATTCATGATGTTTCAGCTTCTGATTCACCTCCAAAAAATTTATGGTTATTATAAAAATCCCTTTCATCTCAAAAGATAATACAATAAAAAAAATCTATTTCATTCCATTTAAGATAACTAATGCAAATCCCTATTTATAAATAAATAGTGCTCAATATCAATGATAGAGCATGCATATCTAAGTTAGGATAACATTGGCACAGTCACAGGTGCTTGGTGACTGTCACTTTCTTGGCTATGTGATGATCATATTGGCCTGATGATCACAGAAGTGAGTAAATGGCAATCACTAAGTGCCACTGTCTCTGTGTATAAACTATCCTAACTTATTTACAGTTATGATTCAAATTTAATGTTAATAGAACTTTTAATCTGTAAAATCTTTAGAGTGATCTATCCATGAAAATGCAGAGCAATATCCAAATATATTTCAAGTATAAGATAAAACAGGATAAAAACTTACAACTAATTTTCACATATTGAATATTTGCTCATCTGAGGTTAGACAACATAAAACTCTGAGTTGTGAGTTTTTATCTTGTTTTATTATTTTATTTTATACTTATATATAATGTATGCATTCCATATTCAGAGCTTTTTTTTTTCTTACTACTCTCTCTTAAATGATTCAAAATGGTTCCAATTAATCCACTGAAGTTTGTGAGCAGCTTGTGTGGTATAATGGTTAGTGAACTAGATTAGCTGACCAAGGTTTTTGAATTCAGTTCTCACTGATTTCAACATGCTTTTGCCTTTGTCCTAAGTTAAGCTTAGTAAATAACAAGTTTGTAAATTATCTGATTAAGGATTTGGGGATTTTTTCTACTGTAGCAATCAAATCATCATTAATCTCTTACCAACTGGTCCAGAGTATACCTAATTTCATTCACATTAATGAAAAATCTGTACCTGTTTTCAAACCACCATTGTATTATTCATAATTTGATATATCATGCTTCTAATATTTTGGCATGTAAAGGATGTAGTATATACTTTTCAGTTTGCACACCTGATTGTAGGGATGCATTTGAAACACATATATACCTGGTAGGTAAGGGAATTAATTGATGATTTGGGCTGCCCTCTTTCCTAGTTTTCTAAACTGAAATCACTCCTTAGAAAACAGAATCTTAAAATTTATTCTTTAATATCATTATTTCTAAATAAACAATTTTCCACTTCATTTTGGCTCAACTTGAATTTATATATTCAAAAAAGTTGGGTATTTTTTTTTTTCAACATATGTAAATTAAAAAACTTTATATGTTTGCCTTTGAAAATACTAAAATTTAATGGAAACCTTGCTGAATAATCAATGACTATTTAAAATTAAAACTTCAGTTAATGCTTTGTGTGTGTATATGATATGTCTATGTGTTATGCCAAGCTTCAAATCTGCAATTTCTTGTTAAACAACCTGATATTGGTTGTTTTTTGATCAAATTTGTAAGCTTGAATTTGCTCTTCAGAATGAAAATTAACCTTTTTGCTTCTCTATATGACTATAGCTGAATTCCTACCACTGTGTTGTGTGCAAATATAGTCAAATTTCATTCTACATTCTATTTTCTGGTTTGTATTTTCCATCTGTTGGGGAAATTTTTTAGATAAGTTTTTCATTATTTAAAGTTTTTAAAGTTGTTGTTTTTTTGTTTTTTGGGGGGTTTTTTTAACTTGTTTTTCACACTGGGAAATGTGGCATTAGGAGTTACTGAAAATTGGAAAATGTGGTATCAAAAGGATTTACTCTATGGGCTTCTCTAATGGAATTTTCTTTTTTTTTAAATCTATTTATTAAGTCTATGAATTATTATTATAAAAGTTGTAGAGTATGGAACTGCTTCTCTCAGGAGACTGCAAAACTCATTTCATTTAAGGGGTTGGCAAGGCCTGAAGAGACTATTCATTCTTTTTTTTTTTTTTTCACTCAACATTAAACTTTCAGCAAAAGTAGAATTGTAAGATATTTTATTTTGTTTTATTTTCATATTTTTACATATATAATTGTTTTTTTTTTTTTGTTTTGTTTTTTTTTTGTTGTTTTCACCAAAAATTGAACTTTCAGCAGAAGTGAAATTGTGAGATATTCTATTTTGTTTTATTTTCATATTTCATAATTTGAACTTGACTTATTTATTCATCCCTACACTGTGTAGTGTATACTTTTTCTACAGCTAAAAAGAAAATTTAACTGTAAAACAGAAATTATCCAATTTTAAATTTTTACTGATGAATGAAGTTTACTTTTAAAATGTAGAAAAAATTTAATTAGTGATAAATGTAATAAGATTAAAGACATTCTTTATGGAATCCTAATTACATTTTAATCAAACATACTTCATTAGAAATTGTTGATTAGCAAGTTATTCCGACATTGACCTCATTATAGATGCTCCACACTTGTGGCCTTGTGCCAGACTAAGCTAAGCTTATTAAATGTCAAGTGTATTTGAACCATTATATTTTGTGGGGAGTCCACATGGTATAGAGCCAAACATGCAGGACTGCGACAACATAGTAAGCAAGTTCAAACCTAAGTCACATTATTATCTTCACTTTTGGACTAATACCTTTGGTAAAGGTATGAACCTCCTCATCCATCCTCCTATCTAGGGGTTAAATAGTATCTCTACTGTTCTTCTGCAAGTATGGATTTGGTATTGAATAATCCACAACGGTTGGTATGCAATTAAAGGAATCAAACCAAACCATTGTATTTTTTATAATGTCACTGAAGGACTTCATTTGAGAAAAAAAAATTAACAATATCACAAAACCAACCCAAGATAAAATAATTTACTTGAATTAATTTATTGTAATCTATACCATTATCCTACTTATTGAGATATATGAATTAGGCTTTTCTACCTACAATCAATGTGTAGTATTTGATTATCAATGAGCAGAAGATTAAAGGGCAGGAAATGGAAGAACACTAAAATTATGATGCATTAAAAACAATTAAAAATGTAGTTTGATTCAATTTTCTTTGAATCTCTGAGATGAAAGATTATCATTATTCAGGGATGTGCTTGAACTTGTATCTTCATTTTGGTTTTTATCATAGCCATAACATTCCAGCTGTATCCTTTGATTTTAGTTTTGTCATTAGCAGCCTATTAGAATTAAAATAAATTTTATCAATTTCTTATCTTGATAATATTAGTGTTCCAGTTATGACACTAAATTATATCTTGTGGGAAAACTCCAGTTTTGAATCTTTGAGGCATGTAGAGTAGCCTTTCATTAGCATTACTCCCAGGTCTGACCAAGATTTATACTACCTGTTAGTGTACCATCCATGGGTCAAATAGATCTGTTTGAAAATAATAGTATTAGTTATAGATACTTAAAATCATACAACTGCGTGAAAATTATTTGTATTTGGAATACTCTGTGTGTGTGTGTATATAGATATATCTATTATATAATAACAGTGTTAGTTGTCACTAAATCACTGTGTGGGTTTGTGTCGAACTAAGTGCAATATGATATGGAGAGTGCTCAATATCTAGGATAGTATATAATAATAATAATAATTCTGCCTGATGATTGTTGTTTTGCAAAAATCTCCATGAAACCCAGGGGTCACAGTCTAAATTCCATGAATTAAATATATATATATATATATATATAAACTAAATGTAACAATTTTCATAGGACAGAGCTAGTACTTTTGATTGACACTTTCTTTAGCAGATCCATTCTATGGTTATTAAACAGAAAGGAATTGGAATAAAAGGTTTCTGATGACACTTTAATTAGAATCAGATACATCTAGAGGCTCTATTTATTTAGCAATAAAAACTTTCAAAATGCAACCAGTTTACTATGGATTCCAGAGTTCTTATTTTGAAGTTCTGAGATACAATTTTATTTCATATATGTTCTTTGGAATAATGTCTTTATTTCTGATAGTCTTTGGAAGTTTCTAATCATCCTTCTTTTTCATCTTCTCAAATATAACACCACTAAGAATCAAATGAATAAATGTGAAGTCATGATTAGAAGAAAAACTTCCATTCTTATTTAGGAATCAACATTTTTATTTTGATTCCTAATATAGGAGTCCCTCATTACGAAAATCTCTTAATCTTTCCTATTCTCATGTGTCCTGGCTATGACACTAAATTGCATTTGATGGTGAGGCTCCAGTCCTAGAGTTGGGGAATATAGAGTACTCTTTTATTACTATTATTCCATGGTCCACTCAGGGCCTGGAGTAGTATTGATTTGGGTCCTATCCATGCATGTAATAGAACTGTTCAATCATTTATTAAGGATTATTATTATTGGTTATTTGGAACCATACAGCTGTGTGAAAATTATTTATATTAGATAGAAATACTTGATAGAAGGGAGAGTCCCCATAGAGTAATGACTAAAGTGGTGGATTACGGTTTCAGCTTCAACAAATTCAAACTCTGGTCTTTCTCATATGTTGACTTTCAGATCAATACCCTTGGGAACGGTATGAACAAATTTATCCTTCCAATTATGGGTTAATTAGTATCACTGCTGTTCTTTTACAACGATGGCTTTGGCACTGAATAACCCATAAAGGTTGGTATGCCATTAAACAAAGAAACCATTGATAAATAGAATTACTAATGTTAAATAGCAATACTTGAAACCATTTAACTGTGTGCCAACAAATGAGCTCTAACTCATTTAAAAATAAATTTACCTACAAACTATTCCTACAAATCAAATATATAGGGGGTGTCCTCGTGGCGTAATGGTTAAAGTGACGGACTGCGGAATCGTAGTAAGCGAGTTTGTACTCCAGTCGTGCTATTACGTTCACTTACGGGCAAATACCCTTGGGAAAGGTATGAACCCTTATCTTCCCAGCTATGGGTTAAATAGTACCACTACTGTTCTTCTAGGAGAATAGCTTTGGCATTAAATAACCTACAAAGGTTGATATGCCATTAAACAAAACAAAAAACAAAAACCGGTCACATTAGGATTATAAATTTATTTCCATCCTGTTATGGGTTTTGATATAAATCAAAAACACAAAAAACTAACAGGACTTCTTCAGATCTTATGGATAAAATAATTCAGAATAGACACAGGAAAGAAGGGTGGGAGGGGATAGAAGAGGGTTGAAGGGTTTTCTCCTCATTTAGCCCACTTCCGGTTTTTTTATTTATTGCTGGTTGGAATTATAGTAAATCAATTTTTTATTTTTTGAAATCTAAATACATTTCGATTTAAAACTCCAGATATAATACTAATTTAGATAAATACAACTTTCTTTAATAACTTTACATAAGGATACAGTAATACTTATATTAAATTCAAAATTTAAAATTAAATTTTTTTTTATATATATATATATATATATATATATATATATATATATATATGCATGCACACACCAATTAACAACCTGTTTTAGTATATGTACTGCTGAAGCGGGTACCTATTTCTCATTATGGGGTTAATTATAAAGAGTAATTTTTTTTTCTATCTCAACATGTAAGATGGTCATTATGTTTGATCCAAAGGTTCACTCACCCATTCTTTAATTGTTGATTATGGCATGCCAGTGATATTTTGTCATTAGAGGATAGGATTCATGCCTTTCCTAAATTGTATGAATGCAATTTGAGTGTTTCAAGAAAGTGAATGCAACAAGAAATCTGAAGGAAGACTAAACTTAACAAGATTTTTGTTAAACTGAATTTTTTTTTTTTTTTTTTTTTTTTTGCTGTGGTATACATGGGGGTGGATACTGAAAAGTTATCTGCTCAACCAAAACGTAAATTACTTTTTAGTTTTTAAAGAAACTTAAATAGTTCATGGAATAACATGTACATTTCATGGCTAATTCATTCCATTCTTGATGAAACTGAAAACTTTTCAGTAATTCTTCACATATATATTGATTTTTTTTTTTTTAATTCTCATCATCTCCTTTTCTAATTTGTGCTTTCTTCAATAATCTTCAGCTCCTATTATACATTAGATTTTGTGTTATCCCCTATTTTTATGTTTTGATTTACTTTTGTGATGTAATTGTGAGTATTGTTGTTAGGTAAAGAGAAAAAATAAAACAATCCAGAATCCTAAGATGTACAGTGTGTTTTGGGTTAACCTCCTACAAGGACCTTTCATTTGCTTTGTGTGGAATTGCATAAAAGATAATGCTTGTACTTCTGTCTCTTGTTACATATAGTACATTATAACATCTTTTTGGATAAATGGTAATCTAATCAAGATTGATTTTTTCCTTCCCAAGGAAAGTTAACTTTGGGCAATAAAAAAGAAATACATTTGTGTGTATATATATATATATATACTGTAGGCATATTTTGTTGAAAATAAAACAAGGATTTGGTATTTAGTTTTTTATTTGTCTTTTTTGTTGACAAGCAAGATGTCAAAACTGGTTGAATGCAATTTAAAAACTGTTCAAAGTCTGTTGTATACAGCTTATTCTTTTTCTTATACTTATCTGGCTAGATTCTCTGGTCTTCTGTCTGGGATGTCTTTGGGTGGTCTTGAGTTTATCTTAGTCTCCATGTCCACTTTTGTTCTTATAAATGGACTCAAAGACTTTGTTTGATTTTCAACATCTTTATTCGCCCAGATTCTCACATCAACCATATGGCTGGAGAAATAGCCATTTTAGGAATCCATTCTTTACAGTGCTTGAACTACTCTAATTAAATCTACCTAACTGACCTGTTCTAACAACTGAACAAATCAATCAGAGACCTGCTAAAAAGGTCAGCCAGGGGTTAAATCTTGTCTATCCTATCGCTGGTTATTTTCCATGACTCTTCTAATGAATTACCAGTCAACTTTTGGATTCAAATATTTCGAATTCTACACTTACTTTGCAAAATTAATAGGTAACCTATTCATTATGAAACATTAATTGGTGTAGTCAGAGTACAGGTACTCCTTGACAATGACCAAAGATGGGTGAAAGTTGCAATATTCTGAGTACACCAATAGACTTAGAACTGTTTTTAAACTGCTTTCAACTAAAGTTGCAACATTTTGCCTGCCAACAAGAAAAGACAAATAAAAAGCTAAACTCCAAATCCTTGTTTATCATTTTCTATAGAATATGCCTACTAGAGAATCTGTTGCCTCAATATGTTATTTTATGTATATTGGGTTGAGAAATAAATAATTTCTGTTTTAATAAAATATTATTTGTTCATGAATAATTCAAAAATGAATTTCAATCAGTCGTATATTCACCATTATTCTAAATTGCCTCTTGCCATTTATCTGGTAGCTTATTGATTCTTCGCCAGTAAAATTCAGCTGATTTTGAGCTCAAAAATGTTTCCACAAATATTTTCATCTAATCTTCATGTGAAAATTTTTTATAGTTTAGAGTAATTTGTAGAAAATGAAAGATGGAAATCATTTGGTGCAAGGTCTGGTAAATATGGTGGATAGAGTAGGACAGACCAAATACAATATTTTCTCCTGTGTGATTCTTGCTAAATGTGGCATTTTGTTATCCAGAGAAGCATGCTTCTTTTACTGATAGGTGCAGGGCATTTTCTTAGTACATTTTCATGCAGCTGTTGAGAGTATAACTTTGCATTAAGTGTCTTATTGCAGTTTAAAGATTTAAAATCAATAGTACAGTGGTGATCCCACCATACCCACAGCATAATATTCCTTTCATGAAGCTCTACCTTTGAGGTAGGTTACGGAAATTCAACCTTATCAATTTTGTGTTGAATATTGTTATAAAAAAAAACATTTTTCATCATCTGTTATGAGATTGAGAAATGAGTCAAATTCTGGAGAATTTGTTGAATTTGAGTGTTCAGAATTTCTTTTCCTAAATATTTTTCTCTTTTTGTATTAGAAGTAATGTCATAAAAATGTTTATTTTCAATATATTGGTTTTATGGTACCTTATTTCATAGAGATCATAATTTTCCTTTCATTTATTTTTTTGTATGGATTACTTGGTTTTAAATAGCTTTCCCTATATTTTGAGACCTAAGAGTTATTGATGCTAACAATTAAAAATTATGAAATATACATTGGTTAGACTGTTTATTTGAACAAAAATCAGCCAAAACCTTTTAACAATCACATAGTTACTTTAGATCAGCCAAAAAAGTGTGTGTGTATCATGTACATATAGTACACAAAGACAATGGAATTACTATGATAATCTTATATGAAAATTTTATTTTGAATTCAGATATCTATTTAATGCATGTGAGTTTTATTAGGAAAGTTTTATAGCAAAAAATTTTTAAAACGTAAACTGTGATCTGAAGAAATGTTAATGAAATTGTTAAGTATAGAATTTAATTAAGTGGAATGATTTTAATAGGATTATCTCTCACCAACCCATTTTTTGTCTTTGTTACTTGTTTTTCTTATATATTCACAATGGGACAATCACTTATTACTTATTCAGAGGCATTTTTTTTTTATTTTCTTAATAAAAAAATTTATCACTGGATGCCACCAAAAATTGGAAAATGGGATAGCAAAAGAGTTAAACCTAATTTCAAATTGATTAATATCAGCTTTGTTATAAGAAATTTTTTAGTTCTTAGTTACACTTAATCTAATTTCATAAGATGCATTTCATAAAGAAAATGACTATTAGGAGAGTGTTAAACTAAAGATTTTAAAATCTCCAGGTTTTGGCATAGACACACTTATTTTGTTTGTATGATATTACCCATAGATGGATAAATCAATCATTTCCTCTTATCAAGCAATTTGTGTAACACTTTCTCTATATGAATATTTACTTAGATTTGCTTGGTATAAACACAATTGTATGGCATTATTACAAAAATATTCAATATAAATTAGGTGACTATTAACATAGCTCTTGTTATTAATGTCTGTTTTATTTTAAAATTGGCTCTTCTGCTTCAAGATAGTGGCATCAGTCGAGAATGCCGGAGAATCAATTGATAGAAATCTTTTCTAATCAATTGAGTAAACTGAAGAAATAAAACAGAATAAGTTGGAAGGAAAGAGAAAGTTTTAAAGAACATAAAGTGATGCATAAAAACTGTATTAAAATTGTTATAGTGATAGAAGAACAAAAAAGATATCAAATAGTGTAGTTTACCTAGTTATTAACTGTGGGAGATCACAGATATATTTGAATTTCTATGGGATGATTTTTTTCTTTTGAGAAAAGAAATCAATATACCTTGCGTTACCATGACAGAATAATGAGACCATGTTGCATGACCGATAGGTTATATATGTAGGCAGCTTAACACAAGTCAAAACTACATATTCCTACTATGTTTCATTACTAATAGCCATATGAGGTTTTAATTTCTGTGGCTTAGACATATATACTCATTGTTTTATATAAAAGTAGTTCAATCATTTTTTTCTTATGTACTATTTACATGTAACAGCACTTATTCCCACAGTTGAGCTCTTTCATTTTGCTCATAAAGTATTTTTTACAAGGATTACATATGAATGTAATAGTTGAAACATTGTGGGAACAAAAGAAAATAGTTCAATTTTCTGAATAATTCTTTGAATGTTAATGACCCTTCTCAAAATATTGACATAATAAATGCATAAAGTTTGAATCTGTGATAAAATGTATTTATTAAAAAAAAAACTTAGCTCAGTGTGAGAAATGAACTCACTACAGTTGTTTTGGTCAGCTGAGGTAACTTGCCAACAACTACTCCACAATGGATTTGCCAGTATACTCAAGTAAATGGTGGGTTCAAGGGAAGTAACTCAGTGTTTCTGAAGTTATTTCCCTTAAAAACTTAATTATTGGGGGATTATAGATAAAAGTGAATATACAGATACATGGTGCTTTATTATAGGAGATTTCATACAAGATTTTTTTAAAATTTAGCAGTAAATGTATTAGATGTTTAAGTTGATTAGAAAACTAATCATGAATTTTTACTGTAATATTATAATGCTACATAACATATAGTACCAAACAAGTAAATTCAGAGTCTTCACTTCTATATCTACAAAGCTTTTGATTCTTAGAATATTCTAGCAAACCAGAGAGATTGATAGGTGTTATACTTTGCTAAAGGTATACCTGGAATTCTTTGGTGTATTTTTTAAACACTCATATGCCTGGTTGTTTTTGGTTTCTTTTGCCCCTTGCAAATCAAATAGAGGCATATGTTTTGGCTTCATCAATACAAGTACATAAATAGAAAAATATTCAATGAAAAAAAAAAGAATTTGAATGATTTTAGAATAATATGCTCATCATAAAATTCTTTAAGAATAAAGGGCACATCATATTACATTTTTTGTTTTTACCATTTCTCCAATATGTGAATAAAAAGTTATTAAAAAATTGTAGCTGATATCATTGTGGCCAATTTAATGATTGGGACATTATACATATCTTTTACATATAAACTTTTTTTAAGTAGTAGGTAGCAATAAATATGTCAATAAAATTTATATTTAATCATTTCTTGAAAAAACTTCAGTCTAAAATCTTTATTTGATGTCCAGTTTTACCTTAATGTTTTAATACAATGTTACAACAATAATACAAAGGCTTTTCTTGGCTCCAAAGTCTCAGTGGGTAGAATTTTACCTAACAGAAACAATACCCTGATGTATATTATATTTTTGGTACATTCACTGACAATTTATGGCATGTGTGCTTTTTAGATGTGCTTGCTTAGCGACTCAAATAGTATTGTATTCTCTACTATGGCCGAAGTTTGAGCCTAGGTATCAGCCAGGATTTAAAATGCTTGATTTTTTTTAAAAATTGCTAAGCCTTCCCCATGCTGAAAAATGTTATATTACTTTTATTTCTTCATGTTAAGCTCTATGCTAGATTAACCAGGGATTTTAAAATGATGGCCCTGAGCAACCTTAAGATTGTTTCTTTGTAATTGTCTCATTTCTCTTTTGTTCTAAATCATATCCTGTTTACAAAAAAGATCCTAATAAAACTTATTCATTTAAATTTTATTCATCCACTTATAAAAACTGTTTTTTTTTCTAGTCCTAGTGGCATAATGGCTAAAGTGCTGAGCTGCAGCTTCAAAGTAAGCAAGTTCAAACTCTAGTTGTACTATTATGTTCACTTTCAGCTTAATACCCCAGGGAAAAGTATGAACCCCCTTATCCTCCCAGCTATGGGTTAAAGAGTACCACTACTGTTTGTCTACAAGAATGGCTTTGGCATTAAATAACCTGCAAAGGTTGATAGGCCATTAAATAATAAAAACAAACCAACCACTAAAAAATGTATAAAATTTAAAATGTGGTCCTAGCACTGAAAATTGTTGAGGCTGATGGACTAGATCAAATATGTAAGGAAGATGACTGCAGAAGTGACAGTTGGCTTATCTTACTGGCCATTGTTCATGGGTGTAGTTTTTACTGAACGAATATATTGTTTGTCTAGCAATAGAGAAGCCATCAAAACCATGTTCAAAGTGAGAAACATTGGTGCTAATAAGCTAGAAATTAGAAAATACATTAGAAAGAGAAAATAAAAATCATATTGAGAGTCTGTTTTGAGAACCATATTGTAACATGACCTGACTGTATCCTTTAGGCATGTCAGTGGGACAGAAAATATGTTGACAGTATCCACTGCAGAGGTGCCGCCCCTTCCCCAACTCAAGAGGTGTTCTGGGTATGACACTAAAGTGCACCTGATAGTGAGGCTCTAGTTATGAAGATCTGGGGAATGTGGAGTACCTTTTCACTGCTATTACTCCCAGATCCACTCAGACCTGGAGTGGTAGTACATGTTAAGGTTCCATCTATGAGTCAAATAGATCTGTTTGGAAATCATTTGTATTTGATAGGACCATGTGAAAAAAAAAAAATTAAGAAGCAACAGCACAAAAAATATAAATATAAACATACAATGAATGTGCTTCCCTAACCTCTATACATAAAATCACTCTAGATAGGTTGATATGCTGTTAAAATCAATCATATTATATCATTGGTTTGTTATGCCAAGTAATTTCCTTTTGTGGCATTTTTCATGGCAATAAAAGTTCCTTGGAGCTTGAAGAATAAGTGTAGATTCAATTAAATAAATTTTTGATATTTTCAAGTTTCACTGGCCTTATGCTTGCCAATAAGCATAAGAAAAATATCTCCATCAATCACATTTCACAACTGTAATAAATGTAAGACAATAATCTAATTATTTAGTCATTGTTTTTCTTTTTTATATAAAAAAAGAAAATATGCAATAGTCCATGGGTTTCAGGAGACTTGATTTTTTTATACTATTTTCTTTATTTATGAGTGTAAAAACCTCTTATTTTGTATCTTGTACAACAGTCATTTCTACCTGGTGTAGCTTTTTACCTGTAAAAGAGTAAATACTAAATATTGGTTATATTTTTATAAGAGAAAACATTCTTTTCATTGCAATATTTCTTTTGATTGAAAATATTTATTGAAATTGATTTTTTTTTTCTTTCAAGATAAATCATTTTTTGTATATATTTTTAGTGATTTTAAAATGTTTGGTTTGTACAACTTGTAATTGTATATTTAATAAAATTTGTTTTATTTTTTATTCAGATTTATGCAATAAAATTTAAATTGAACCCTCAAAAGTTGTCTGCTTTTTTTCTCTCTCTTTGTTAAAAACAGATATTGTTGCTTTTACAAGAATATCTGTTGAAATACTTGTCTTTAGGATAAAACTCACTCTGTCGACAGGACTTAGAATATGCCGACTGTATCTACTGCAGAGGAGTAAGACCTCCACCAAAAATAAGTTACCCTTTTGGTGGGACTTAGAATATGCTGACTGTATGAGTAAGATCCTCTAAAAAAATAAGGGTGTCCTAGATATGACATTAAAATTCATCAGATGGTGGGGCTCCAGTTCCATTACTTCCAGGCCCACTCTGACCCAGAGTGGTCATACCTGTTAGGGTCTCATCTATGGATCAAATAGAGCTGTTTGAAAATTATTTGTATTCAATAGGAATATAATATATAACCTATATATTCAATAGGAATTCAATATCATATAACCATGTGCAAAAAAAAACTCTTAAGAAACAATTACACAACAATTACATGACAAATTAAAATATAAACATACAATCTATGCAATTCCTTAACTTCTAGGCATAAAATAACCCTAGATGGGTTGAAATACCATTAAACTAAATCAATCAGGATAAAACATCAATGAAGTTGTAAACCCAGGTCATAAACTTACAAAAATCTAATTCAATGTGATCCTTTGTATAAAACGGTTCTCAATTGGGTTTCATATCCTCCCCCTGAAAAAAAAGATGATTTTTGTTAATTTTGTTCTATTCTGGAGCTGTACTTATTCAAATCAATAGTTTAGTTCTTTGGAATTTGCTCAGTTGAAAATACCCTTTCTATTCTCACCAATTTCACAGTATTACTTTTGAGAAAGATAAGTCTATTGTTCATTTTGCTTGTTTCATGATTTCTTGCTTCACATAAAATTATCCATTTGCTCATCATAACTTATTTTATAAAAATTTAACATTTTTGTTATGTTAAATTGATCTCACAAGAAATTCTATTATTGTTTATAATTGTGCATGGCATAACTTCCGAGATATGTATTAAAAAAATCCGATGTGTGATTTTGGACACCATGTGAACAAATCCTTTTTAAGCCAACAAAAGAATAAGAATAAACAAGCAAATAAGAATAAAAATGTAATATATATATTATTATATAGATAAGCTAATTCTTTATGGAATATGTGAGGTGATATGACTATTCTATTTATAGAATCAGGTATAAAGGTGTGTGCTTGAATGTTACACCCTGTCATCACTTTAGATAAATAATAGGTCCTTCAATTTTGTTTGTGAAGAAAGAGAACATGCTATTGTTGCTCACTGGCTACTCAAATCTAAATTCCTGGCTGAAATAACAAAGTCATCTATGCCAGCAGCTAAGGAAATTTTTCATTGCTTATCTACAAAGATAACATCGCCTGGTTCAACAGTGAGTGGAATTTTCCAGTACCAACTTAGAGGTTATTTTTAAGATAAATTAATTCTACAAATTGTCTTGAAAGTAGTTTCAAACTGTTGGGTGGAGTGGGTTGTATTTGTAATCTTCTCTTAATGGTATTATGATTTATTTCATTATTACATATAATTAAAGAGAAGCTTCCTGTCTGAGTTTGAACATGTATGAACCTAATGGACATGCAATCTTTTTTTGCTAGAAAAGCTGTCACTGAAAACAAAATCAACTTGGCATCAGGCTTCTACCCAAAGGCAAAAGGAGTAATTTGAGTTCCTTTCACTGGTACCAGTACATCCCTGCCAAATGCCTCTCCTTGGCCATAGCTGAAGATGCCAAGCTCCGGCCAATCAACCAATGCCAGAATCCAACCAATCATACCAGTCTTAAACAGTCCTTTTCAGATTTAACTTAAAAAATCCTAAACAGTCCTTTTCAAAATTATAAGTCTTGCTTCCCCTCTTTGATCCTCGTTAAGGATTTTCTGTAGGTACCACAGGAACGATGATGTAGCAACACAGTCAGATGCCAAGGGCACTCAAATCTAAGGATCAGACCATGAGCTAATGACACTGCTTGGACTGTCACTGACTTTTCAAGGCCAACATAAACTACACTCCTGGTAACTAGTGACTTAACAACCAGAACATCAATCATCTAGCTTCAGTGAACTGACATGTTTCACTCTCCGACTGTCTCTTAATACCTGGCTACACAGCTAAACCTACAACCTGCCTAGAGCATCAAGATTTGATCCTGATCTTCTAGACTTGCTGTTGCCAAGAACTATTAGACAGCCAAGTCTATGCTTTTGATATCAACACAGACTGTATTCAACAATAGACTTTCAACACCTCTGAGATTACATGGACCATATTCAGCCACAGCAATTCCACCCACATGCAACTTCTTTGTGTAGGATTCACCTCAGAAAAACTCCGCACTTAAACCTAACCATCTCACCTTTGTCATCCCCTTGCCTTGTCTGTGTCATGTCACTCTTCTTTTTTATAAATGTTTGCAGGTTGACATATTTATCGGTCCTGTAATATTGCTATGTGCCAAAAAGAAAAGGAAAAAAAATTTTTTTCAAAACTTTTTTTAAAAATTTTAGTGAATATTCTCTTTTAATTAGGTTGTTTACAAAAAATATTTTTTCATGTTTTATGATAATGTAAGTTATCTAAATTCTGATTTTTTATAACCTTCATTTATTCTTGAACTCATTATCATTGAAATCTTTGAAATAATGAAACAATATTTGTAAATTTATGTATCAAAATAAGAAAAAGAAAATTGGAATTTTCATGGATACTGCTAGTAAATGGATTCCTTAAAGCCTTTATTAATTTTTGATGCAGGGATAAATTTTGGTTGTAGAGAAGAAAATGAAACAATGGCTATATTTTTGTGCTGAATGCATTTGAAAGTGGTATACATAGGCAAGGTTTTGACATTTTATTTGCTACCTACTGGCTTTTCTGATATTCCACCACTTTCAGGATAACATCCCTTGCCTGCAAAATAACTTTTACAATGACCTCTATAAGGTTAACACCATCTGATGCCATAGTGACATCCAGGTATGTAAGAATAGTTACAAAGAATGTTCTCTCATTCAGTATATCACAAGCAAGACATCAGCTCTTCTCACCCTACTGTGGACACTTACCAGTGGCCGGACATTTCAGGTAGTGCCACACAAATGCACAATAACACATAGTGTTAAAAGCTTCCACACAGACATGTCTATTTCATGTCTAAAAACTCTGCACAACTGAAGGAACTCTTCTCAAGTAATATTTAAATGCAAACTTAGTCATTAACTGGTTTTTATATTTATTTTCCTATTTATTTTACTATCAACAGATAAGAGATAAAATTATACACAGCAAATGGAGTATAAATTTTTTCAAAAGTTTTATTTTAATATAGGGTACTTGGATTACATTTTCTGAGCAAGTAAAATCAGTGAAGCTTAAAGATTTTACAAAATGATTATATAACCAATAAATTTGAAACTAGAAGGCTTTGTGAAAAATTAAACAATCAAAGACATTTTAAAAATACTTCAAAGTAGTTGGTGAAAGCTGGATGGTAGTGTTTCCTATGTTCATAGTAACTTTACAAATACATCAAACTATTCAACTGAATAAAGGCAAAAGAAAATATTCTTAAAATTAGCAAGATGAATTAATCCTAAGCAATGTTCAATATACCAATAATTTTTATGTATCACCTTCAAACTTTTTTAATAATTTAAGTCACACATAAATATCATAGAACTTTCCTATATACACACATCTTTCCTCTTTTATGTCTAGTTCCTTGTATTCAGGAAATATCAAGAAAAATTTTGAGAAGCCCTGTTCTACATGCTTTTTTACTCACTTTTAGTCATTTTCTGCTTTCCAAAAGTAAATATTTCTACTGGTAAGGGTTTAAACATTTGGTTAAAAACCAAATTTTGCAATTTTTAAATCTAAAATTTCTTTAACAACTTCACGGACTTCTTTTGTGCATTATTTATTTAAAACAAAAAAAAGAAATTTTGAGTTTACAAATTAAGATTATGCTATTATCTGTAGGATAAAAATTTGATTTTTGGAAGAAATATAACTTTAAAACCAAAATTTGGTTGAGAATTCATTAATATAGTATTACAGACTCATCAGATAATAGTTAGAAAAAATATTTGCTCTTTGAAAAGCTACTGGAAAAACTTTTTTCAAAGATTTAGAAAATTTTCAAAATCATCTGATGAAGCTTGTAAATGAGCAAAACATTAAATGAATAAATACACTGTTATATTTAGCATATGGTAGCAAGAAAAGGACAAACACGGGTTGAAAGTTTTTTAAACAAATATATGAACAAAAAGGAAAAACAAGGCGATAAAGCGAAGAATCAACTGTACAAATTTGTAGCGTACAATATCGAGTGAAAGAGTGAATCGTGGTGTGTGTGTGTGAAGCCAGAGTTCATGGACGGTCAAAGGAACTCACTTGGTGGGTATGGTGGCATAAGGGTGGTAAGGGTATCAGATGATCTTGGTGGTAGTAGCAGTCGTGGACGGGGTGGTGTTGGAGCTAAGTCAGCAGCTGTTCACAGCAGGTGGTGTGACAAAAATCTGTCAGAGTTCAGATGAGTTCTTATGGCCGTAGCATGTTCTTCCCTTTATCTCTCGGTAGGCCAGTCTGATGTCTTTGAAGATTTTCACAGCTTAAGTAGTTACCCTTTGGATCAAGTCGGTTCTGGGAATTTTTTTAAGGGGAAGATTTATGATTGGCTGAAAAATGGTATTTTGTTAATGTGAATTAATTTCTTGCATTCTTGCCCAGATGCTCTGCGCAGAGCCTCTTGTGCAAAGACACATTTCCTTGTCTCGGCAGCAGCCATCAGGCTAACATCCGGTCGAATGCTACTCTTCTCCAGCCACGTGTATGTTTTTTGAATGAAATCATAACTCGGGAGAGATCTGAATCCTGCTATATAACAACTCTTTGTATATTACCATAACATAGGAAACATGACATATTGTAGGTAGATTTTTGTTTGTACAATCTTATTAAAATGCTCTAGCTTAGAGAATAAAACAATTTCCAATTGAACTTGCAATTTAATAGTGTATAGTCAGCACTTGTACATTATAATTTCTCAAAAGAAATGGTTATTAAATCCTAGTAACAAAGTACTTCAATTTATACATTTATTTATTTACAATTAATTATGAAATAAATTCAATAAATAGGATGTGACTTCATACTGAACTTAATGGCTGCTGAAGATCGCCTTTAAACAAGTGTGAGGCTTTAGAATATGCCAACTGCACCTCTACATAGGGGTAAGAACTTTTCCCACCCCCACCAATGAGGCCACTTGTTGGCCATGGGTGGTAACTTATTATGATTGAAGACTGGATCCTGGTGTTTTAGCAGTCCTTGATTCAGCAATGAAATGGTCAAGTGACTTGCAACACTTGCAACACTCAACTTTAGTCCTTACTTGACTTGACAAGTGGTCAGAGAGGCCTGATCCAATCATTCAGCTGGTCATGTCAAGCACTAGAACTCATATGATTGTCCAGACCATATTCCTCAAATTGCTTTTGTGGCAAACAAGTACCCAATCTTATTTTATCTTAGAGATGTTAGAAGGCATTAAATAAGGGTCACCTGTGCTGAGATACCAATACCTGAAACCATTTAAACTGTGTGCAAACAAATTATCAATATTAAATAGAATTATCGGAATTATTCTATAAATGCACCAGCTCAAGTTCACCAGGAAAAAAATTTTCCTGTAATTTCCAGAAAAAGAATTAAATAGAGAAACGCCATCCCCCTAGTAAAAACAAAATTAGAATGAGTCAACCTGTCTGGTTTGGTTTGGTTTGCTTTGGTCTTATGCACATCAACCATTATAGATTATTAATGTCAAATCCATTTTTATACTTATGAACAGTTCAATTTCAAACAATTCAGTTTTGCATAAGTCCACAGTTTCAATGTCAAAAACAGTTTTATTTCAAGCAATTCAGTTCAGTACACAGTTTAGTTCTATTTGATCCCTAGATAGAACCCTATTAGGTGATATCACTCCAGGTCAGAGTGGACCTAGAAGCAATGGCAATGAAGAGGTACTCAGCATTCTCCAAAGCTCCAGCATTACTGGATCTTTACCATCAGATTGTTTAGTGTCATATCCAGGACACTCATTGGGGGGTGGGTTCTTACACCTCTGCAGAGAAGCAGTTGGTATACTTGACAGCACCGGGATACTGCCTGGTTATTTGTCTTTTTTCATGCTAACTGTTCCAGAAATGGAGATTGAATGATTTACATTGGATTAAAATGTCAAACCCCTCTTATAAAATTTAAAATTATTGTTTTTGTTTGTTTTGTTTTTAAATAGAAACTTGCAGTGAGTTTGAAGGTCTAGTTAGTTCAGATAATAAAGAAAATTCAAAAAAATTTTTTTCCAGTGAACTTGAACAGGTACATGTGGAGAATTTTACCAAATTATTAGTATTAGATAGCAGTACCTGAAATTATTTAACTATGTGCAAACAAATGATTGATATTAAAAAACTATTCACTTATGCATTTGATAGAATTATTTGTGTTAAATAGCAATACTTGAAGCCATTTAACAGTGTGCAAACAAAGGATTGATATTAAATAGAATTATTTGTGTTAGATAGCAATACTTGAAACCATGTCCTGGGTATTACACTAAACTGCATCTGATGGTAAATCTCTAGTTTTAGAGTTTGGGAAATATAGAGACCCCTTCATTATCATTATTCTCATGTTCACTCTGACCCAGAGTAGTTATACCTGTTCGGGTCTCATTTATGGGTTTATTTGTTAGTGATAATAGCATTAGTCTGCCAATTCATGAGCAGTGGTGCATGTGAGAGTCCCAATATGGAGGTAAAAAAGACATAAAATGTACACAACAGTAAATTTGACATATTTTATATCAAACATTAAACACAAAGGAATAAAACATAATTGGCACATGCCCCAAAAAAGAAACAAAATTGCACCCATAAAATACATTGCAAGTAACTGAGAATGCATATGTAAAAGAAGGAAAAAACAAGCTACTCAGAGATGCTGCCTTGTGGTGTTGCATATTGACCTTTAACAGTGCTGTAATTTGGGGATTTCTCAAGCGGGATGCACCTGTGTAAACAGGCGGAAACAGATGCGTGGGTTGACAGTCAGAAGAACGAACTGGAAATGCATAGGCATTGTGAAATCATATATATGGTCACCCACAGCAGATACAGTCAGTCTTGCAGTTAGCAGTCAGAAGAGACTTGGGCATTCAAGAGGTTAAGAGAATGCCTAAGGGGGTCAGTGCCCCCCACCCAACTTGCCCATGAAGCAGAAGAAGTGCTAAGTGGGGCCCTGAGTGTGAATATGGCACAACACGAGTAAGAAGTTATGGGTCAATATAACAGTCCTTTGTCTGTCTCCATCTCCCTGTCTCTCTCACACACCTACAGCGTTTTGACTAAGAAAGAATATTGCCCAGTATAGAAAACACTGACTGCTTCTTAGCAGAGGAGTGAGACCCCAAACAACAAGTGTCCTCAATAGGACACTAAACAATCTGATGGTAAGGTTCCAGTAATGCTGGAGCTTTAGGGAATGTGGAATACCTCTTCACAACTATTGCTCTCAGATTCACTCTGGCCCAGAGTGGTAGCACCTGATAGGGTCCGATCTATGTGTCAAATAGAACTAAACTTTGTTTTTTGAGATGGGATTGTTTTAACATTTAAACTGTGTATTTATGCTAAACTGAATTGCTTGAAATAGAAGTATTTTGATATCAAAACTCCATAATCATGCTAAACTGAATTATTTGAAATAAAACTGTTTTTATATTTAACTGTGTATTGCCTAGTTGGCAGGGACTGTAGAATATATCGACTGCTTTTCTGCAGAGTGATAAGACCCCACCCTCAACAAATATCCTGTTTATGACGCTAAACAGTCTAATGGTGAGGTTCCAGTAATGTTGGAGTTTTGGGGAATGCAGAGTACCCCTTCATTGCCATTGATCCCAGGTTCAATCTTGGTCAAATAGAACTAAACTGTGTTGGTTGAGAGGGGACTGTTTTTGCATTTAAACTACGTATTTATGCTAAACTAATTTGTTTAAAATTGAACTGTTTTGACATTTAAATTGCATACTTATGCTAAACTGCATACTTATGCTAAACTGGATTATTTGAAATGAAACTTTTTACATTTAACTCTGTGTATTGCCCAGTTGGCTGGGCCTGTTGAATACACTGACTGCTTTTCTGCAAAGGGTAAAACTTCCCCTCCAAAGAGTGTTCTGGATATGACACGAAACAATCTGATGGTGAGACCCATGTAATGCTGGACCTTTGAGGAATGTGTAGTGTCCTTTCATTGTTATCGCTCCCAGGTCCATTCTGGCCCGGAGTGGTAGCACCTGGCAGGGTCCTATCTATGGGTTAAATAGAACTAAACTGTGTACTTACACTAAACTGAATTGTTTGAAATAGAACTGTTTTGACATTTAACTGTGTGTAAACAAAAACTATACTTATATTAAACTGAATTGTTTGAATTAGAACAGTTTGACTAAACTGAATAGCTCATAATAGAGATGTTTTTGACAACTAAACTGTGTACTTATGCTAAACTGAATTGTTTGAAATAGAACTGTTTATTTGTATAAAAGAGTGATTTCATGTCAAATCAACAAATTTTTTAGGCAAAAATACCTTGACCAGCACGGATTTTTGCAACACTTATAGATCTTCATGATACAAAATGAATGGTACCAGTCTTACCTCTCAAAGTCAAGCAGTTTTAATATCTCCCGTGAGGTCAAATAAGGCAAGTTGACATTGACCTTAAACTTTGACCTTCATTTTCTCAAAAAACGTTTTTTGCTTTTTTTAAAATTAGCCAAATAATTTGTCTGTCTTATGTCATGATATGTACAAAAAAAATTCATGGTGGGAAACTGAGGGGAAATTTTGCTATAAGTGTTTTACTAAAATGACCTAATTTAAAATGGTGGATTTGGGTATCTATCACTATATGGTTAAATTTGGATATCTCACAATATGGTTAAATTGTATATCTTTAGAAAACTCTTTTAATGCTGAATAACATTTGGTACACGAGATCCTAGAGGGTTAAAAGATGGCACCAAAGCCACACTCATCAATTTAGATCAGTCCAAGGCCTTTGACAGGGTTGATCATCGATTCTTGGTGACTGTTTTGGAGACCATCGGATTAAAACCGGAGTTCCGCAAATGGTTTCCCATGATGTACCACAACCCACAGGTGGTGGTGCTGGTGAACGGCGTTTGCGGTTGAGTGGGCGATCCGACAGGGTTGCCCCCTGTTTCCTCTTCCCTATGTCCTCGCTTTGGAGTCCCTGCTCTGGAGGCTTAGGGCAAGAAGGCAAGTCCGGCCCTATGCGGCATTCCTTTTGTTAGACCCCTTTCAGCAAAGGTGTCCGCGTACACCAATAATATCACAGTTTTTGTGTTCTGCCTTTTGGACATAACGGCTGTGAAGAAAGCAGTTGCAAGGTATGAATAGATTGCAAGGGCCAAGATCAACTTTGATAAGAGTGAAGGTTTGCGGTTAGGTACCTGGAAGGGTAGCACTACCCTACCTAGTCCTTTCCGCTGTAGTGACGGACCTGTCCGCATCATTGGGGTGTGGTCTGAGCCAAGCCTCCAATTGGAGTGAAATTGGTCAAAAGTACAGGCTAAGGTAGATGCCCTGGTCGGGTACCTGGCTTCAAAGGCGGTTGTCCTTAAAGGGCAGGGCGGAGGTATGCGCCATGTACATCTTCTCCTTGATCTTTTACCATTTGTTCGTACTTCCTCTGCCTAGGGACCATTGGCTGGTGCTTCAACAATCTCCCTCCAAAGTACTTTGGTCGAAGGCCAATGGTTCGTAGACAGGTCTGTTGTCAACATCCGAGGAACGGGTGTCTAAATATACCTGATCTGGAGAGCCACTAGGCCGATGCTTGTCGACAGATGCGGTGTGGAGATGAAAGGCGAGAAAGACCTTCCTTCGCCTTATGGCAAACCCCAAGGCTGAAGGCCGATGTAGGCCGAGGGGCGAAGCACTGTTTGCCCAAGAATGCCATCAGGCCCTTCGCAACATTCCTGGGTCCAGTGACCTTTCTCGGTCTCAAAAGTAACTGTATCGGGAACTAGTGGTGGCCTCTGCTTCAGATCCTCTCATGAATCGGCTCAGCTGGTCGATAGAGGAGGTTTGCTAGCACTGGAATTGGGCACCAGGTTTGATCTTCTTGAACAATTCCGAGTTCTCACTCACCTGGTGGCTTGCATGGAATGCGTTGCTCCTTTTTGGTCTGAATTACTGAGTGTGCCTGGCAGACATGCCCGATTATCCTCACTGCAGCTGTGGCTTAGAAGAAACAGCTGAGCATGCCTTCTACTACAGCGAGCGAGTTCGCCCGTTCTGGGATCATGTTGGAGTGCGGACGGCTTGCATTGAACCCAAGCAGCTCGGGCTGCTCGACGTTGGTTACGTCGTAGACAATGTTTTGCCTCAGTTTCAAGGTGAGAAGCATGTGGTGTTTCTCACGATCCTAGCTGTAGCTAGAATGGTGATTTGGACGACACAAAAGAAGGGAATGTATGACGATGCAAACTTTTCTCATTGTGATCTTATTTCGTTATTTAGGCATCAGCATAGGGTCAAAATCAGATGCGATAGAAAACACTTGGATTGCATAACATTTGACAAAAGGTGGGTGCAGGTAGCGAGCTTGGTCGTACGAAAGGGCCAACGTCGGAGTCATCTTTTCCTGCGCATGGCGACCACGAACCAGGTCCTTCGGGACCCCACCCCGGGTAAGTAGTCATTTCCCTTTTTACCCTAGTTTGCAGTGTGTTGTGAGTCATTGTCCCCATCATCTAGTAGTTCGTCTACAAGGTCTTCTCCATCTCCATTCTTTATTGACCTTAACCCTCGATCCTGCCCCATTTTTCTGAAGATCTTGGAATTCATATCTATATTCTCATCTCGGCATAAAGCACCCACACCACGCCCTACCCTACATTTATTTTACCCCTTTAGCTTACTTTCCCTTCCTCACTAGGGAAGGTCTGGCTTGTTTTCAGTCCCCTTGGAAACGGGAAAGCAGTCAGCCTCCTTTTCATAGATGGAGGGATTGGAGGGAAAGTAAACAGGGTTTTATTTTGTTCTATTTTTTACTTTTTCCTTTCGGGGTTTTTATCTCATTCCCGTCACTTTCATAAATGGTATATAAACCATTGTAAATAAAATCTATTTTTTCATCCGGGGTTTTTAAATAGGACTTTTCTCATAGAGTAAATAAGGTATTTTGGTGATTGTAGCGCACTTGGTGAAGAATGAATGACCAATTGTATTGCTGAATGGGTTGGCGAATGTGGCTAGCAAGGGCTCCTTAGTTCTCACAGACCAGCACCCCTTTCCCCCCTGCTCAAAACTTGGGGTCTTGTGCCCCCCAAAATTGTAAATAACTACTTTTTTGGAAATAAAGTGTTTTTTGCTTCGGATAAGAATTGGTTAGAGGAGAAGCAGAGTTTAAAGAGACAGTGAGAAGAGAATTGTTGAATACAAAAAAGAGGTTTTGGTCAGTCATTGCAGTTTTTTGTTGTTGAAACACTATAACAATTCTACCAGGTGCAGGCTATTTCGGCATTTTTTTTTTACAATGGATAAGTTCGATCTGAAGTTAATACCTAAATTTGACGGCTCTCCCATGAGCCCATCAATCGTCAAATGGTTCGAAAAAGCCGAATGGGTCTGCAGATTATTCAAGATAAAAGAACCATCGATGGTGATCTCACTGAGACTCACAAAAGGAGTCTATGCGGTACATCAGCAACTTGGGGATGATGCAAACTTGGAAGAAATTAAGTGTGCCCTGTATACAGCTTTTGAGATAGACTCCTTCATTGCATGGAAACAGTTTTTAGCGCTGTAAAATTGTGTTTGTTAGCAAGAGAAGGTTTGTTTTTAGGCGAGGAATGGTTGTAACGTGTGTGTGTTTACGTTGTGTTATTTCCTCGCTTAGTGTTGTTAGTCCCCTCGCTAAGTTGTGAGAAATAAAAGGAAAGGATGAAGAAGATGAGCTGCCGAAGGTCGAAAGGTGTTTTTAGGAATAGGTTTTATTTTGCAGTATGGAATATTGGGTTTGCTTTTGGTGCTGCAAGACTCATGGAGAGGTTGTGAGTATTGAGACGAAATTAAGTTATGAGAAGTTGAGAAGGTTGAGATGGCAGTGTGTGTCGTCGGACATGCGAGGGATTGTGTTCGTTGTAGTTTAGCGAAAGCCATGTTGCCATTGGAGGAATTGAACTTTAGAGTCACCATGTAGTTTTGTGCATCTGGTGTTTTTGGGGAGGAGAGTCTGCGTTGTCTCCATTAAAGTGGCCCAGAGGTGAATTGATAGCTAGGTGTCAAGAGTGGAATAAAAGCATCGCGTTGACATAGCCAATTTTGGGGTGACATAAAGTTGTGCCTGTGCGAGGCATGTTGAATGCATCTAATTTATATTCAACTGGGATTCCTTGCGAGGAATCCATAAATTAGATAGGTTCCCTCATGTGTCCATGCTGCTGCTAGAAGAGCCCCCTGTGAGACGTCTGCACTGGGCGGCGTTGTCCAACTAAAAAGTGTTGCAATTGCTATTGAAAAACGGCCAGTGTAACATCTGCACTGGACGGCGTTCTCCAGCCAAAGAGCTTGTATTTGGCAGCTTACCCAAGTTGCTGCTGCCCGTAAAGAAGGCCCGGGTTGAATAGGATAGGTCATCCTGATTGGGTGAAATTAAGTGTCAAATTAAATTGCTCGCCAAACCAAAATACGAAATTTCCCTTCCACTACAAGTTTGTTGGGTGATGCCTTGAACCAAGTGAAACTATGGATGTCTATCTAACCGATTTAAGGAGGCTAGTGGTACCATTTGGCAGAGTAACTGACCGCATACTAGGATGTGCTTTTTGGGCTGGATTTCCTGATGACATTAGTCGGCTGCTGTGAGCGTCTTCGAGACTGGGCGAACTGGGAATCAATGAACTGCCAGCCAGGGCTCGAAACATTCTGAAAAACACAGAACTGGTTGCAGCAGCTGTGAGAAAGATTGAGACACCGTCCGAGAGGCAACATGCGGCAGGTGATTCTGCTGTTCCAAATCCATGAGAAAGCCCAGAATGCTACAGATGTGGTGGTCCTAACCATTAAGCCGGGGTAACACGGGAGGGGCTAATGAACTAAGATCACAGGAGCGACTGCACTGTCATCGCTGTAACGAGTTGGGCTACATGTTCAGGAAACGGGTCCAGGGACAAGATACCGTTGCTAGCCTTGCCCCCCCCAGGCCAGTGAATGTGGTATTGCCCCTAATTAAAGTACAAGTTGATGGTGTGCGATGTTCAGCGGTCGTCGACACAGGATGTTCCTGATTGAAAGTTAGTGCGGACCAATATACAGCATAGAGTAGTCAACAAGTAGAGATGCAGACTATTGACGGAACATCCCAGGCCTGTTGTGGAGTCAGGACCGCGTCAGTCCTCATTAATGGAGGTGGTCATGCCGAAGTTAACGTTTTGGTAGCACGTGAAAGGCCTCTATGTTACAACCTACTGATCAGAGACGCGATAGGAGCACTGGGAGCTGTCACAATCACACCAGCCGGAGACGTGAAATTTGGTGGAGGAAAAGAAGCATGTGTGGCCCTTTGCGTCGATGAACTGGACTTTGAAGCCTCTTTCGACGATGACGAGAGGATATGGACCGCCAGATGGAAATGGACCCTGAACAATGCACCAACTCTACTCTGCAACCAAGTTACAGAATATAAGATACTAGATAACATCAGGGGAGAGTACGAGAGGGAACTGCAAATATGGATCATGAACGGTTGGTTGATCTCATACCCCCAGGAATGACTGGGACCCCCTAAGTGTTTAATTCCTCTAATGGCCATTGTACAACACACCAAAGGCAAGGTGTGTCCATTGATGGACTACAGGGAGCTCAACGAGCATGTACATGCCTTCACTGCTGATGTAAATGTATGTACAGCCAAATTGAAGGAGTGGCATCATCAAGGAGTGAATGTGGCACTACTTGACCTACGGAGGGCCTACTTACAAGTGTGACTCCACAAGTCTCTCTGAGCGTATCAGACAGTACTGGTCAAGGGGGAAAGATATTGCCTCACACGGTTGGGCTTCGGGCTATATGTGGCACCAGTGATCATAAAGTACAGTGTTTGCATAAGAGGAACGGACGATGAAGGCAACGTCATCCTACATTGATGACATATATGTAAATGAGGACATAGAATCTACGGACAAGGTCAAGACAAAGTTGGAATCTTTTGGTCTAACTTGTAAAGACCCTGAGCGCCTTAACCATGGAGCTAAAGTGCTGGACCTTAAGGTCTGGGGGAAACGCGACACCTAACGTTGGAAGCAAGGAAATGCAATTCCAGAATCCCCTACTGGGATGACACGACCCACCATATTTTCCATGTGTGGGAAGTTGGTGGGCCACTTCCCTGTTTGTGGCTGGCTACGGGTGATAGCCGAAGCTCTAAATAGACGCGTGACTGTGGTGACCAAGGGAGGGGATAACCCGGTCGATGATGTCTCCCTTAGGCAAGTCGTGAAAGAAGTGCTGGTGAGGGTGACCCGTGATGACCCTGTTCAAGGTAACTGGAGTGTATCCAGAGAAGAGTTGAACACGTGAGTTGATACGAGCTCCTTGGCGACCGGAGTGGCGTTGGAAAGACATGATGACATCCTGGAGGATGCATAATGGCTTTGTCCAACAAACGACACTCAGCATATAAATTTAGTTGAGCTTGATGCCACAGTGAAAGGTCTCAACTTTGTGTTGCAATGGCAAGCTAGAACAGTTCATCTGCACACAGACTCCATGTGTGTCTACCATTGGCTAACTGATGCACTGACGAGATTCTGGTTCGAAAAAGGTTGACGATGCTACAGCAGCTGATCCATAAATACGGCCTCCAAGTCGATGTTACTTTCATTGCATTGGAGCAGAATTTGGTAGATGAGCTGACTCAAGTACCAAAGAGATGGCTAGATTTGATAAGGCACAGTTCACTTCCTCACTCCTGAAGTGCGCTACCCTAACGGTTCAATTGGCACCTGAATGAATCTGAACCATACATCAACAATGTAGACATCCTGGCATCAGACATATGACCTATTTCTGCCGTAGAATATGCTCCTCTACCACAAAAGTAATAATCAGATCAATAATACAAACTTGCGAAGAATGTCAATCGATTGACTCAGCTCCGGCCTGGTAGGAAAAGAGAAGAATTGAAGTGGGAAACAACTGGTATTGGCTTAGTATGGACATAGCCCATTACAGTGGCAATGGATTCTTGACACTGATTAATTCCTGGTCAACACATTTCACTGTGTGGTGCCAACTGGCATGTCAAGATGCGTTGGCCATCATGCGAGAACTGAAGTCCATCTTCTTTGAACGCAGCGTGCCAGCTGAAATATTGACAGATAATGTCCCAGCTTTTTGTAGTCAAACTGTCCTTACTTTCACAAATGAATGAGGCATAAGAATATGATACTGGTGTGCTTATGTCCCAGAAGGTAATGTCATTGCAGAGCGGTGTTACCATACATGAGGTTGTGTTGCTTGATAGTGGAGGCCATGTACTGGTATAATGCAACACCCAAAGATAACAAAACGCCATCTAGCATGCCAGTGAATGGCATATACCAGTATGAGCAGCTCATGAAAGGCATAGACCCCAAACCTGAAGTCAGAAGTAATGTATACCAAGTTGGGGAACCTGTCTGGTCCAAATCACCGGACAGCTGATCCACCACCAGATTTTGCAAAGGACAAGTTGATGGGGTGATCAGTCCTCAGACAGTGCTAGACAATGACACACCCCACCATGTGAAAGACCTTCATAAGCACGATGAATCAGCTGTTATGGAGGAAGACAAAAGTGACACATCGTCTCATAGTGAAATGGGAGTGATGGTGACTTGTGGATCGGAAAGTCAACATTCATCTGCACAGTCAAAGTCTGAGAAAGATACTGAAGATGAAAATGACCAAACTAGTGGAGATAGAGAGAATGTGGGAAACCTGACGGAAGAACACCCTACACTTCCATGAAGAAGCACCTGGCAGAAACGGGCTCCACCCCCATGCCATATTTGTGATCATGAGATCAGGGGGGAGTGTAGTGAAAATTGGGATGAAAATAGCCACTCACTTAAGCACAAACGTCAGCGCATATGCTCCGCGTGTAAGATTTATTTTCTCGACTGGAAAAAACATGGCTACTTCCAGCGAGCTTATATCACAAATGGTCATGTATCTTCACTCTGGCAGTCACATTAAATCACGGAGAGTGAATGAGGGCAGGCAGAAAAGGACATAAAAACAATGAACGTGGGTCACTCGGCATGTTTTTTGCTTTGGACAAGAATTGGTTAGAGGAGAAGCAGAGGTCAGTTTAAAGAGACAGCTAGAAGAGAATTGATGAATACAGAAAGGAGGTTTTGATTAGTCATTGTGGGTTTTTTGTTGTTGAGAGACGCTATAACAACTCTACCAGGCACAATGTTTAATTCCTTCATCAGTCATCATGTTATACAACAATGGAACTTGTGTGCTCTGATGATAAGAATTGACTTGTGTTGGTTGTTCTACATCTGATGAACAGAGCCGAAACATATTGTACTACTCAGCTGAATGGTTGGAGAGATAGCATTTAACCCTTTGTACTGACTGATTTATATAACACTTATATGGATGAAGTTACTGACATAGCTGTTGATTGATTAATTTTAATTTGTAGGCTGGTTAAAAGAATTGTGCTTTTTATCCATTTCAATTTGTATTAATTAAACAAAGTAGCCAAAAGTCTACAAAGTGAAGTAAAATATACTTCTGCATCAACTATTTCAGCTGTGTGAAGTCCACTGTGTGCTAATCAATGTTTTTTTTTTAATTAGATAAGTGAATAAAAATGCAGCTACATAGCTGGTCACTACATCAGTTTTCATACCTCTATAAAAAAAATGTCAGAAATCTGAAAGTGTTTAGAAGAACTTGAAAACAATCACTAAAAATTTAAACTTCTCAACACACAATCTATAAGAAAATTATATAATTATAAGCTGGATTATCATTTCTGCTTTTGGTAATTCTATAACATTTTTTTAAAGATAAATTGTTTAAAAAGAGTTGTGTACAGTAGACAAACTCATAAGCAGTTTTTTCTTATAGACTCCTAACATGCATCAGCTCTGTGCGGATATTGGATACTGTCAAGAGGACCTGCTGAGAGGAATAGATGATATGGTTGGATAGCCAGAGTGAGTCAGGGAATTCTGTGCACTCTGTACGACTTGATAATGATAACAGTGTTGGTGAGATTGATTTTATGAAGCAAGGATTGTAAGGCTTGATACAAGGGACATAACTGCTTGCAAACTACATGTCAATTCTGTCCCTTTAAATATATATATCGGACACGCACACACACACACACACACACACACACACACACACACACACACACACACACATATATATATCAGAGAATGAAGGGTCTAAGTTTGCCTAACATGGATGAATAATTTTGTGTAATATAATTTTGTGTAATATAAATTAGTTATTGATAATTTTTACTATCCTTTTTTGTACTGTATTTTTGGTATTTCCCATTTGATCTGTTCTTAGAATAAGGATTAAAAGCAATATCATTTTGGGAGTGTAAGTAGAGAAAACACCAGTTGGTTTACCAAGAAAAGATACAAGTGAAACCAATGAATTTAGTAGCTTCTCTATTGTCTTTGAGTAGAAAGCATGAGAGACAAAATTTAAGACTGGGTGGGTGAAAGAGAGACAGTTAAAGAAACGCAAAACTATTTTTGCTTGCATTCTTGCCATGGTCCAAAAGACAATGTTTATTATTCCTTTCAAATTGGTTAAATGAAAAAGAGAAACAGAACATGGTAGTGAGTGGGTGAAAGACAATCACAACAAAGCAAAAATATATTTTGCTTGCATTGTTAGAAAAGGCAGTGGCTTTAGTCTTTTCTGTGTTTTCTTTCAAACAGTGTGCATGAAAAAGAGAGAGAGAATAATCAACTCGAAGTATCATAAAAAGAGTAAGTCACTGAAAAGCAGAAATTCTTTTGCTGGCTTTCCAGCCATATTAAGCCAGCAGGCACTCTCTATTGAAGTGGTGATGTTTTTATTGTTTTAAGTGGTTGGAATAAAAGATTTGCCTATTCAAACAGATTTAGATGAAAAGTTTGTATTATTCTGTTCTGAATAACATTTTGGATGAAGTTATGGTCCACATTGAACAAAGGATTATGGAGTATTAGGTTTTGTTGGTTATTATTTTTGTTTGTTGTTGTCTTCAATTTTGTGTTTATATATCTAACTTCTTCTTCTTCTTCTTCTTCTTCTTCTTCTTAGCCCAGTAACTTATTGCTGTTTTCTTTGTCCATGAAAGGCTGCAAGAGAATTTAAGGAAGGAAGGAAGGAAAGCAACAAAGATATCTTTTGATTCTAACCTTATTTTGGGGTTTTAAATGACTATTCTGTGACGAGGATAGTTTTTTTGAACGAGTAGAAATATGTCACATTTCCCAGACAAGTCATGGAAATATTTTAGTAATTTTTGGTGAGTTTTGAGTTTAAAGTCTGTGGTTATGTCTGGTAGGTATTTTTCAATAGCGTCTCCTTTGAGTAGGAGACATGATCTTCTGCCAAGTTTGAGACTTGGGTGAACACGTGTGCTACTTGCCAGCAGCTAAGAGGAGGAAGTCGTTCAGTGTCAGGGGTATGGCTGAAGTGGTTGAATTTCTCTTGAGCACCCAGTGGACTCTTTCTTTAAGTATGCTTCTGATCAGAGGCTTCTGGGAACTGCTACATTTTTAATCTATTTTATTTTATTGTATTTATTTTCTTTTTTTTTTCTAACCCCCACAAATTTAAAACAATGAGAAAGTTCAGACTAGTTAAATTGTTAAATCTTGTGGAGGAATGAGTATTTCTCTAAGATTTAACTCCGAGTGCTAGTTCCACAATACACAACACAATTTGTACAAAGAAACATAGATGAAAGAAAATTGATAAAAACAAGAATGTTAAAAAAGAAACTATTTTTTTGACTTTATCACAACAGGACAAATAAAAAAATGCAAAGACAGTAATGTTCATGAATTTTGCTATGTAGAGATGTGTGTGTGTGTGTATGTAAAAACAACAATATTTTTAATCAAGAATAATAAGAAAAAGAGAAGTCAACCTGTACTGACATACATGTGTATGTGTGTAGGTATGTGTGAGATCTGGTATGTATAAGTTGCTTAATCTATTTGTCATTCAAGCCCACAGTTGGCGTGTTAATGTATTTGAATGTGTCTGATTTTCTCTTCAATGTGTGTTGTCTGCGTGCCATCTGCATCCTGTTTCTCTTTGAACTAAAAAATTCTGAGTTTTTATACTATTTGAATGGATCAAAATGATATATTTTAAGTGTGCATGGGTAGATTTTATTGCGGGTCAACTAAAGTTCAAATGAGTGGACATATAAGTAAACACAACTGGTGACCTGATCTAACCAATGAGAATCAGGGAAATTACTTATTTATTGAGGAGCCTATCTTTAGGGGAATGAACAGTGAAATGACAACCACAATGATGAGTCATGCATTTATATAAAAAGTAGAAGGAAGAACAAGTGGGAGGGGAATTTACAATGGAAAAGAACTTTACTGGAGGTAAGAGGAAGAATTGGTGGGAAAAATATTAAGGGCATTTTGACTGTCATGATATTTATTATGTCACCTATCTGACACTAGTTCTATCTCTCAACACCTAAAAACACATCTATGGCCCCCTCCAAATACAGAAAAATTCTAACTGTAAACACCTCCATATTACACAAAGAAAAAAAGAAACAAAAACTCCAAATTCTTGAAGTCTAATTTGTAAAGATTAACAAAATTTCTTTAACAAGATTAATTTTGAATGTAGTTGCTGTGTTCTGAAATGCTTTTAACATTTTTCTGGTTAATTCTTCCTATATATATATATATATTGTTATATTATGTAGGTTTTAATCAGTTATGATGGTTTTGGATAAACAACATGAAGATGGGAGCTGTGGCATAACATGTTTTTATTACTTGATGGCCATTGTTCTTATATAAGGGCAGATAATCAGCCCTTGTTTCAAAGACTTAGTAAAAGTGTGTTAATTATACTAAATATTACATCTCCCTTCCTTAATTGGCAGTGGGTTCTTATTAAATCAATCTTTTTTTCTATTTATTTTTCATTCATAAAATTGTTAGAGGGAAGCTATAGTCTTTTATTTATTCATAAAGAGTGGGGAAACTTTAGAGGTCTAGTCTCTGGGAACTCTTTATACACTGTGGGGTTTGAAGGCTTTTGAAGGTCAGGGGATAAGGGCAAGGCTGTGTTGCCGTAAATATCTGACTCCATATTTTGGTTATATTATTTTACCCCACGTTGACTGGCCGGCGCAATGCCTTGCCCAAAGAAAGTCCCAAAAGAAATATACAACAAGAAAAGATAGAAACGGATAAGAGACGAAAATATTTCTTCCATACTTTCCTTTATTTACTTGGTGAAGGGACTAACCAACGCTACGTCTTGTGACATAGTGTGGTGCCCAAAACACCAGACCGCAAAATTGGTGTTGTCGGTTCAACGGACACTGCCTCAAAAAGGAAGATAATATCGTCTCCTTTTTCAAGAGGAAAAATCCTTTTTTCTTTTTACGCATGCATCATCTCCTTTTCTGTTAGAGACCTCTGGGAGTTTCTTCAAATTTAATAGTTTTCTTTTGATCTATTTATTTATTTTTTTAAATATAATTTTTTTATCTATTTATTCGTTCCCTACAACACCGCCAGGATTGTCTTGGTTTTGGAATAGGTCTATAGGGCCTGCTGGTGTGAGATTTAGTGATTGGATGTTTTACCAGAATGGGTGGTGTTCGTTCCTCAGGTATCATTCTCTAGCAGGGGTCTGTCAATGACCAGCTCTAAAGTGTACAATGAGGTGAAGAAACATTGACAATGGTGTGTGGTTCTTTTTGTGGTGTGTTTACATTGATTATAGGTAGTGGTCATGTCTGTCTTAAAGTATTGAATCTCTTTTAGCTGGTCTGATGAACTGCCTATTTCTTCTGTGAATGCTACCACTTCCAGACTCTACTATGTATGACCTTGGACTGGTAGCAGAATGGCAGATCATTCCAGGCTCCAATGGCCTTATTTTCTCATGTTGGATATAAACTTTCAGGCCAGCGTGTAAACAGATGTTGTCTGCTATTGTCTGTTATAGCAATCCATCAATTGATCTATTTTGTTCATGTATTGCCATTCTTGTTACCAAGCTGTTGTTTTGACATGAGTGGGATCCATATTTGTCGACCATTCTGCAATTCTGCAGGAGAGCTGAGGTTTGATGACATTGGTGTGGCTCTATATGCCATTATCACAAAATAACTGTCTTGTCTGGTCTCCTGTGCCTTCAGCAGTATTCTCTTGCACAACCATCCTTTTTGCAATGCTGTTAGACTTTAGATAGTGTGGGGAAGATGTCTTATGTATAAAACTGTAACTTGTGGAGAAGTCTGCAAATTCCATGCTTGTGAACTGTGGACCATTGTGAATGTACAGGATTTCCATTATATCTCATTTCTCAAATATTGCCTTCATATTTTTGATAACGGCTGTTTATGAGGTGGAGCAGAGTCTTCATATGAATGGGCTTTGGCTGTACTGATCTGCAACTAACAAGTATTCATTCCCTGCCATTTTGAATAAATCAGCACTGATATATTGCCAAAGGTAAGTAGGGGTTTCATGATGATGCATAGATATTTGCCTGATACTTTTGGCAAATGTAGTTATTAGCAATAAAATCTTTGATGTCTTTATTCATCTCTACCCAGTATATTACTGTACACACTCTTAATCTAGTCTTTTCTACCCCTTGATGTGATGCATGGAGTTCTTCCAGTATGCCCTTTTGCAGAGATGCTGGTATTGTGTTTTTGCAGCTCTTGAGCAAAATACCATCCTGAATTCCTATCTCATCTCTGAAGTTCCAAAAGAGCAGGAAGCAGCTTGGGCAGCTAGATCGATTGGCTGGCCAGCCTGACATTACCATATGTGCAAGTTCCATTAGCAATGGGTCCTACAATATTTCAATTCTGATATTCTCTATCTTGGTTGGTGAGAAATTAAAGCATGCCATTGTACTGTGGACATTGATATTAATTCCTTCAATATGCTTGCTGGGTTTTGGTGATACTCATGATAGGCAGTCTGCAATTGGTACTGCTCTTCCTGGGGTGTATTTCACTGTAAAGTCATATCCTTCAACTTTCAAGTATTGGAGGTGCTTGGGATATGTTCTTTAGTGCTATGGATTCTAAGGGCTTATGATCATCATTTGTCTGTGTGCCATGTCTCTTTTTGTAGCTGGAGCATCAGATTTTACTGCTAAATTTAAGGTTACTAACCCTCAAATCCCACAATGATTGGAATCCCTTGGAATTTACAACATGGAATGTTGCACCAATAAATCTGTCACAGAACCTTACTCCTAGTCAGCATGTTCCTTCCTGATGGATCATTGTCCCACCGAAAGCAATTAATCGTATTGGGGCCTTCTTAAGTTGTACTCTAGTGGGTTTTTTAAATACTTCCTTGAGCAGGAGGTTGCTTGTGTCTCTGGTGTCTATCTTCCCATTGACGAATATTTGTCTCTGTTTGTTTCCAATTTTTAATTTGGCATATGCCTCCATAGCACTTGACAGTAAATTTTGAACTGAATGAAAATAGACCTCTTTGCCTGAGCCACTGTTGCTTTCATTTTGTATTGCTGTGTGAATACTCCTGTTTTTGTGCCACTGTAGCTTTGTTGCTCCTTTGTTTGTTTTTTATCTTGCTTCTTTGAATGGCAAATGTTCGCAAAGTTTCTTTTTTTATTGCATATGCTGCATGTTTTCCCTCTTACTGAGCACTCCTCTCGAGGGTGGTCTCTGCTACAATATCCACATTGTTTTGGTTTTCTCTTGCTCTTTGATTGTACTGAGTGTGTACTACTCTCTTTCAACAGGACACAAATAGCCTCAACTTGTTTACAAGTTGCTTCCTCTGTCTCTGCTATGTGTAGCATTTTTGCGATGTTTAGGTCACTCCCTTCTTTAATTAAGGATTTCTATGCTGACTTTAAAGAGATCGACTATAAGAGTATCCTCCATGACCTGTTTGTATTCAGATTGTTTGGCTATTTGGTGTTGCTTCAAAAATGAGTGAGCTGATTTGTCTGGGTTTTGCCGACACCATAGTAATTCATGTCTGGCCACGTAAAATTTGACTGTGGGCTTACATATTGGCTTAAATATTTAATATAGATTTTGATGGTCCTTTCCTCATCATACCTGAAAGAGAATTTTTCGCTTATCTCTTGGCCCTTGACACCGGTCCACAAAAAGAGATATCGGAGTTTGACATTGTCATCAATGTCTCACATTGAATCTTCAAAATGAAGACTAACATGCCATATAAACCAATAAACCAATACACAGCTTTAGAAAGGTTTGTACTGGACCAGTCTATCATTGGTGGAGGTATTTGACAAGAAGCTGCAATAGTAATTCTGTTATTTCTCTCTTTTTTTAGTTATGGAGAAAATTCTCTTACCTTCACTGGTGAGTGAGCATGTGTTATTTTTTTTAGGGATTGTCCAAGCCTGGTGTTAAGCCATGATTTCCAAAGTCTATTTTTTGTGCAAGTGTTTGCAATCCCACTTCTGACACCATGTTATGTTATGTGGGTTTTAATTAGTTACAATGGCTTTAGATAAACAATGTGAAAACAAGAGCTGTGGCATAACATGTTTTTTATTACTTGACAGTCATTACTAAAGTTCTTATATAAGAGCAGATAATCGGCCCTTGTTTTAAGGGATTAGTAAAAGGGGGTTAACTATACTACATATTACAACATATATATATATATATTTACCCAGATACAGTTTACTGTCATAACAAGGATGCATATTAAAGGAATTTAAATCAAATTTTGATATGAAGGGAATGACAATAAAAACCAAATTTAATATGTAAGGGGATAATATTTTTAGGAGGCTTTCGTGTGTAATTTTAAATTATAAGTTCTACAGTTTTCTAGTTTGGATACTGATTCAAAATGATAATACAAACGACAAAGTTTTAGAAACAAATTTGATACAAAGAAACAGGAAAGAAAAGATGAAAAGAATAAAGTGTTGCAAAATTTGGTGTAATTTGTGGGACTTATCTAAGAGAGAGTGTCCATAAAACAAAGTTCTTTGAATTTAAATAGTTTTTGTGGTTTTGTTGAAGAGTTTCCTCTTTCATTTTATTTGATTTTTCTGTAAAGTTGTCTTTCAGCAGAATACTTATCGGCAAATGATGAAACCAATCTGCTGGCTAATTTTTCCTGCCTTAACTACCTTGTGCCCGAGTTTGCAGTTTAGTAGTACCTGTTGACAAAATGGTGGGAGGCAGTGTTTGGCGCCTTTTTGTTTAAGCTTGCTTCTCCCCTAAAATTAAATGCCACAAGTGGTGGGTTTGTTTTCTTGCTATGATTTTTATAATATTACTAATAGAAGATATTGTGAAATAGCACATTTGCTAATGTATTGTTTGTAGTAAGTAGCAAATAAAGTTTCCAAACAATAAACAAAGTTTTTAAAAAAGCTAATAAATCTATATTTAATAATGAAACTCTTGTTTGTGTGTTTGTCTGTGATATCTGCACACTAAACTAACAAGCCCTATTGATATAATTTTTGGCATGAAGACTCAAAAGCCCTTCTCTTGTGACGTAGGTTATGTGAGGTTGACAACAGAGGTTATTTGAGGTCATCAAAGATCAAACAAAAATCTATTTCTAACTATTAGAAACAATTTTTTATATTGAAATTTTCTCTGTCTCATTGACCTAGTGGTTAGAGTGTTCACCAATACCCTGGTAGACCAGGGTTCAATTCCCGGTCGAGTCATACCAAAGACTCAAAAAATGGTACATGATGCCACCTTGCTTAATACTCAGTATTATAAGGTACGTATCAAGGGTAAAGTGGAGCAATCCAGGGAAAGGAGTACCACCCTCCCCTAAACTTTGGTGTGGTAGCTATTGAAAAGGGAACCTTCAAGTAACCCTCGACTATGGTTGCCAACTTTACTTGCTTATTTTTCTTGTGAATGGCTCAATGATTTACAATAGAATACATTTCATGTTTCCATACAATTTTCTTCCCCTTTAATTAATTCAAATAACTTTTGTTCAAAATCTGCAGTAATTTTTAAACAAAAATAACTATGGTTTTCTTAAGAAAATAATTGTGGTTTTCTCTCATAGAAAATAAAGTCTCTTAGTTTATGTTTTTGTAAAAAAAATATATTATACAACATATTTAAATGTTATCATATTTGAAGATATTTTTTTCCATGACCAACATCAGGTACTCCTTATTGTGTTTCTTGAGTAAAAATGAGAAGGCATGAAAGTATATTGAAATTGTATATACAGTGTAACCCGGATATAAGAGAGTCATTGGGACCAGATAAGGGGGTCTCTTATATCCGGGTTTGGTCTATTTTGTTTAGGTAACACAGGTTCTAATTTGAGACCATAGAAAATCTCTCTTATATACGAATTTCTCTTATATCCGGGTTACATTCTATGTGAATAGCATGGTTGATGCTTATACAGTCTATCACTAACATCATTGTCATCAAGGTGAGCCAATAGCATGGATTCCATTAAATCTTTCTCACCATCTGTTCCCATCAGCTATCACTCTTATCAAGTCTATTAGATGGCATCCAATGTTTGCTCCGAGCAAATATAAACTAATCAAAATATTTTCATGCTCTTTTTCAATTGCATCATAATTCTTTGATGTTTTGTGCTACCTCTCAAAAACAGAAATTTATCAAATTATTGTTTATTCCTACTTTTTTATATACTTGATTTTAAATGCTACTTGCTAAAAAATTGTTTTCCATGACCATCAAGCTTGATGTTAAGTCACATCCCATTTATAGATTTCATATCATAATTTTATTTCAAATGAATAAATATGATTAGCACTTGATACTTATCTCCTTTGAAAAATTAATGATTCGTTTGCTTGAATGTAGATCCACACTAAGTTGCAAATTGTTCTGGAAATTACCTTATTAGAGCATTTTAGTGCTATTACACTAACAAAAATTTCGCTACAGTATGCCATTTTACTAAATTAACATAATTCATATCAAAATGAATATAATTTACAGATTTCATTAAACATTCCATTTAAAAGTCAACCAAATGAATCTTTCCAGTTAACCATATTTAAAAATCAAATTTCAAATTCAATGGATATAATTGTTATTTTAGTTTTATAAGTAGCTCAATAGGAAAAAAATTTAAAAAGAAGAAAAAAGTAAATTATTTTCGTGAACCAAACATTTTTTTTTTTTTGATTTTATAAATTCTTGCTTGTTTCTTAACATTACCCCAATTGGTAGGCCAAAAACTCGTACTAGTTGCACGTCCGCTTTTAATCCACACCAACCGGAAGTTAAGTGCATTGTGGGTACAGAACAACGTAGTAGTTATTAACAGCGTGTTCCAAGATGGATGAGTAAGTAAATTCTTTTAATTTTTCGTATTAAAAAAAAAAAATCATTTTTATTTATTCAAAATAAAGTACTTTGCTTATTATTTTTAATAATGTGGTTTTCTTTCTCGTATTTTTAGCTTGAAATCGATGGGAATGAGTTGGGCTGAACAGGTCGAGCAAGAAGGCAAGTTTCCCCTTATTCTCAATTTTTTCTGTTCCCGGTCTTTTTCTAAGATGTCTAATGAGGTTTACTTCATGATATTTTTGTGTTCACACTACACTGATTTATAAGCAAAGACTGAAGTGAAATTTACAATGTTACCATTGACTATAGCTACTTAGGAAAATCTAATTAAAGGTTCAAATAAAGTTAAGTCTTTAAAACTAAAACAGCTGTCGGCGATGCCTCATGGTTATTTAAAATCATGCTGTCGCTCTAAAATTTAAGAGTAAAAAGTGTGAAATATGATCTAACGCAAAAGATTATCAACTATTGTTATTTTTAACTTAGTTTAATTTTTCTTAATTCAACATTGTTTTTATTAAAAAGTTTTCTAAGGAACTAAAGTTGATCGCTTTATCTGAATCCTCCATTAATTATGGCTATGATGATGAACTTGCTTTTGTAGTCTTTTACTTGAGAGAGAAAAAGAAGCACGTGCACTTCTTTGTGGCTTTTTTCCAGTCATTTTTATTCTGATTTGAT